>JAOXXN010000246.1:3594475-3613606 GCA_026770055.1 Myrmophylax atrothorax | reverse complement strand
CAGGTTAAAACCCTCCAGGGATGGGGAATCCACCCCCTCTCTGGGCAGCCCATTCCAAGGCCTGAGCACTCTCTCTGTAATGCAACATGATGGAGCAGAAATGCCATGTCCTTCCTGGTGTCCCACTGGTGCACAATTCTCAGGAATCCATCTGTCTCCAGGAATTATGGAAAGAAAGCTCAACCAGTGGGACCAAGCAGAGCTGCCAGAGGGGGAAACCACTCAAATCCCAAGGATTTGCTTGGCCTTATCGTACCAGCTGATGGGTTGGGCAGCTTGCTGTGTTACAAGTTTACGGGATCCAAATAAATAGGTTCATTTTTAATGTATTTATTTTGAATCTGCAGTGCTGCAGAGCTAATAAAAAGGGGCAGAGCCATAGGTAGAACGAAACAGGCAACAAGCAGCTGAGTGCCAAGTCCAGCCAACAGCTCAGAAATCAGTGGGTGTTTCCAAGCCAAAAGATGGAATGGAGCTCCAGCCTTGCAGCAATCACCAGCTGGCTGCTGCCAGCACCCTGAAAAGGTGCTTTCCATCTAGCCAAGCTTTCTAATGGAGCCCAAAAATGAAACAAATGCTTGCAAAGAGCTTGGAGGTTGAGATGCACTCAAAACAACAAAAAAACCCCCCACTTGTGTGATATTGCAGTTGCAAGAAAGACATTTCCAGGCCACTGAGTCAAGCAGAGAGTTCCAGAAAAGTGGCTGATTTCTCAGGAACTTGGAGAACTACTATAAAAATAACCCCCCCAATTTTCAGAACATAAAGTGACCCCAAAACCACAAGGGACTTTACTGAACAGGAGAGGCAATTCTCCAATTCTGCCCTTCCCATGGGACCAGGAGCTCTGAGCCTTCCTCCTTCCCTGGCCCCAAACACTGTTTTCACATTTCCTTCTTGCAAACAGAGCATGTTTGTTTTCATACCTCCCCATGAGCTCTTTTCATATCTCCTAGGAAATACACAGTTGGGTGGAGGAAAATGCTGGTCTAACCCTTTCCTGCTTTACAAACCTGGTCAATACAGTGCCACAAAGGCAGCCTGCCCTGCAGAGCACCCCAGCTGGTGTGCCAGGACCAAGAAAGAACAAATTTCACTTAACTTTAAGCACTTTTCATGCCAGCTTTCCAGCAGGTCATGCTTGGGGAACTGAAGTCACACTTGCAGATATTTTTTCTGCAAGGACCACTCTTAGACAAAAACTTGCTGGAGAACACCAGCACTTACATCCTCTTCCAGTTGTGAAGCAACTGTGTGGCCAGGCTGTGATGTGAGCCAGTTAATGCTGTAACAGCCTGGCTAGACAGTCAGGATAAACACTGAAACCCTCCAATAACAGTAATTAGGAGGAGACATCTGCTCAGCAGCAAAGCTGGTGGCAAGCTGACATTTCATTATGGTAATATAGGGAGAGCAGAAAAGAGTGAGAGGGGAGTTAAGTTTTCCTTCAGGAAATTATGAGCTGCCTTTCAGGCAGCTGTTTGTTATCTAAGATTCCCAAAGCCTCAAAAAAAATAGGCTACAAATACATGTGTACCTGGAGCTAGGTCTGTGAAAATTGAGGCAAACAGGTACTCCACACTTTTTATTATTTGTTCCATACAGGAAAGTAAAAGAAACCCAACAAAACACCACCACAAACCATTTCCCCCTATATAACTATTCCCTGTTTCCCTTTATAACTTTCTCTTACAACTATTTATTTTGCAAGATACATTCTCTGCCTCTGCACAGTCTCATGAAGCAGAGGAACACCACAGACACTTTGCCAGCTGCCCTGTGTTTGCTCAGTGCCCATCTCTGCTGGTACCCAGCAGGTCTGGCCAGTGCTGGGCACAGGAGCAATATCAACGTTCGACAAAGAAATAAGAAACACACCTTTTGCAAAAATCAAAGCCATCAAACAATGGCTCACTGGGCTAAGGAACATTTGGGTTTGCTGCAGCAGAACATCCACGTGCTTGAGACGAGCACTGGGGACAGTGACAGTCTGACCTCAACTGTTCAGAGGAGAGGATCAGCACAGGAGCCTTTGGGGCTGAGGAGCTCAGGCTGAGCTCTCAGGAGTGAGCCAGTAATGAAAGTCTCGTGCCAGCTGGCTCAGAAGACTTCTGCTGTCTCCAAACCCCTTTCCCTATCCAGCTGCCTTGTGCAGAGGCACTGGCCATGAAGGGAGAAGGACAGGGACTGTGCACTGAGCACCAGCTGCTCTAAATGAACACCACAGCTATAAAAACTGTAAGAGCAAGTGCTCACATTTGCCAAGAGATGATTTGGTGTGGAGCTGCTAAGCTGATGAAGACAACCTGAAGAAATAGGATTGTTAAAGTCCCAGTCTGCCAGCTGCTGTGGGCATCCTCCCCTGCACAGCTTTCCAAAATGGGCTGCAGAATGCACAGGCTTTTCCTCTCCTGTGCTGTGTCTTGCCACTGGTGCAGTTCAGTTCAATACAGAGCAAAAGATTCCCTCAAAATCAGGCCCAAGTCCTTGAAGGAAAGGTACTTGTTAAACCAGCATGATGTGCTTCTCCAGCACAGGACACAGAAGAAAGGATGGTGTTATCCCTGCAGAACTCCAGAGGGAGAGCTAAGCATCTTGGAAATAAAAGCCTACCACTAATGACACCCTAATGACCACTAATGACTGCACAGAAGGGACAAGGGCACCAGGAGCACACAACCCACAGAGCCACCCCAAGGGGAGCAGGTGACAGCCACAACCAGCCTAACACAATCACCAGCATAAATTAACTCACTAATTTCACCAGCCTGAAGCATCTGGGAGCAAGTTTCATCCTCTGTAGATGTAAGAGCAGCAGGTAGCAAAGGTGCCTTTGCTAGAACTGCTTCACTGGAAGCCCAGGGGTCCCAGAAAGAAAATGCTTGTCCTGTCCTTGGAATTAAGCACACATTGTGACACAGCCACTCCCAGACAGGAGCAGGGCTGCAGATACAGCAGAGAAGGAAAAGCACTGTCTGAATAAAATCCCTAAACATGCTTTAAAGACACATAACCAAAGGAATGATCTTCACTGCACCTAAACTTGCTCCAGGAGGGTTTGGGGATTATTCTTCTTTTAGACCAACACAAGACCTTCCCTTAGTTCCCTTCGTGAGGAACTAGGACTCCTATGCTGAATCCATGCCTTTAAGGGAACTTCCAGCTACTCTGAGTCCTGCTCAAAGAGACTGGACAAAGCAAGGTGTCAGGTTTTTGGCTTGTGACAGCACAGGAGGAGTCCCAAAGCAGGCAGAGCTCAGCCCTGCCCAGACTGCCCTCAGCCCCACACTGTCCAGACACAGGGATGTGGTAAGGTTAAAATCCACACTGAGCTGGCCAAAGCAGGGCACTTCACTGAAGCTGCTTTAGAAAACTCATAAAGTGGCTCCACGTGTTGGTTGTACCTGCAAAGGGTTCTGCTCTCAGAGCAGAGCTCAGCACCTCGCTGGAATGTCCTGCCTGGGCTCCAAGAGGCTCTGCACTTTGTGTGCTGACAGACCCAATGCAAAGCAGAGATCAATACTTCTTCATAATGAAAATGAAATCCCACAAGATATCACAGAGCCCTCAGGACAAAGTCTGATTATGCAGCACTCCACTAAATTTGGTTTTATTAGACCCATTCTTCACTTCAGTGGAAAAGCAACAGTATTTCAGTCCTATCTGGATAATGATCTCATGGATTCCTGGAGCATCATCCAGGCAAAGATCCCAAAATGCACTAGAAATACTTGTTTGCAAAACCTCCCAGCCATCCCATGAACAAAGCAGACAGGGCCAGTGAGGGCCTGGGTATTAAATTTTATCACAACTTGTGTTACAAAGTCTCACCAGGGATATCTGAAGTTGGGCTTAGTCAATCCCTAGAACCTCAGGGTGCTCAGAAACAAGGGAATCGTGCCTAAAAGTCTAGTCTGTCTCCTGATTTTGGAGCAGCATCACCTGAGAACAGCCTGCTGCAGGCTGAGGGTATGTGGTGGGGAGAGATGACCTCAAAAGAGAATTCAGAGCTCTCAGGGTGTGAGCAGCACCTGGGAAAGGACCATGTTCCCCTGTCCCTCTCAGTTTCTGACAGAGCTGTAGTAGATACACTGCACCTTCTGGTGAGAGCATGAACCTGCACTTGGGTGTTCCAATTCAAGCCCATACGAAACAACTACCCAAAATAAAAGGTCTCACTGAAAATCTGGCTTTTTAAGGCTTTTTTTTGTTTGTTTCTTCACTACAATGCCTTTGAACTGAAGTGGCAATAGTGGCTGTGGCACAGTAGATGGGGCTGGAGAAAGGGGCAGCTTTTGGGGAGGATCTCTGCTGCTGGGCCAGCTGTGTGCTCCCACCTGGATGTCCCCAGTGCTGCCCCTCTGCCTCCCTGCTCCATCAGTGCTCCTTAGCAAAGCTCTGCTGAGCACATCATTCCTCTGTTCAGTCCCTCAGCTGCCTCTGGAGGAACAGACAGCTTTTCTTTGCAATGTGCCACCCATTTCACAAACACTCCTCACTTCTACATCCCACAGGCTATTCCAGGACTAGCCAGGCTTTTCCTTTCAGTCAGAGCCAAACACCTGGGAACTGTCTACTTACAACTCCACTTCCTAAGAGGCAGTGAGGACCCAGAGGGGCCTGAGACAAAAGTGCTAGAAAGAGATATCATACCTCAGTCCTTTTAAAAAAGGTGCTTTTCACTGCATTTCCCTCTGGAAACCTTGGAGCTCCAGCAGGTTAATACCTGCTAATACTTGCTAAAAGCTCATTTCAAAATTATGCATACAAAACTTTGCAATGCACTGACACACCCTGCTATTTACTGAGGCTGATGCAGAATTTTACTTGATTAAAACCAGAATCCCCTTCCCATTAAAGGGCAAAAGCAATCCATATGGTGCTACTGCAGAGTCTGCTTAGTATTACTCTCACATCGCCCCTGTAGCAAAAATATGCTTTAACACCCTCCCAAGGAAACTGCTGCACGACCATCCAAGAGCTCAAAACAGAGGGCTGCTCTTTGAAGGAATCTCTGTACTCATCTGCAGTGCTCCCTGGGAAAGAGCTGGGGGACAGGGATGGGGTGGGCTGTGCAGGGGGAACAGCTCCCTCCCATGCAGGGGTTGTGTGCTGTGGCCAGGGTGAGGATCCCAACTCTGATGTTCTCAGCTCTGCTCTGTTTTGCTGCACCCATCAATCCTCTGCCACAGGGATATGTTGCTTAAGCCCAGGTTTTACTAAGGAGGATCCCATGCCCAACACAACCCTCTGGAAGAGCTCAGCTGCCCTTTGTGCTCCATGTTCAGCACCCAGCTGAGCACTGTGCTCCTGGCAGAGGGGGTAGGTGTGGGACACTGCCAGGGGGAAAAACAGGGAAGAGGGAGGAGAGGGAACCTTGCCAAGGGCTGTCCTGCACTTGTCCCCCAGCACACATGAGCACAACATTTATCACCAGTACAGGGGACAAGCAGAGCTTCCTGCTGTGGCTCCAGACATGCCAGTGTCCAAGGAACCAGTGGGAAGTGGGGAGCAGAGCATGTGCAGCAAGTGCTGTCCACACAACCTGCACGGTCCATGCCATGGGCTGCTTCTAACCCCCAGCACAGTCACATCACTGCATCAAACAACAAAAATCACAAAAATCAAAGTGCCTGATCTTTCTTAAGAGGCTCCAGCACATCTCCCTGATCTGCTCCATCAGCTAATTGCTCTCACTCTTGTACAAAGTCCTTATCGATCAGTATCAGAAACACTTGCAGCTCATTAAAGCATTTTTTGTTTGGTTTTTATCATCTAAAAAGAGCTTGCCTGCACATGATAAAACACAAACCAGCCTGATGGTGTCATTTATAATACCCAGCACCTTGCAGCTGTGGCCCTCACCTCAGCATGCTCTGCTTGAAGAGCTCTGAACTCACATAGGCAAGAAGGAGGAGCAGAGAAGAGGCAATTCCCTATTTCCCCCATGGGAATGAAGGCACAGATGGAGCAGCTTGCTGGGACTCCTAGCAGAGCAAGCAGCAGCTCCCCCACAGACTCATGTGCCAGCTCTGCTGACCCACACCAGCCTGAGGAACTCACCCCTGCCAAGGGTCAAACCAGATCAAACCCTTCCACACCACTGATGCTTCAGCACACCCACCCCAGGCTTACATTGCTGTAGACATTCCTCAGAAGAGACAAGCCTGTGTTGACTCAGCTGTTGATTTATTTGCTTAAATTTCCTTTTAAGATAAAGGAAATTATACTCACATATTGATGACCAAGTAGATTAAGTCTTATCTCAGAAAAGCCAGCTTTGATCTGCATGTCAGGCACTTTGCTGTGGCTCCGGGCTCAGTGTGCAGCACTCTGGGGCGCTGCAGGCATTTACAGAGGTGCCCTGCAGGGAACTGCTGCTGGAAGGGTAATTTTCCAATGGCTTTAGCTGCATGTCATGACCCTCCCTTCAACCCAATAGCTCAGATGAGACAAGCATTCCTCTGCAGAGGGGACCGGAACCACCACCCTTCGATCCCCTAGACACAGTCACAGGAGCAAAATTGTGGACTTTCTACAAGGAATGAAGTAAATAATGTTCTTTCTTTTTCAGCCACGCTGACAGCAACTGTTTCAGCTTCTCATGACCTGAATACTGAGCCTGCAGCTCCACAGCAGCAGGGCCTGTGGCTGTGCTTCATCCTGCCTGTGGCAGTCAGCAGGTTCTCCCCAGGGTCACCCTTGCGTGTGTGTTCTGTGCTAAGTGGCTGCTCCTGGCCAGTGTCCCAGCCAGGCCACCTGCTCAGACAGCCCTTCTGTTTGCTTACTCTGACTCCTTACTTAGGCTCTTACTAAATGCAGATGCTTGTGTCCTAGCCCTAACATCAAACTGGGATACCTGCCTGGCATACCCCTCATGTCTTTGGATGGGAGTATGCTTTTCCCTCAGTGACTATTGGCTATCCAGTACATTTATTTCTGCTGAGGATCACTGGGAAAGCAATGTTTGCCTTGCTAGGAAGGAGACTGAAGCTTAAGTAACCCTAGCCAAGCACTACTAGAAGGGAGTTACAAGTGGCAAGGGAGGTAATTGCACCTATCTGTAATTCACAGAGACACTTAAGAACACGCTTTAGTTAATGGCACAAATAATCCAGCAGAACTTTCCCATCCAAAGCACTCGAGCACACTCTGGAATTCTCTCTTCAGCAGTACTCACACACACAGAGGCTGCCCCAGTTCCTCTGTGGGGTGTGCAGTGCCAGCAGTACTGGGGAAATCTTGGAGCAAAAACCACTTTCTTTTGCAACTCCTAATCTAATAAAGCCCAACCAGCAAGGATGCATTTGCTGCTGTGATGACTGTGAGCTTCAAGCAGCTGCAGAGTTATTGAGCCTCCCAAATTACATAACAATTATGTATGCTTACATTAAAATTACCTTGCAATCTCTGGATTGCCTGGCAACACTTTTCCTTCAGCATGCACAAACGGTGCACTTTTCCTCTTAATTATATAATAATTGCCATGCATTTATCCAGCAGTTCAGAGAGAACACCATTTTTAACTTTCATTCCCTAATAAAATAAGTGGTTACTCAATGGCCCAAAATAAAGCATCCTATTGTTCCTGTTGCTGGCAGTGCTTGGGCATCCTCTAATTTATTGCAGTTTCACTCCCTCTGCCTAAGACTACCCATACCTTACTTTTTATTTCCCCCCATCTTCTAAACTCAGAGTTTCCTCTGAGGAGGAACTGTTCCAGAAGCATCCAGCACAGTAGAGCTTGCATCTCCCAGCTGAGGCACACAGGCTCTGCTACAATATGAATGCTGATGAGAATATAAAAAGCTGCCTCTTTGCCCTTCAAACTCTACTCAAAGACAATCTTGAGCTTCCCATTCACATCTAAACTTGCACCAACTTTCTGGGGTGATCTGACTGATTTTGGCACTACCTGGGAGCTTCTGGACTCTCAGACTTGCAAACATTGATTTTATTCCCAATCACTGGTTTTGGACCAAAGATGAGGTGGTGTTGCATTTCAGTGTAGAGATGGACCAGGGCACTGCCAACCACCTTCCTCTGCCTCAGCAAGGCCTGTTGTGCTCAGGGACTTGTTCTCTCTGGGTGGTGGAAGCCAGGTGAGCAATTTCTCCTAGTTAAACTGGCTACCCAATTATTTTGTTTGTTACCCCTAAGTTGTTGTGTTTTTAGAGACACAACATTCATTCCCTGTTCATCACTTCTCTGACATTTTATATAAGCCTCTGTAATATCACCCCTCCTCACGATAATTTTCCATTCTGAAGAGCTTTGGTCTTATCACTGTACATCAGATGTTCCAAGACCATCCCCATTACCTCTCTTGGGCCTTCTTCAGTTCTAGAGAGCTGTTTCTAAGACAGACTGAGCCGAGTTGCACAAAATATCCAGGATACTCCTCGCCTGTACCTAAGAGCTCTTAGAGATCCAAATAATTGTATAATGACAACTTCTCTTTTCTTCTCTATTTCATACCCAGTAATTCCCCAAATCTTGTTATCTTTGTTGAATGCCACTAAGTAATGGGCTGGCATTTTCAAGAGAACTATCCAGAAAAAAGCCTGAGTGAGAACAGATAATTTAGAGCCCATCACGTTGTATGTATTTTTAGTGTTGTTTCTCCCCCTCACACATTACCCTGCAGTCAGTAACAAGAATTTTTATCTGTCATTTTATCATGCCATCACTTGCTATAATGGCATTTTCCTGCCAGTCTTTGCAGTCAGTTCTAACAACAACTACCTCGAATAACTCGGTGTCATCACCAATCTCTTACTGTCCTCTACCCTTTTTCTGGTCAATTAGGAATATATTGAACAACTCAGCCCACACTATGGATTTCTATTTAACTGCATATGTGACTTTTCTCCACTGTGAAAGCTATTACAGCTTTCCTGATTGTCTAGTTATTAATCCACAAGAGCCCATCCAACCAAAGAGACTTAGGGGCTTCTTTATGAGCTACTGTTAATGAATTTAATAAAAACCTGTTTGGCAATCAAAGGATCTTCTAATCTACGTATTTGCTGTCTCCTCTGAAAAACAAACAGGTCTGCAAGGTGTGAATTACCTCTGCAAAAGCTGTCCTGCCTCTTCCTCCTCATACTGACCATGGGCAACTCTTTAGTGTGCAGAGAAAGCAGTTGGTGAAGTGGAATCCCTGAACCCTGCAGAAGGTTGTCTCCAAGGAAGTCAGCAGGATCAAACAGGCACAGAGCCAAACCCAGCAGTTTGAGGGTATAGAAGCAGTAACTGGAAGCCACCACTGCTCATAAGATACCAACACAGACCACTCCACCTTGGGCCTTGAGTTCGGGGACTCCTCCCATCCCTGCCAGGTTCATGCCAGAAAATACAAATGGGCCAGAAGTATCCTTGCTGGTATTTACAGACTTTTTGTGGCTTCCTTGTGCTCTGCACAACAGGCACTCAGCAATGAATCTGGCCTCAGCCAAAGAGGGAGAAGGTGCCCCTAAAAAAGGTGGCAATAATCAAAACAGGTTGCAAAGAGGAATCTGCTGCTGGAGTCTCTGGGGACCTGAGTCACCACCTCCCTGGGAGGACACAGCAGTGCTGGGCTGTCAGCACCACTCAGCCCTGAGTGATGAGGGATGGCTCAGATGGATTCTGCAAAGGGAGTGGACACGACAGACACCTTCCCAGTGCCACCTGCCAGCTCTCCCCATGGCCAATGCTTGCCCTGCTAAGCTACAGACAGGAATTTGTTCCAGCTGAAGCTGACTTAGTCCATGTCAGTGCAAACACCCATTCTCTGGCTCTGCTACTGCCTTCAACGACAGACTTCAAAGAAAGATACATGGAAGGAAAAAAGGAAGCCACGATTTTCCTGATATCCTTTCTAAGGAACCTGTGACACTGCCTGGGTAAACCTGAGCTGAGTGGGGCCACCTCCAACTGCAAACTCCATCACGTGCTACCAGAGGGGACCTGGCTGGCTCATCTGAGAGCCCACCAGCAATGAGATGCTCCTTCCCAGCTGCACAGGAGGCTGAGGGACGTGCTCTGCAAAGCACTGGCAGTGCTGGGGTACTCACAGTACTCGATGCCCAGCACGATGTCTCGGAAGTAGAGCCGAGCCTGCTCCTCGCTGAAGGGCTGGTCACTGGGCACCTCCATGACAGGCCTGTTGGGAAGAGGCAGAGCAGCTGAGTGCTTTGCAGAGTGGCAGTTTCAATCCTTGCTGGAGCAGTATGTTCTCCATCACCATGTCCCAGCATTGAGGGCCAGGCTCCCAGGAGGTTCTGGGTGCTGTGACACAGGACAGAGACGTGCCCATCCTTTCTGGAAGTGGTGGTGCCTTGGTGAGTGAGCTTGGCTAGCAGTCATGGGTGGCTTTGAATAATCCCTGAGCCAGCATGAGCCAAAAGGGCCCTCATCATCATCATAAAGATTAACTGTTGATGTCTGCACAAAATAAGGCAAACACTATTTCCTCAGAGTCCTAAAGGCAAAAGAACAGAAATGGACCTGGCCTTCTGTTTCCTGCTAAAGCTACTCCTGGCTGTGAGCACCAGCATCACCAGGAGGTCCCAGGAAGCAGTGGGGACACTCCATGGTGTGCACAGGATGTCATACCTGCTGGGGCTCAGTCCTGAAGCAACACCAGTGTGCAGCTAGTCCACACCAAGGCAGAATCTGGACAGGATCCACCGGTTCAAAGGTTAAGAGCAGATATTTTCAGTGCATTGTGCTTAACTGCTCTGAAAACCTATTTAGCTGTTCAGGGTTCAGCCACCACCAGAACTGAGCCCTTCAGCCCTGAACAGCCAAGGTTACCTGCTCACCTTCTCCTCTCCTTTCCTTTGTGTGCTGCCACTGCTGAGGGATGCACAGGCTCCTCTAAAAGCCCCTCTTCTGCCTGTGCCTGCTGAAAGCTGAGGGCAAAGAGGCTGTAAGAGCTAGTCAGAATCTTCTGCTCCCCAGGGGATGAACAACAGGAGCTGAGGACTTCACTGCACTGGGGGTTAATCCTGCTTGTGCTTGGCAGCTTGACCTTGCATTTGGATGCACGCCCACTGAGTCGAGCTGGATTTAAGGGAGTGCTCCTGAGACACTGCCCTGGCAAGCCAAAGCCTGGCAGGGAACAGTCTATTACTCAAACCAGGCTCTGCAGCTCTTCCCTCAGCACCCTGCAGCAAATCCTTCCTGCAGCACTTCTCTCTTCTCCCTCACTGCCCATTTGATTGATGACCTTCATCTCCCATTAGCATTCTCCTGCCACTGCCTTCCCCCCACTGTTCACACACATTTTTCTGTTGCTGAAACCAGGGAGAAATGATCTGAGTGCAGGACTGGCAGAGCCACTAATGGAGTCTAATTGCCTTCTGCTGGAGGCAGCCAGGCTGCTCTCACCTGAGTGACACATTCCCTGGACAAAGCTGTTTACAGGAGCTCCCTCTCCTACAGGATGGGCATCAGCCTCGTCACCAGGGAGACTGGGGAGCCTCTCAGCAGCAAACCCACTGGAGCTGGCAGCCTGCAACCTCAGACATGGTTTGCTCATGAGATCAAAACAAGCCCTTTGGGGATCTCCCCATCCTGGGCACAGCCCTCCTGACCTTGCTGAGAATGCACAGCTGCAGAATCAGTGCAGGTGTAGCAAAAAAAAAAAAGCAGTGAGGAGCCTCTCACCACCTTATCACTTTTCCTGTTATGGAAAAATGTATCAACAGAACAGCCTCCCACAACAGGTCAGTGCTGAGGGCGAAATGAGGCAGCAGGTGGCAAGTAAATCTTGATGTAACCACACACCCCTCCTGCCAGAGGAAGCCCTGATGTGACTGGTACTCCAGGAGAGTACTCCTATTAAAAATTTTTCTTCCAGGCACCTGATGGAGAATTAGCATCAAACTTGTTTTCTGAATCAGACACCAGGACATGTCCTCCCAGCCCATTACTATTCACCACATCATTGCAGGCTGCAGCAGTGCAAAGGCAACTACAGCTGGGGTTTGCCTCCCCTGCAGACAGAGGTTTGTCCCACTGGACATATCAAACCTCCATTTCACTTGGAAAGTTAATGATGAACACCAATAATTTCAACAAAAAGCATCCCAGGAGGGCTACTTACCCTTTCCTCATGAGGTCAAACACTGCAAGAAAAGGAAATAAGCCATGAATGAATGAGAAGAGTGAACTGGGCCTATTCGTGACTCATCACCTACAAAAACACATCCATTCCTATACCTACAAAATCAATTTGCCTCCACTCATTTCTCTTCCCTCAGCCATGACAAGGACACGAGAGGATGCAAAATGAAAACATTCATCTCTTTGGCACAGACAAATATCCCCCTTCCTGCCAGCTCTGCACAGGCAGACAGCGGGTGCTGATTTATCAGCCTCGCTGCTGCTGCTCCTGGTGTCAGCCCTGGCTGGTTGGAGCTCCCTTGCATTCAGCACCTTCAGGAAGGATGTCTGGGGTGATATTTCTGCTAAATTGCTGATACCAAACAAGATGCTGTAAGAACACGTTGCTCCATTTCTGCTGTGTCAATCAGCAGCACAGCTACAGGTCTGTCAGAGGCAAACACTCCCTGGCAGGAGCAGCTGGAGAGGATTTGTTGGTGTGAGCCGAGGTTTGCAGAGCACATGAGTTTGTGTGTCTGTTTAGGGGGTTAGCAAAAAAGTGGTTTTCTGATCCTGCTCTGGCCTGTTGTGCAAACAGGAGAAGGATCTGCTTTTATCTAGAGCAGGACAGCTCTTTCCTCATGAATTACTAAGGGCTTTCGTGCATCTCCCAAGACTCAGATCCCCTCCCCAAAGCACCAGGCAGCCCCGTGGTGGGGTGTACTGGTATGTGTCATTGCATCACCAGGTCTAAGCCCAGATGGTTCTGTTAGCATATGAGACTCACATACCCATGTACAAGTTGTCTTCTGCAGGATCATCAAGGACCTGTGATTGATAACAGAGAAATAAGGGGGAAGGGAAAAGAGAAAAACAGCAGGAAAAATAAGAGACTTTTAATCAAGTGACATTTTACTGCTCCCTGTACACTGCACTGAGCTGCAGAGCCCTGAGAACAACTTCAACTAATATTTAGAGAGTCCTGCAGAGAGAGAGGCATTGAAGGACACAGAATTTCCTGTCTCCAGAAAAATCTGGGCTTCTGCCTGGAGAAACAGCCTACCAATAAAGGCACTGCTTGTCCTAACCTGACCTCAGTCAATAATGAAAAAGGCACCGAAGTCTTGCACTTGTGCACCTTCCCAGGCTTGTCTGCACACCAGTTTCAGAGATCAAAGCTTGCTGCTATTTCTACCAGCACAACCTTCTCCTGGGCACCAGTCCACAGCCCAGGGTAAGTGTGTCAGTTTGTCCTACATAACTGGTATGAACCTGTTGGAATCACCAGCCTAAATTTCTGAGCAACTATTTTGGCTGAAGTAGGAGCAGATGAAGAAAGATCCTCTTGTTGCAATACAAACCAGACTTGTTTCAGTGTAGCTTAGGGTGGAACAGCTGCTCACCTCTATCAGCTTAACAATGTTGACATGGTCCAGCTTCTTTAGGATGGCTATTTCCTGATAGACTCTGTCCAGTGGTGCCATGGGCTTGGGCTGCTCTCCAGAGGATGCTTTTGACCCTCTGGGAGGAGGCCGACCTGTAAGTGTGACAACACAGCAAAGAACTCATTTGTCAGCAGCACCTGGCACTCAGGATGAGCAGCCACTGACCCCTCTGCTGATACCTCCAGCTATTCTGGAAGATCTCATCACCTTATTCTCATCCCAAAGCATTACAGTCTCCCACCTGGAACTGAGATTTCCAAGCCTCATTCAGACCAGGTGCTCTCACCTTGCCAGCCTTTTCTGGGGGTCCCACAGTCCAGTGCTGGCTAACCCAGGTTATCCCAGGGGCTGGAAGAGCCTCTGGAAGGTGGGGGACTACCCTGCCTAACTTCCAGCACTTAATTAGGCTTCACAGATGGTGAACATGGGGAAGAGTCACCATTCAAAAGAGACTGACAAAAATCAGAGCCAAGACTAATTACTGAGTACACTGAATCTCCCTGTGGTTGTACCTGCGCCTTCACTACCCACTGCATTTCACCCAGACCAAACTACTTGGGCAGCTTTCAGATGAGGCCAGGTTCTGCAGTCCTTGCAGAGAATGTTTCTACAGTGATTTGCCTGGCTGAGGACAACAGGCAGACCTCTAAATGTGATACCTACGTGGAAATCCATACTGCTTCAAGAGCTTCTTTTTGGAGAGGACCTTCATAGCCTAAGGAAGAAGAAAAAGCAGTGTTAAAACTGAACAAGAGCCAAAGTGCACATTGCTGTGACCTGTGAGTCTGCTGGGTATCAGGGACTGGCTCAGGCTCCTCAGCCTAGAGAAGATGTGTCCTGGTTAGTGGTGGCCACAACAGACAAACAATGACCCAGGCTTTTCTTAGGGCACTGCTAGCCATTTACATTTGCTTAATTCATTTTTCCCATGAAAAATTAGATGGTTTTGATTGATTTTCAATGGGACAAAATAAAAGGAGACAGGTCTCTGCATTTGGGGCAGGACATTGAGGAAGGAGGTGGCTTCCTTTAGCTGAACTTCATGTACCTGCTGTTTCGGATCATGTTACAGCCATGCTGCATGTCAGAGCAACTTCAGGGCTGCTCCACTTTATGTTTTGCTTTGCCAGGCTGTCAGGGAAGCAAAAGAGCTGGAGTGTCACAGCCATAAAGCCAACACCCTTGTAACCTCCACCTCAGACCTGGAACAGGGTGAGCACACAGCCTGGGGAGGCCCTTTGCATTCCCAGTGACTACTTTTTGCCCCACAAACCCCTTCCATGCTGCCAGAGTGATACAGAGCAGTGCAGTGTGATCCAGCACCAAGTCCATGAGCAAGACACTTGGTGGGCATCCATCCCTGCACCATCAGACACACCGAGGACAGCTCTGGGCAGGAGCACATTGAAGGCACAAGGAGGCAAACAGGATTTTGCCAAAGGCTTCCCTCCCTTCTCATACCCACTCATATGCTGGCACTGCTGTGAACCTGGGCAGCTGAGGCGTGGGAGGGGGTCAGGGTAATCTTTTCTGCCATCCAGTTGGCATTAGCATAGTGGCAAAAGGCAATCTGAATTCAATCAACAGTCTCTGTGCCTCCATCTGTTCTGTGCATCAATAACCTTTTTGGAGGGCCACTCCAACAGCCCTGAGTGGCCCAGCACATAAATACTGCATGAGAAAGCAGCTCATGGTATAATTTGCTTAGGAAAACAGCCTATGACTACAGACCCTGGGATGGTCACTCACTCCTTCCCCCAGAACAAGCAGTTACTCCTATTAATTAAGCTCCCAAATCTGTAATTCACATTGGAGTGATCCTAGCAAAATACAATTAACCAAGGACTCCTGCAGGACACAGTCAAATGCCAAGGAATTTGGCATTAATACCACAGAGACAGGCTCTCTGCACACTACCTGTTTTAACACACAGACCAGGGACAGGTCACTGAATCCATTTCCAGGAGCCCCTTCCCAAGCTGTTTTTCCTGGCAATGATGCCACCACATGCCCTGGGATCCCCACTCTCATCAGTGCTCCTGCTGCAGCCTGGCTCGCTGAAAGGATTGTTATTCTTGGTACTGATCCAGTGAAATCCTTTGGATTTGCACCCGTGTAATTGAGAAGAGACATTGTGTAGTTCTCAATCCTGCCTGACAGCTCCAAGCCAACTGTTGGAAATGATGGTGTTGAGAGACAGACTCAGAAAGTGCTTATCTTTTACTTAGCACCGTGTCCAACATAGAGGCAGATGATTCATGGTCTGCTGAAAGAGGATCCAAGATGTGCTCAACCACCTCCAAATACGGCCAGGACCAAGCTGGGAGGACTTCCTACGCTCCCCACTTTTATCTCTCCATAATGAAAATTTATGAGAAAAATCAAAGGAATGGGTACAGCCATTTCTCTTTCAACCACTGCCAAGCCAGGAGGAGAAGGCTCTCCTTGCTCCAGTTCCATCGAGTCCTCCCTGCCTTCTGGCCAGGAGCTTCAGTAAAAAGAAAAAAGATGCAATTTGCTGCTGAAAGCTCCAAAGTTGCATCAGTGCTTGGAGGACTCAGCCTGAGGAACTGAACTGTTGCCACCAGCCATGCCCATGTCGGATTAGTCCTTCCCAGGCTCTGGGAGGGGCTGGAGGGAGCGGAAGGTGCAGAGAGGAGAAATAGCAAAGACAAGAATTGCTCTCAGGGACAGAAATGGATGGAACAAGAGCTACTGCCATCACCCAAACTCCTTGAAGGATGCTATGAAAGGGGGGTTACTGTATTGTAGGTGAGCTGACTGTGAACCACCACTACTTCTGGAGGAGAAGCACCAGCACATGCTTCTACCAGTTCCAAAGCACCAGTACCTGCTCCTGCACAAGCTGCATCAGAAGAGAGGACCTTTCCTACCGCACTTACAAATGTAAGAAAACTTCATCATGCAACAGGGCAGAGCCACTTAATTATCACAAGAGCAGAGAGGAGAGCAGGAGGCTGTGAAGCCTCACTTTAATTACAGTGAGCTGCCAGGACCAGCCTTCCTCCTGAATGTGGCTGCCTGCAATGGGAGCAATTCAGGGATGGTGCAGCAAACGTCTCCTTCCAGGCTCACACATGACAGAGCCAAAGACATTTGTACTCACAGGCAGAGCTAATTACCCAGATAATGCCTTTCTGATAAAGAACCAGCTCAGAGCCAAGCTGAGGGATTTTCCCTCTGCAGAGGCAAGAGTTGCTTCAGCCTCCTCAGGAAAAGAGGGAGCCTGGAGATTTCCTCCACACATGCCCTTGCAAACATCTTTCTTCCTTCCGACTATTCACTCGTGGACATGGTGCTTGACATTTCCCTTTGAGAGGCAGCAGGGACTGTGTACATTTCTTTGGTATATGTTTATTATCTTAAAGTTTACTGCTCTCCTCCTATCATCCTGACAGTTGGAAACCACAGGGAAGCTGCCTGAGGGAAAGGAGATCCCAGGTTCAGGGAGAGAGGGGATGACTGGGACACAGCAGCTTTCACAACACTGAGACCACAAGCTGCTGGTAATGACAACCACAAAACGGCCATTAGTTTTGGGAGGGAATGGTGACAAAATGATTGAGCCTAGAGAACTTACCACCTGTCCTTTGTGATCCTCTCACAGCACTTCGGATGTTATTTTATTTGCTAACAGACACACCTGCATTGCAGGGGCAGGAGCCCCCTGCACAGTCCCTGCCTGCAGCTCCCCAGGGAGGTGGTTGCTGCTCAAAGGTTGCTGTTAACCACCTAAATCCTCTGCTAGTGCATGAGGGCACACTCTGGGAATGCTGAGCAGAGCAGAGAACATTCCCAGCCCTTCCTCACCTGTTCTGCCTCACAATGACATCCCTCAGATAAAATGGCTGAGAAGGAAGTTCTGCTGGGAGAGAGAGGAAGGTTATGAACTCTAAGAAAATCCTAAATCACACAGGCTTAGTTGCCATGGCCCTAAAATCCTGCTCCTGCATTTGTCACCTTTTGTGCCATCAGCAGCAGGATTCCATTGGCAGGCTGTGCCCATCCATGCTGTGCCACCACAGCAGGGATGTCCTCCTGGAGGACATGCTCAGCTGCTTCCAGCTGTCTCCCAGAGGATCCTGCTCTTATCCCAGATGACCCAGCCTCTCACAACCCTGAGCTGAACAATATGGGGTGTTACAGTAAGCCAGAGATCCCTTTCTTGGTCCTCACCACTCCAGAGCACAGCTGGCAGTGGTTCAGCAGCTGTTATGTGAGCAAGAGGATGGGAAACACAGGAGCTGTGCCTTCCCTTCCCGCTTGGATGGCAACCAAAATGGATTCTCCAGGGGCTAAAATGTTCAAGGTTTGCTGCTGGTCACCTTTTCCGCAGCAGCACTTTGTTCAGCCACTGCTTTCAAAAACTTGGAAGGAATTTCTCCCCATCATTGAGAGTTGGTAGAAAACAGCCCTGCATGCAAAGGTTGTTAGGTACCAACAGAGGCAGAGAGCACAACCACACAGATCTTGTTTCTTAGGAAACCAGATTAAAAAAGGATTAAAAAAAGAAAGAGAAACCCACTGACAACCCACAACACTATTTCCTTATTCCAGCAGTAGCATAACAAATGTCCATCATAACCACTTTTCTTTGCAAGCTGATTTAGAGATTTAAAATAGGAGGGAGACATTACTCGAGGCATCACAGAATCAAATTCCATCAGCACAATGACTCCAAACTAAATCTCTGCCTGGACACATCTGTCTTTGTTTTTTGTTTGCTGCTTTTTCACGGAGCTTGGCCTTTCTTTTTTTCCCCTAGTCACCATCAAAGCATCTCCTGCAAACTGAGACACACTGAAACCTTTCCAGTGTAAAGGGTTCCTTGGCAGAGCCCCACAAGTGCTGCTGTAACAGCTTCATGTGCCCCAGGAGCAGCAGGGTCCTCTGCTCTGGGAGCCAGCTCAGCATTCCAGAGGGGTCTCCTCCTTGCAAGGAGCACTGGGTCACATACTTGATGCTGAAAGTTCCATTTCTTTGATCTAACACATTCTCTGCATGTGCTGGTGTGAGCCAGCACACATGGACAGCCCTCCACAGCACTGAGGTTGTTCACAGCAAGGAAGGGTAAAGCTCTTGGAAGTAGTCTCTTATTTTTAATGGAAGGTAAAAACCCCACAAAGTGAACATGACCCATCTGCATTTTTCCCAAATGTAGTGATTGGATTTTTGTCTTGAGAGTTTTTCCTAATTCTAGGCCAGATCAAAAACTCATTAAAGCAGCAGCAATCTTTCCTTTTGCTTCAACAGGAGCCAAATTTAGCCCCTGGTACATGTAAACTCTGCCTTTTTGAAGAGAGCTAGCAAAGGGCCCCACACCACAGCAAGAATGAGGAGCCACACTCCAAATTATACTCCAAAATAAAATTTTTCTGCTTTCTTTACCGTATTGCTCCTTTTTATTGCAGCACACTAGCTTAAAGACAATAAAAAGGCAGCAACACCCTGGCCTGATGCTCAACCACTGCAAACACAAATCCATTATAGAATCATCATATCATATAATGGTTTGAGACCTTAAAGGGACCTAAAGATCACCTTGTTGCCCCCCTGCCATGGGCAGGGACAC
>JAOXXN010000246.1:3550114-3593619 GCA_026770055.1 Myrmophylax atrothorax | reverse complement strand
AAGATCATCTTCTTGCCCCCCTGCCATGGGCAGGGACACCTTCCACTAGACCAGGGTGCTCCAAGCCCCATCCAGCCTGGCCTTCCTCACTAAAGGCCAAGGAAGGGCTGATTTCTTCCAATGATCTGTTACTGCTTTTCACCCCTGAGACAAAAAACACCATTCCAGAGGTAAATTTAGAGGGGGAAGACATCCACACAGAAAAGGCCCTCTTCAACTATGTGAGAATCACAGTTGCTCCTTCTAACTGCTGGTATGAGACACCTCCTGGGGGTTGGGTGCACTGCTGTGGAGCAGCCCTGGCTGTGATGGATAAGCAGAGCAGGATGGAATTGCCTGAGCTCTGAGAGAACATGAGGGTGAGGCACACTGGGCAGTGTGGGCAGCCAAGCAACCATGAGCCAGTTATGCAACTGGCACGATTGCTCTGCAGCTCTGAACAGTCTGCCAGCTCCTGAGCTGTTTGAACAGCTCAGAAAAGAGGAGGTGTCTCCATCACAGCTCACACTCCCAGAAAACACAAGCATGGGCACCTGGGAGGATTAGGGGTGCCAGGCTGTCTGCATGTGAGTGCAGCTGGGGAAGGGGAAGGTGCCGCTGCCCCAGCTGAAGGGGTATCAAGCCCATGAGACACAAACGTCAGCCTTGTGGCAGCAGTGCAGCCCCTCTCCCATATGCTGACACCCACCGCAATCACACACAGGCAGACACTGCCCCATCTCTCCATCTGCTGTAGAATTCCAAACACCTCCCAGGATCACCTTCACAGCCAGCTGGGATCTGGTTCAGTCCCTGCCTCAACCCCCAAAAGGAAGAACAGGGCAAACCAAGGAGCACATCCCTGCTATGCTGCCAGGAAGGGGGTCTGCAATCCCCCAGCGAGGCTGAAACACCACCCAGGCACTGGAGCCCCTCTCAGGCTGCAGTACCTTTAAAGTGTTTGCTTAGATTAGAAACAGAGATTAAGTGGGGATTAACTAACACACACCAGGCTAACCTGGCCACAGGCTTTCACTTTTGGCTTGGATTCGACCCGCTAAATCTACATCCACAGCTTTAATCTGCATCCAAAACACGGACAGGAGCACAGCAGGCAACGCTAACCCAACCCCAGCTCTGCCCTGCTGAGCTGTAACAGCTGCCCTGCCCACCCTGGGCAGCCCACAGGGACAGCAATGGGATTCCCAGATCCAAAGGGCAGTGCCAAAATGTAAGGATTACAATTTTAGAAGCAAAAGTATTTTCAGCTGGAAATAAATGTGATGTATTGATGCATTCCCACTCTGTGCTGCTGGTCCTGGCACTGCCCGTGCTGGTGGGACAGATGGGTCAGGCTGGCACCATCACTCTGCAGAACAAGCCATCCTGCTGCAGGGCAGGAGAAAGAGGATTTGGAGGCCAGCAGAGACAGGGAGACATTGGAAACACCAACTGCTCTGGTGCAGTGGTGAGTCAGCTTGGAAAGGACTGGAGATGGAAAGAATTGTGGTTCCTTTGCTTGGCCAGCTCCAGGGCACCTTGTCCAGATTTTTGTCTCATCAATTCCATCCTTCATTTCAAGACATTCCTTCTGCAATTTCATGCCTGCTGGGAGCACAGAAGGCCTAATGAATACCCCCAGGCATCCAATTCCCACCTGATCCTTCAGCCTGGGATGTCACTTGTAAATCCAAGAGTCAGGGAGGAAAAACTCACTGGGAATGAGGACACTTTACATTTCACAGCATTTTCTTATTCCCCTTTGCACCAAGAGGGACAGGGAGCAGCACATGAGTCTGCCAAGCTGTTCTGATGGGCCACATTGGAAAATTCACCCACATGAGGCCACTCCACCATGGGAGCAACAGCAGGAACCTCTCACCAAACACAGTGTGAAGCAGCAGCTCTGGCAGGGCTTTGTTGGGAACAGCAAGGCTGAGGTTCAGCAACACTGCAACTACCTAGCTCTGCTCAGCCAATTCCTGCCCTGGCACCCATCAGAAACTGCTGGAAGCTCTTTCCAGAAGCCTTCAGGCACAGCCACACACAGCAAGGCAGTTTTCCTTCCTTACAGCTCCTGCTCTCAGCCTGAACAAAATGAGCCACGAGGCAAGTCCAGGAACATGAGCACATCTGCAGGCAGTTTGCAGGAATCCCAGCTGGGACAGTGGGGATTCACCTGCCTCTGGAAGGGGAGACAGAGCAGGAGTGTTCAGTGTGAGCAGCCTTTTTGAATCTGCAAACTCTCCAGCTCTGGCTTCAGCTCAGCAAGGGAGTCAAGAGCCATGGTTTGCCTTCTGCCTTGCCCCCTACACCTCATGCCCTGACATCGAGGCCCTGTTCAGTGCCCCCCAGGCATCCCCAAAGTGGGTAAGGTGCAGGGGAGCCAGGCCCTCCCCAGCCAGGTCATGCTGTTCATCATCTCTCTGATAAACACCCCCTTTTCCTTACAACACACGCCTGCTCATTCCAGGCCAACCCTCCAATGCACAGCAGGTGCTGAATACCACCACCCACACGCCTCTAACTTCAGGTGACCTGCTTCATAGCTCGAAAATGTCAAGACAAATCAGCACCACACTCCTGCCTGTGAGAGCCCTCCCGTTACATAAGGCACCCACCCGCTCCCCTCCCTCCCAGCACCGCACGCACACGGCGGGGCCGTGCCCAGCAGCAGCTTCAGCCCCTTCCATGCCACCCAAATCAGAAGGGCACATGCTAAAAGCAGCCAGGTGGAGGTGACCCAGCTCTGGGGGGGTGCAGCAGCAGCAAAGAGGGGCAGAGGAGGGATGCACTTACGTAATACTTGTCGTCGTTCTCGTTGTAGGCCAGTTTCACGACGCCGTAGGAACCCTAAAAATAAACACCAATTGCACTGTCAGTTCAGCAGCTTCACCTCATCTTCCTGCTGCTCAAGGCTGGTAGAGCACAGCTTTACACAGGGTGAAAAACAACTCCAAGGCCTCAGGCCATGCTGACCCCGGAGCAGAGTCTGCAGGTGATGTGACCCCACAGTGAGGTTGTACATTTTGGCTGCTCCACTGGAGCCACTGGGCATTGGAGGATTATCAGTGTCTGCAGGAGCTGAGTATTAGCCCATCACCTCCTGCCCTGAGCCAAAGCCACTGAGTCCGTCTGAACTCAAACATGGACGGGGAACATAATTTTCAAGCAGATTTTTTTCTGTGCAAGTTTGGAAATTCTGCATGAACACCTTTCCTGTACTCCTGCACGAAACCATCCTCAGCACAAAACTTCTCCATCTCTTGAGAGCAAATGGACTTCACTGATGACCAGCTGAACCACATGTTGCCCAGGCAGGTGCAGAGCTGGACTGCTGCTGTATCCCCAGCTCCAGTGCCTGAAGCCAAACTCCATCCCAATCACTGTTTTTTTGCAGTTCTGTGTCAACACAAGCCATTTTATGCAATGGGGCAGGCTATCATCCCTGACAGATGCCTGCTGAATAAATGAGTGGGATAAAAACTAGAGCCTTCAGAACATTTCTCTTGACTTCACTGAGGGCTGGAATAAGGTCCTGGTCTCAGAGGAGGCCAATCAGCCATCTGGCTGATCCAGGAGCACACACAGCAGGGCCAGCAGACCCTCCACCAACCTGGCAGTGCCCACCTGCTCACTGTGACCACAGGGAAGGAGCCAGGGGCAAATCCACCTGAGGGAAGGTCTCACACCCTCCTTAACATCCAAGCCAATGGCAAAGGCCCTAAATGGGTCTGAGGCTGAGTTTGGGATGGCACCTGCTGTACCACCAGCAGTGGTATCTCCACCCTGACTCCCTGCCTGCCAGCACAGCCCATGGCACATATCAAAGGGTGCCTCCTCCCGGTGCCTCTTGTCTTGGAGAGGAGTTTGAAAACTTTTGGTGAAGGTCTCTGCAGCTCAGGGTGCAGTCCCTTCTGACTGCAACATTCCAGCTGCAAAGGCAGTCACAGCTTGCAGGCAGCACCATCACTGCTGGACCCATCTGCAATGGTGGCACATGTCCAAATATGCAGGTGTCTGAGCTGCTCACCAGCCCAGACCTCCAAATAACTTTTGGGGAATCTCTTCTTAATCATTCTGCAGCTTTTAAACATGGACTAGAATTAAACAAGCATTTCACATGGCATACAAACTTTAACTAGTCCTGATGGGGACCAAACACCTGCCTTGATCTTATTTTTGTTGCCTTTTTTTTTTCTTTCCTTGTTGTCCTGTATTAATGCATCAAAGGCTCTTAGTGTTACATTTGGCAAGCAAACAGCCTGGAAAGGAGCCAGCTTAACCACCTTCTGAGGGAGGAAAAATAAATTTAGATTTCAGAGGAAGTAGCTCCACTTTGACCTTGAGCAAAACTTGCTCAAACTAATAAGGAAAAAAACCAAACAAACAAAAAAAAACCCCAAACCAAACACAAGTTGTGAGGATTCTTGGCCAGTGAGGTCCCTTGGTATGGCCCAGCCTTTCCAGCCCTGCGTGCACACACAGGCTGCCTGTGGCCACCAGGAGCTCCAGTACATACCTTGCCTATTTCGCTCTGCAGCTTGTACTGGTTTAATTGCACACAGTCCTGCAGATCAAAAGGAGAACATAATTAGAGTATTGGTTAAAGAAATGACAGAGTTTGAATCAGGTTCAAGTAGAGGCAGAGCGCTAAATAATGAAAGGCTTAATCTTACTTAAACTGATGTATGTTACACTATAAACACTGAGGTTTTTTTCTTTTTTGTTGACAGTCCAGGATGAAATAATTATGGGCCAAATTCTGATTCTGGTTGTGCTGGTGTAAAACCACCCTGATTGCCCAGCATGGCTCCAGGTTCAGCCTGCTGAGAGCAGCCCCTGGCCTGGTTACACTGACCCTCCCTACTGGACTGTGTCAGTACCAAGCAGGAAAACCTCCATCCCCAGGGCTCTGACAGCCTGGCAGCCCCCAGTGCCCACCCCAGCCCCAGGGTCACAGCACGAGCCTGTGCCCTTCCCAACATGAGCCTGGCAAAGACAGGGACCCTCTGGGGCTGTGAACAGCAGCTGTGGCTGCATCCAGAGGAACCCTCCCCTGCAGGAGAGTGCATGAAGCCAAGCCATGGAACACAAGCAATAACGGACTCCCTTCAGATGAAGGAGTATTTGCTATGATTAATCACCCAGAACAAGTCTGATCTCTGCTGGCAAGGAGTCCAGCACTGAAACCTCAAGGGGGTGGTGCAGACCCCCAGCCAGCTGTGACAAGGGTGGAATGATGGGATGTCAAGTTTTTCAACAGACCAGGAGCCACACAGGGAACAAAGGTGGCCCCAGGCACTGGCTGCTGGAAAGCAAAGTGTTAAACCCACCCTGCCTTGACTACCTACAGAAAAACACTTCTCCAGCAGCAGCACAGTGAGGGGGCCTGGTGGGACAGCACAAAACACACCTTGCTGTGATGCCAAGGTCCTGGCAGAGTGGCAGAGCTCTTGCCAGGGTGTCTGCAGTGCTGGCAGCAGGAAGAGGGGGCTGCACTGGGTTTGCCTGGGTCCTGACAACACACAGCATCCCACTGCACTGCAGGGGAGGGGAGAGCCCCAGACTCCGTGGTGTGAGGGAACAGAGGAGTTTCCAACCCCAGCACAGGTTGGGCTGAGCCTTAGTGGGACACACTTCCCCAACCAGCATTATTGACTACAGTATTTCTCCCTGAGACTGCCAAGCACTAAAGCAGGCTGGAAATTCACAACCAGCCTCTGCATCTGGCACTTCCTCAGGAATAAAGTTGATATAAAATATGCAGACAGGTAGATTAGCCTTCCCATAAATCTCAAACTAGCCCTGCCAGCTGCAGAAGCAGCACCACAACATCAAAGCAGTGCCAGATGCCTTCAGTCCACCTGTAAGAAGGGGGGTGTAACAGTCCCTGCCCCATGCAGAGTTCCCACTGACAGCAACATTCTTTTGCCTCTTGGGATGCAGCACAGATGTGGCAGATGATAATTTAGAATTTTCCCCATCACCAACCAGAAAACACTCCTAATGCTGGCAATTATCACCAAAAAGAATAAAGAAATGGGGAACTGATAACTTTCTAAGCCTGCAAGCAGTGGCTTGTCAGGAATACAAGGAATGATTTAAATCTTCATTTTGTCACCAGTGAAGGAAGTTTTTTCCACTCCCCTGACAGGGAAGAAGAGCCAGCTGTGAGTAATGGGCCCACAGGAGTGTATTAACTCCGCTGCTAGCAAAGCACACATCTTTCCAAAGGTGAAAAACAATCCATCAGAACCAGAAGCAAGCAGAGGGTAAAGCACGGCCCAGCAAAGGCCAAGGTGTAAGGCACAAGGTCGCTGAAAGGACTCCAAAGGAGGGGGCAGCATGCAGGATCCCAGGGCACTGGCACATGGAGGATGAATTCCCCTGCACACACTGGCAGCAGATTCACTTCCCAGCACAAAGCTGTGCTTGGCATCGTGGTGATTTTCACAAATTAAGCAGGAACAGCTTTCTGTTGGTGTTTCCTGCCCCGGTTTCCCTGTGCTCAGCTTTGTACCCCTTTTGCCTTGTCCTGGGAAATCTTCAGTGTTGCGGACAGGGAAACACTCACAGAAGAGGCTGGAACAGGCAGGAGAAGCGACCACTCCTCCAAGAAAGCCTCCAGCCACCTCACATCTCCTGCTCTTCAAACCAGCAAGCTTGTCATGACAAGGTCCTGTTATCAGACCTGCTCCCCTGAGTAGGGATTACCTGCAGGGGCCAACACAGGGTTTACAGGTAGCCACAGACTCCTTGGTCTGCACTCAATACCTTCCTTCAAGCCAAGGTGGCACCTCCCAAGCACCAAGTGCTGCTTTTTGCCCACGCACCATCAAAGAAGCCACGGTGGCACCTCTTCCCTCCCTCCCAAAGGATCAGAGCCCTTTGTGCTGGATGCAAAACCCCTCACAAAGCATTAGTGCAATGGAGGAGGGACTGTGCCTTGTCCCTCTGTCCAAGGTACCAATTCCTTTGACTCTGACCATCACATTCCCACCATGCCTCTTACCTCTGGCCAGAAATTACCATTCTTATCCCACACCAGACTGATCACCTGGAGCATCTCTGGTGTTTCACTGCTGCTCAAAGGGACACCCAACTTCAGGCAACAGTTTTTTGGAAGGAGTGGATAAATACTGGGAGGGGAACACCCAGAGAGGGTCCAAGGGAAAGGCAATGCTGGCACATTGGAGCCTCCCAGAGGGTCCCTGTCAGCACATCCCTACCTGGTCCATACCCCCATCCCTCTCCACTCTGGTAACTCCTGCTGAGAAGCACCATCACCTCAGCTGCTGCTCTGCTTCCAGCACTTGAGCTGAACACAGCAAAATCAAACCACATCACAGGTGCTTCCTACCTCTTTTTTCCTTGCTGAAGACCATAATTCACAGCTCAAGTGGCTCCTGCCACGTGTTGCTGCAGACTGGCAGGGCTGTTATTTGGTTCTCCTGCAGGAAGTGGGATAATTGTACTATTCTTTTATCAGAAAGAAACACCTATTTCTGGGCCAAGTGTTCCTTTAAGATAACATTGTACAATTCTCTTGATTTCATCACACCAATGTGTTTGCAACTGCTGATAAATACAGAGAAAGAACCCTAATGAGTTCCTTTAATGAAAAGCTGTCAGCAAATTAGACTGAGTCCATCCAGTGGGAAATAATTGTTTGGCCTTAAAAAAACAAGATGCTCCATTTGTTAACATGTCCAAGGTATTAGTCAAGAGAGGAAGGGAAGGAATCAATGCCCTAGAAAACAAAAAACTGGTCAAAAAATCATAAAGCACAGTTCAGTCCAGAGTCCAGGCCCAATTCCATAAATCACTGGGTGACAGAAATTAAGAATTGAGCCTTTGCTGTCCCGAGGGAGATGCTGGGATTGGAAGGAAGAACCAGCACTGATTTCCAAAATAAGACACTTTGAAAACAATGCACATAGAGAGATAATGGAGAATTTTGCCCACTAAAAGAAGCTAAATTCACCAATCTGAAAAAAATTGCAAGTTTCAGCAATTCAGAGATACACATTAAAGAGAAACATGGGAGAAAAAAAGTAGGAACTAAAAGCCAATAATGAAGAAACACTGATTTAAACTCATCCTTCCTGAAAGGGGAAGTGAAAGTGATTCTAAAAGCAGACAAAAGGAAAATAAAAGCCAGAAAATGGCCATTAAGGGCAGCAATGAATACAAATTAGAAAGTTGCTCACGGACAGAGAAGGACAGGCAGGAAGGCCAAACCTCATGGAAAATAAGCAGGTTTTTAAATAACATCTAAAACCAAATGCAAAACAGAGAGCCCAGCACTGCTGCAGGAGCACTGCCCAAGCCTGGGCACAGAGCACAGCACCAGGCTCAGCACCCACCCAGGACCCCGGAGCTGGATGCAGGAGCCCAGGCACCCACCAGGTCACTGGGATATCACTGACAGAGTAGCTAAAAAAGGGAGCTAAGTGGGACCAAGGCAGCCCCTCTCCTACTGCAGCTTTGGGATTCCTCCTTCTCTCAAGCCTTATTCAAGTTGGAAATGTAACTTTAAATAAAGGTTAGTTAACTCAAGGAAAAGAAATTAGCAATGCCTGTGGGGGAGTCTTCCTTGAAGAAATGTTTTCCAAGTATCTTTGATCTTTTCAAGAGAGCTCAGGTTTGAGCACCACAGCAGCACCTTTAGAAGAAATGCCTTTGGGGCACTTGTGGGGCTGGAAGGGGAAACTCTCAGTCCATGCCCAGCAGGAGCTCAGTCCCCACCTCTGTCCTGCTCCCACCCGAGTTTTGCTTTGTGCATAGCAAGGAAATCACTTTATGAAGAAAACTGGGCAGCTCCCAGAGACTGGAGGAGTGTGAGACCTGGATCAGCCCAGCACTAAGGCAATGCCTCTCAGCTCTGACACTGGGTGCATGAAACCAGCTGGCTGAACAAGCAGGGGGCTGTGATAAAGATATGGAAATCCAAGGAAAGAAAGGACACAAAGTGATTTATTTTCCATGCCTCTGGGACATCAAGCATAGGAAAATTCCCTTTGTCAGCTCATCCTCAGGCCAGGAGCATCCCCGAGGAGGGAGGACACACCAGCCTGACTCATCCCCTCCACTCCTGCTGGAGCACACACGGCCCCAGCCCTTCCCCACAACCTGCAGAGCTGCCCAGGCAGTGAGGAACAGAGACAGCCTCCCAGTGACCCCAGAGGGTGCAGAGACCACGCGGACACGGGGGCGAGGGGAACTGGGATGCCAGGGAGTGGGTGGATGCAGGAGAGAAAGGGAACATGTCAAAGGAAAAGGACAATTCAGCCAGAAGAGACCAAAGAAAAGACAGTATAAAACAACAAACTGTGCCAGCAGGTCTGGGGAGAAAGCCTGGAAAAAGACAACTTGTTTTTCCTCCTAGCCACTCTCCAAGTAAGACTTTTCTTGGCTACCTAAAGAGGTTAGTTTGGGATGACAGAATAAAAAAACCAACCAGCACTGCACTTTCAAAAGCCACTTTGCAAAGAGCAGCACCTCTCCCCTGTCACAGACCCAAGCCCTCCCATTTTAGATAGGACAAGTTCTGTCAAAACACAGCCACAAGACACCCACCACTCTGTACAAACAGCTTTAGAGTCTTTACCTGGTGCATACAACACTGGGGCATCCTCTGGGCAGCAAAGCAGAAGCTCAGGAAAATTCTCTCCTCTTGCCTTGCTGGGCACACCACATCAACAGAGGTAATGTGGGGCAGCAACCTAAACTCTGGGGCCTGTGTCTCAGCTCTGCAGCTTTATGTACCCTTAATAGCTTCAGCTTAATCACTTCTGTGCCACAGCTAAAGGCAAAGCCATTCCCTTGTTGGAACAAAGCACTGAGAGGCAGCAAAGGCAGCAGAAATTCCACCAGGCACTCCTGCCAGAGAAGGCAGCACTGAGAGGACCTTCCAGGCCACAGCCCATGAATAATCTAAGAAAAGAGGGGAATGAACAGGGAGTTTTTAAAATTTTAGATCAATTTTTGACAAAGATTTGACAGATCAGGTTATTAAGCACACAATAACACTGTGGGGAGAGCAGAACAGTCACTTATCTTGCAGAGTAATACTGCAGATCCAGACTTGCCAGAAGTGACTGCAAGACACCAGCAGCTGCCAACTCTTTGTCACAGGGCAACTGGCTAATTGGAGGCTCTGCTTGGTTGATTGGGAACAGTCTTTGCACAAGACAACACTCCCCAGCCCTGCCAGCCCAGGAGCCACCACCTTCCTAAAAACAAGCCCAAGAAGCATTTGGAAGGCACGTGTTTGTGGTATCATTCCCAGTGATGGGACAGCCCAATTCACAGCCTGCTGGTGACAATGATCACTTCTTCCTCAGTGCCACAGGCTCAGCTTCAGCTCTTGGCCCTCTTGATCCCTGGATAGAAGTTTTCTGCCCAGCCTGTGAAGTATTACATAGCATTACAAGCTCAGCACTTCTCTCTAAGAGAACACGAGGTTCTTCCATAATTCATCAGTGAAAGACAGAATATTCACCTCTGCTGCAGCCCCATATTCTGTCTCCACATATCACATATCACCTGTCCATCATTTCTCCAGATGAATCCAGGATGCAGCAGCACTGATGGGCAGGCAGGGAGCTGCCACCCTGGATGACAAAGGAATGCAGCCCGAGATGGCTATCGGTGTCACAGGAAATTGTGACAGGCAGCAGTGCCACCCAGCCCTGTTCCTGATGGATGGCACCAGCTCAGGTGCCACTGACAGAGCCCAAATGCTCCTGAACTTCATTTCCAGTTTTGCACAGACTGGAACTGACTCAGGCAACGGCCACAAGTGGGATCCATGGATGTTCTGCCTTCTGGAAGGCACTGACTGATGGCGCCAGACACTCAATGCAAGGAGAAAAAGCAGCTCCAAAAGGGCTTTAAGCAGGTGAGAGAGACAGACAGGAATACAAATGTGGAGCTTGCCTAGAACAAGGTGTGTCACAGAGTCCTTTGCAGGCAGGTCAGGGCAATGCTGTGACCAGTGAGCTAGATCTTGTCAGATACACACCCTCCGTGCTGTGTATCAAAGTCATCAACAGACACACACCAGAAGCTACTGCTAAGTGCACCATGATTGCATTTCTCATTACAGGCTTATTTTATCCCCAACAGAACAAAAAGCCTCAACACAGAGTCCCCAGTAACTCTTAGAAGCCCTGACAGAGAACAGACAAGCTGCTCTCCATTTCTGCCTTGCCTGCTGTACCTCAGTGAGCTGCACAGCCTGGATTCAGACTGGCAGTGCCCCTCACAGCCATGATGACCCTGCAACAGCCACCTGGCAGCACGTGGTGGGTCACAGGCAGGACACTGGAGCTGGGCTGTGCCCAGGCTGCACACTCTCCTTGCTGTCACACACTGACACTCCTCAGCATTCAGTGCCCAGCCTCAAACTTTACCCTGTAACCAAACATGCATCTTCCTTAGTCCTTTTGCTGTTCCTTACAGGATACAGATGCTGTCACTAAGTTGGGAAGACGCAGCACAGCTCCCAAGAGCACCTCTGTGAGGGTGAGCACCCACCTCCAAACATGCCCAGCTCTCTCCCAGGCTCCCTTCCCCCTCCTACCACAGCAATTCCCCATTAATATGAATGATGGTTTCCAATGAGAACAGCTTTGCTGAGCAGCTGGGCTGCACCAGAGCAGGGCTCTAACAATCAAGTGATATCAAAGTGACCATTAAAAAGGCAGCACTGCAGAAAGAGCTGCTGCAGGAGCAGGGACACAAAGGCTCTACATCTGCATTTCAAACTAAGCATTTCCCACCCCTGAGGCAGGAACTTGTTCCCCAGGATGCAGATGCTGTGGAAGAGGATGGAGTATTTTGAATTTGCTTGCAGATGGGAATGTGCCAGTCACACTCGACTGCAGTTATGCTGAAAGATTTCAGACAAGCCTCACTCCTGGCACAGTCACAGTTCTGCAGGATGGGAGAGCTGGCACTCAAGTCACATCCTTCTTCCAAGAACTGGCTCCTTTCCCTCTCTGCCTCCCTTATTAAAGCACATGGCTGCTGTCAGAGAAGCTGCAGTCTCTGCAGTGCACCTTCTGCAGGTAACCCCTTATCAGCTGGGGATACACAGCCCATCCCACTGCTAATGTGACTTGCACAACTTCCCAGAGGACAGTGGCTGATTTGGTCATGCACAGCACCATCCTCTCAGATGTGCAAGGAGAAAAAAAACACTTCTCAGGAGGGAAACACTAAGCCACACACTAAGACTTAAGCTCCAGGTGACTTGGACCAACACAAAAGTCTAAACTCCAGCAATTTGTGTCCCTGTGTTGCCTCAGGCTCAACATCTTCATCATGACACTGGGCAGTGTGCTCTGAACAGCCCCTCTCTCTGCTCCCTGTCCTCCCCGTGACAGCACAACACAGCACTCGGAATTCCAACCAGCAGCTGTTTCCATCAAGACACTTGACCACTGACAGCGTGTGACACCTCTAGGACAGGCCTGGTACCAGGAGAGCAGCTGCAAAATGGGTGGCAGGAACAACCATAGCCACCCACACACTCCTCTGAAGGAGAGGAGGGTCACAGCCCTTGGTTACCACTGCTGTTACAAATGCTTTAAAGACAAACGAAAACCCTGACAGGAGCAGGAAACACCAGCACATTTAAGCTCTTTATAAAATTAAATGATGCCTTCAATTATGGCAGAGCACAATAGGAGATACATAATCTCCAGAAGTCTAAATCCATAAAATACCATCAGCAAAGCTGCTGTGACTGATTAGATCCCGAAGGGCACACACAGCAGGGACATGAGAGCAAAGTCATTTGGACACAGCCCTTTCTCTGAACAACCTGAAAGATCTTCTGCCTTCTACTGTGACACAACAGTCCTTCACAGGACTATCCCAAGCAGGTGATGGCTGAAGGAGCCAAATGTCAGGACCAGGGTTACACCCAGCAGGGGTCTGGAGGATGGAGCTTTTCCAAGCTAACAGGATTCCTGGTTGCAGGCATTTTTTTCCCCCTTAGAAATAACAGTGCTTTCAGACCTACTGCTCTGAAAGATTGCTCCCATTGCCAGTTGACTTACCTCATCTCCACCCCACAGCTGCAGGGGAGAACATGCCTACCTCAGAATCTGAGATGGAGACCCGATTGGACTCTACCGTTGGTCTCCTCATTATACGTGGCGATGGCCCTGTGGCATAAGGACCACAGCCTGGAGTGTTGCTGGAAGCCAAATAACCTCCTGATGATCTTTCCTGAAGAGACAACTTCCTACTCGACAGACCAGGTCTAGTGAGAAGTCTCTTGGGAACATGCCTCAAGTGAGCATCTTCTGACTGTGGGGAAGGCAGAAGTTCATTGATTCCCACATCACTGTTGACTCCATTCCTTTGGATGTCCTTTACATTATCAGAAAAGACTGTGTCGTTTTCTTCAGCGTTGCCTTCACCGTTGTGGTCGCTTCTGTCTGGGACAACAGACACATCTATGGCTGCCACCTGCTCTGCCAGTTCAGTCTGTGTGTCCATGCCTCCATCCATGGCATTTCCTGGAGAGTCCCCCATCACTGTGTCCAGCTTGTGTGGTCTCAGATGGCCCCGTGGAGAGCAGCAATGCTAAGACTCACAGGCAGCATGTGGTGTGGAGGAAAGGCTCCATGGAACACCTGAAAGGAAACACAAACAGAGGCCAAGTGAGTAATAATGTTCACTCAAGACAAACACAACCAAGACAGGCATCTCTGGCTTCTTTCAGCACACAAAAAAGTGAAGGCAAAACAGTGGCAGGCTGTAAACAAGGTGCAAACACTCAGACTGAAAGGCAAACCCCAGCACTGAGCTGGATAGGAAAGAGATGAGATTTCATCTGATGTGCAACAAGTGACAGGGTTAAAGAGAACTTCACCTTCTGTAGCCAGACCAACAGCCAACCAGAGCTTACAGCAACTGGGGAAGTGCAGCTGAGGGTAAAGGATTGAACTCTCAACCTTCTGAATTCTTATTTATAGGATACAAGATCTTTTGGCATGTACCCAAGCCCAACAGGCACAACAATAACTGCACAGCCATTTAGGGCTCCCCAGTAGTCTCTCTCTTGCCCTGTAGGGCCTTAGAGAGTGACACACAACAGCCTGGAAGTCAAGCCATGCCTGGTGACTTCCACACTGTAATTTGCAATGTAGTCAACAGCCAAGGCAGAATTTAAAAGCTAACCTGGTTCCAGGGTCGCCCTGGCCCCCCACAGTTGCAGCCTGTGTGCAAACACACGTTCACCTTGCTGCCCACCAGGTATAAAAGCTATACTGAGGTGCAAATCAACAATGCTTAATGATTATAGCATGTGTCAATCAGCTTTTCCCTGGGAAAAGCCCAACACAACACAAAAACACAATGCAAAGCTCAAACTGCTGCATAAAATCACTGTTTCCAGGTTGCTGATTTCAGTTTCAGTCTCAACCAGCCCTCAGTGTTCCCAGCACAGTCCAGAGCAGGAGATGATCCCCTGCAGCGTGTGGCTCTCAGCCCCTAATCACCTCTGAGGATGCAGCACTGCCCCATCTCATGCCCCTGCCCAGCTTCTGGGGATCCTGGGGAAGAGCTCAGCCTTCTTCACAGCACCCTGGCCTGCAGCCAGTGAATTCCAGAGGAGGCTTAATCCTGAAATACCACAACCTTTGGTCCTCTGCATGCAAAGCAGGTTGTGCATAAAACCCCAGCAAGCCAGGTGACACTTGCATCTCCATTTCATTTACATGAGGAGAGGGTGGGGTGAGCAAGTCCAAAAAGCCCCATCCAGCATCAGCCTGGGAACACACATCACTCTTGTCAGGAGCACAGGTTAAGCTGGGCTCAAATACACTACAGTGAACTCTGCTGCACAGGAATGACCTCCTGAGCCCCCACAGCAGCCAAGCTTAAGCAACCTTGTATATCAATAAAGAAACTAGATTAAGACCTGGGTGGGAGGCTTCACCCTTGGTCATGTGCCAATCATAGGGATACACCCTGGGCACTCAGTGTCACAGAAAGGAAATACCCAAATCTCAGATGTTCCTCCTCACATCTCACTGTTCACCTCCTCCTCCTGGCTTTGCTCTTCTGCCTATAGAGAAACAAAGCCAAGGTCTACCCTTGCAGCAGCTTTAGCTTCTGGACAGTCACAACTCACCTAATTCCTTGGCAGCACCAAGAGGAAAACCAACAGGCAATTGAAGTCTGCAGCTCCCCCACCTTCTTCCCTCCTCCTGCCACAAGGTTTTCCCCCTATGTAGGAGTGAAGGGGAAGGAAGAATCTGCCTGTGCTGCTGTTCATGAAAGCCCACAAATCCCCCACCTGGATTTAACACTGGGGTGTCTCATGTTATTTAGCCAACAGGAAAAAAAGTGCCAGAAGCAGTGGGAAGAGCAGGCAGATCCCAGGAAACAGCGATGCCCGTGCCAGGCATCTGCACAGCTCCTCACCACCCAGGGTGTCACCCCCCTCAGCAGCTGAAGCACAGCCCTAACCCACAGCACAGGCTGCCAAACAAATCTTCAGCTAATTGACAACTTAAATAGATAAACCAAAGATAAACCCCACAAATCAGTTCATCCGATCAAAACAAACGGCGTCACAACAAATAATGCAGCGCTGCTGAAAGTAGGCCAAAAAATCCAGCAAGACTTAAAGGCAAATAATTGCTCATCTGTAGAGCTGGGCTTTGTTTCAGGTTCTGCTGTTTTGAAGGATTCCTTTTCACTGATAAATCCTCCAAAACCGTATTGGAAAGCGAAGATCTCTGACTAAGCGAATCGGTTCCGCACAGACCGGTCTCACTGTGCACAAACTCACTACAAAAGGCAATTATTGAATTCTGCCAGGCAAAACCAAGGGTGGCTTCGCAGTTTGTCAGGCTGGGACACAACCACAGATTGCTGTGACAGGAAACCCCAGGGAAACAGAGACTCCACCACCACCTTCTCCCAGCTCCTGCACAGTTTTGGGCCCGACGTTCTCCAGGCTGATCCCCCCACACACCAAACACCTCCTGTAGATCAGAGGATTATGCTGCAGACACGAACCAAAGCTGCAAACAAGCTTATATGAGCAAAATTAATTTACTTACAGATATCTTATTTACCATTTTTCCCTGTAGCTATTCCTCTGCTGCAGGCAGACTGCCACTTCAACCGTGTCTTTCACAATATATTTATCAAATGGCTGCACATGTTTCCCAGAAAGGCACAGAGCAGAGCATGGTAGAAAAAAATCCTTTGAAAGGAATATGATCCTGGAGAAAATATCTCTGTATTGTATGTGGGAGTGGGAGATGGGCAAATGCAATTAGTTTTGCTGCTCAATAAAGTATTTCTAAGCATTGTTTGAAAAATAAAAAACTGTAAATCTAGTTTACTGCCTGGTCCATCCTTTGGGCTAACTAGAAACGTTCCTGTGAGAAAGGATGGAGAGGTTAAAAGGCCCTGGGTCTCAGCAAATCCAGTTTCATTTCCCAGTTTTGCTACAGGCTACCCAGAAAAGGGACTTTACAGCTTCATCCGTGGCAGTTCCCAGGTGAAGAGGAAGGATTCTGCCCACAGCCCACCTCATCCTGCTTCCCCCTCTGTGTCTCTGGGAACACACCTGCCCTGTTCTGAGGCACCAAGGGCCACTGCAGTAAAATAATCCCTGTGAATAAAAACTCTAAATTGCATGGAAAGTGTTCAGGCAGCGACTCTGCTGCTGCTCAGAGTCAGAGACTCCAAATACTCACAGTTGGCATCCTCCATGCCAGTCTGGGAACTGGCAGGGATGTCACACAAACCCTGCCTGCAGGCACATCCATCAGGTCCCTCTTGACCACACAAGACCCATGGGCACCGTCACAGAGAGAGGTCCCAAAGATCACAGCAGGGTTCAGTCTGTGCTTCACTGTACACTGCCAAGGTCAGGCATCAGGCCAAGCTTTCTCAACAGCACAGTGACCCGTGTATCAGGACAGGCTGCCTGCAGAGGGGATGTCACCTCCACCACCAGCAGCCCTCAGGTGAGGCCCCCCCCTCCAGGAACTCCCTCCTGCCTGGGGCAGAGCTGGCAGCACATCCAGCCCTGCCTTGTTTCACCCTGTGCTTGTGTGTGTTTCCTTCAGATGTTGCCCCCAGCAGCAGAGCCACAATGAAGAATCTGCTCTGACTGCTGTCAACTGGCAGCAGAAACTCCCTTTAAGGAGAGAAGCAGCACGTCCTGGGCTGGGCTGCCAAGTCCTGGACAGCTCCTCGAATGACATTTCAGAAATATTAGGTCAGCAAGTCCCTTCCAGAGCTCGAGCTGCCTCCCCACACCAGGCAATACAGCCTACGAATATTTCCATCCTGGAGTCTTTCCTGTGCTCCCTGTTCTGCAGGACTTCCCCAAGCACTCAGCATTACTCTGCTACCCCAGTATGAGGGAAGTAACTCCACACACCCATCCTGACCCCATCAACTCTTTATACACGGGGGAGGCACTTGCCCAAAGCCCAGCCAGTTCACTCCATTATTTTGATCTGAAGAAGCTGAAGGCAGACTCGGTCCCACAGCCAAGCACCAGACCAACATCTGAGCTGCCACAAACCCCACAAATGGTTTGCAACATGTGGCTCTTCAGATCTGAGGCAACAGTCACCTATGGGTCTCATTGCTGTGGTGGGACAGCAGCCAGAGGGTTCACTTTTCCTGCCGCAATTCCATTCAGAGCATGGTTAGACACTGGAACAGGTTGCCCAGGGAGGTTGTAGATACACCAACCCTGGCAGTGTTCAAAGCCAGGCCGGACAAGGCCTTGACCAACTTGGTCTAAAAGGAGGTGCCCCTGCCCAGGATGATCTTTAAGGTCCATTCCAGCCCATTAGCATTTTGATTCTGTGATTTTATGTTGGCCTTCATTTCAGCTCTGCCAGTCCCTGGCACACCAAGCAGGGCACCTCCTGCTCATCTCCCCTCACACAGCAGCTGCAAGGAATCACACCTTGGAGCGGCACTAGTGCCTTGGCATCTGTGAGAAACATCACTTTAGGACATCCCTGACCAAAAGACAGCCCAAACCAAGAGGCAGAGGACAACAAGAAGTGGCAGCTCATCCCTGCAGCCCTTGCAGAGACTATCAAGGCAGGTGTCCACCAGACTGGCCACTGGCACTGTGCTCTCCCTGGGCAGTAACCACTTTTACTACCAATTCCTGACTAGAAGCAGAACTCATTAACCCAACCCAAATAATAAATAAGAATGATACTGTTGGTGCTTTTTGCACACACCCCATACATTTGTTTTGTCCTGCAGCTCACGAGGCTCTTGTTTCAGAGCACAGACAAACACACCTTGCTGAGAAATCACTCCATCCTGCTGTAATCATCCCAGTCCCTTTCCCTCTTCTCTCCACAGCTCCTGGCAGTGAGCCTGGCTGTTGTGCCACAGCTGAAAATCAGATCTAAAAGCGAGGTGCTTTGATGCCTCATGTGAGGCTCCTTGCACAGCTTTAACAGTAACCCCTGAACAACAAAACCAGCAGCTTTTGCAATTCAAGCACTGCATGAGAAATTTGAAAAGCAGGTTCAGGCCCCTGCTCCTGCCAGACATTTTAAATGATAACAAACATCTCCAGGCCTGGAATATGCATCATTCCAGCTTCTCCTTCTCAGATCTTACCAAGACAGGGTGCTTTCCAAAGGGATTTGGGGGCCAGCTCAGTCCTGCTCTCCCTCTCTTCCCCATGAGACCCTCCCAGAAGGAAGAATGTGGGGTCTGGATCTGATGACAGACTGATGCTTTCATGGCCCTGGGTGTAAGGTGTGGATGCAGATGTGAGACAGAGGGGCTGAACTCACCTGCAAGCTCCTGATATTCTCATTTTAAGAATGTGAGTTACACTCTTCACACCACAAAGGCCACGTAACCAGTTTTAAGAGCAATTAACAGCATATTTGAAACATGTTTTGAAACTAGCCAGGATGCTGAACCAAAATCTCCATCGACCAGCCTACAGCACAAGAGATAACAACCCACTTGCACACAGTCCTGAGCTTAGAAAGTTTCACAAAAGATTTCCCAACTGCATTATATTTCATCCCTCCATGTTCTAATTATATGATTAAATACATTTCCATAATGAGATGCAATTACACTAATTGCATATATAAGCAATAATCAACCAAAAATTACTCTGAAGAAAAAAGTTTCTACTTAAGGAAATTCCTGTAACAAGAAAACACTGAGGAGTGTCTATCTAAGTGAGAGCAATATTAACATTAAGCCAGATAATGCCAGTGAAAAGGAGCCCTGACAGAGCATTGTCTGACTGGGTAAAGCTCTGTTGACACATTTTAACTCTTTCTTAAGTGGGGACAACACCAAAGAATCAAGAAGGAGTTGTGCTCCTTTGTACTCAAGCCCTGGCTGCAAACAATTTTGGTGCAACAGGTTTGGCTGTTGTATTTTATGGCAGAGGTTCAGCAAGATTTGTGGGCATCAGATCCTGATGTTGGAAAATACTTTCTTCTGTTTTAATGTTTTAAAGCTATTTCTCAGTGTATGAGCATTGGAGGTGGTTTAATTCTGCAAATTGCAGCTGGGGAAGCCCAGGGAATGGTCAGTGGGGGGCACTGAGCTCACAGATCCCACAGGTTTTGCTTGCCTTGATGCAGAGACTCAGCATCTGTGCCACAGCCCAGAAGTGGCCACAAACCAGCACATGCCAACACAAGGACTCTGCAGACAACCTGAGCTCGAATTATAACAAATCCCACTTGCCCTTGTGACAAGGGACACCAGAGCCTTGCAGGGGAAGGCCCTGGGTGAGCCTGGTGTGAGCTCCTGACAGCACAGCAGTGAGGGCTGGGAGGGTGGAGGAGGTTGGTGTGGGCAGAGAACAGAACCCAGCCTGACTGGATGGTTTGCCTTTACCTCCAAGTGACCCTGGGGAAAGCAGTGTGAGGGAATTGGGCATGTTAAAGTGCACACACAGCCTGGACATCTGAACCACTCCTCAGTTTGATGTCAGTGGAGAGCAAAAACTGAGGAGTCCCTGTTTCCAAAGCTCAGACTCAGACCTCAGAGCCTGCCCACCCCAACCTCCTCTTCCAGGACCCACCAAGAGTGCAGGAACACCCCCCCACACAGGGAAAGCTGGACCCCATAAAAATCCAATGAAAAAGCAGCCTTCTGGCCACCACCTGGAAGAACACATGGTGCTACAGCTTGAGGTTGCACAGCTGGGCACGGACAGCAGCTCCCAGAGAGGCCCCGTGTAGGGTCAGTGCAGAAACTGTGCAGTGGAGGGAGAAGAATCGTGGGGCTGAAGCTGAGCAGGGAAGAGGAGGAGGAGGAAGAAGTGCCATAGTTGCTGTCACTTGCTGAGCTGAGAGGCAGCGCGATCCCCAGGAGAGGGGGCAGCAGTGGCAGGGAACACAGCTTGCTGGAGGTGGATTTAAACAGCCAGTGAGGGGGTGCCTCAAAAATAACTGAGAATGTCAGATTATTTCAGAGTTGAAAGACTTAGATTACTTGTAAAAATATTAATAAGTAAGGCCAGACCCTGTTGATTAATGAGAAAACCAGCTAACTCAGAATTAGAGAGGTCTTAGTATTTAGGGTCTTCATAGCAATAAGGACTTTCCAAATGTCTGTACCATGACAAGGTAAAGGGCAAGTTAAAGATAAAAAAAAAGATTTTCAGTTGTGCTAAAAGAAAGGGACTCATCTCAGGTGAGCCATCTTCTGCTGCAAGATATAATGATACCTCAAAATTGCCACAGAAGATGACACAGTGATGAACAAACCAAAAATGATGAAATAAAGAGGACCTGAACAGCCTCAGTCTGCAAGGATGAAGTCCTAATATACCACAATGGCCAAATCCGCTCCGATCTCACAGCAGGGGAATTGGGCACTCCAATAAAACCTGTCTGTAAGGCTCTGCACTGGGGACTGTGAGCAGGGCAGGGCACACCCCACCCAAACAGGCCCAGGGCAGCAGCACACAGCCACGGAAAGCATCTCTGAAAAGGGAATATGAGAGAAACAGAACCAAAACCAGAATGCACAGCCATGAGCCCATGCACAGATTCGTGTGAACAGACACAGCACAAGGCACCTGCCCTCTGGTTTTAGAGCCTGGTAAGCTCAGCCTGCAGCAAAGGCTCCAGAACAGCGGGGGAGCCTCCCAGCCAGGCAAAGCAGCTCTCACGCACCAATCTGTCACCCTGAAGAACAGAAATCAAGTGTACACAACAGCTGATCTGGTGGGACTGCATCCTGCCTCCACAGCAGAGCCCATAATATAAATTAGTAATTAAATAAATTAAGGAGGAGGGAAGAAGCCACCTGGAATTGTGCAGACAGGCTGCTGCTTCAGCAGCAGAGTCTCAGCCAAGCTGCACATCAGCACACAGGAGACAGCCCACAGGCTTCCAGGCCCCCTCTTTCCTCCTCCCCAATTTATTCATTTCCCCAGTGTATGTCTCAGTCCTGCCTGCCTCCTCCTCTGCACCATTAGCACCTTTCAGACCGACTGTTAACTCTGCTTTACAGGTGCTCACAGATTTCCTGGTGCTGCACAATATAAAGAATTCACTCACAGAAAGCAAATTACTGCAGAAAAACGCTGGGACAGTTTGGGAGCAGCAAAGTGGGACCCGGGAAAGGACACTTATAGATCACCAACATGGCAAAAGAATTCAGCATCAAACACCTTTGCCGGGCTCAGATCTCACAGCACACACCAGTGCTGAAGTCAGTGCTGGGTAAAAAGCAGCCCCAACAAACCAAACATGCCACCAGGCAGAACAAGCTCACATTTATACATATCAGTCTTTGAGGTTTATCTTTGTCCCAGATAAGGAGAAAGCTTTCAGCTGCCTTTCAGAGATCTGGAGGTATTTCAGGGGATATATCAAGTTGCTTAGTTCTCTAAGCCAGTTGCACTGAAAAGTCTCTTCTGCGCTTTAAAAACATTAATTTCCACCTGTTCCAGGACTGCCAATCTCCAGTAAAAGTGCACAGCACAGAACACAGCAGGCTTTCTTCTCCCCAGCACTTCAAATATGAGTAGAAATTTCTATTCAAGGTGATCTCTGCAGTTTTAACAGGGCAACGATCCCAGCACCCATCTCTAAGAGTCCATGGGCTGAAGGTCTTCATCAGCCCTGCCAACCTGCACTCCAAAAGGCACAGCACAGAACCACAGAGGGCAAGGCAAAAACCAGCGAACTCTGCAAGACAAGACAAATGGTCTTCAAATTCGGAGCTCAAAGTAGTTGCTCTATTTCCACATGGATAACTCCCATCTTCTGATAATTCTCACATCTTCAGAAACCCCAGGACTTGAAAACATGTCCTCAGTTAACCTGCACAGTATCAAAGGCAGCCCCAGAGAGGTTCTGTCCAGAGGGAACAGCTTCCCCAGGACCCAGAGCAGGCACACTCCCCTACAATCAGCCCTGTCCGTGCACACACAGTCCCTGCTGCTGGGAGATGGAAAGGGCAGCAGGCTTTCCACCTCCTTTGAAGCCTTAAGCTTTAGCTCTTTAAGCCAAAATGCACTTTCAAAGCCCCAAGGTCAGTGACTGGAGATTATCCAGGCAAGGGCTGCTGGGGAAAAAGATGTTCTTTTGAGTCTCTGCAGTGCTATCCCTGAATTTTAGGCTGATGGCAATCTCAGTGTTTGTCACAGCGTGGAAAAGGCTTTGCAGCACAAAAGGACCAAAACAAAAGTTTCCAGGTGCAGTTTTACTTAAAAAACAAGAGTGAAAATGCCACCCTGGGGCACACCAATTCCAGCCCAGTGAAAGGGTTGAAACTTGGCTGCCATGGCTGGGGTTTCAGGCTGCCCTGGGACATAAAGCAGTGCCCCTGCTGTGGCTCAGGACAAGTCCTGTGCATCGTACTCAACCAGCAGGACCCTTCCTGAAGGGTTAGAAATGCTGCAAAATCCCATCATTTCCACAAAGCCCCAAGAGCAGTGGGAAAAGGGAGGTGTCTGGGCAGCAGGTGTAGAAGCAGAACAGTGAATAAATCTGCTGGCAAGGAGATGTCCTGACAGTTTTGGACAGCAATAGAGGGTTTAGTCCTGCTTCACATACCCCAGGGAGGCACAACTGAGCTACAGGAGGAGCTGCCCCAGCTGAAGACAGAGACAGAAGAGACCCAGCCAGTACTGATGGCAGCACACACAGGGCAGAGTCAAAGCTCCTTTCTGCTCACAGCAGGCAAAGCTAAAGGATAACACCTTGAAAACCCAAGAGCTGTTAGAATCCATCAACCTGCACAGGATTTTTAGGTTCCTCTTCGCTCTGCCCACGACTCCACTGCAGACAACACCACTTCCAAATAAAGCTTGAATTTGGCAGTTTGCTGCCAAAATTTTCAAGGCATGGGAAAGGCAAACACAGTCCAAGAGGAAAGGGAGGGAAGGAAATGTGATCTGTGCATTTTAATAGCAAGCAAAGACATGTGAAAAGATGGGATGTGGTTTACAAATGTAGTTTGAGCATTGCTCCTGCAGCCTGTCCTGCTCCATGCCCAGCAGGAGAAGGCAGGACAGAAGCTCTGAAGCCAATTGACCTGGGCACTGGTAGCTCCCAACAACTGTCCCATGTCCTGTGAGACATCCCTGTGGGACAGGTCAGGGTATCACTGGCAAAGGAATTACACTGCATTGGTTACTCAGATATCCTTCTTCAGTTGCCATGGGAAAAGAAATCAAGGAACAAGACTGGTAAGAGCATGAAAAAAACTAAGCAAAGCATGTGTTTAAAAGCCTTGCTGGCTGCCAGCCAGGGTGCTCAGCACCTTCCAGGCTGCAGCTCAGAACAATCAGTGAGTGTGTGCAGCCCCGGAGGTTCCCAACGTGCTGCTCCTCTCCGCGATGGCCATGTCGGCTCTTCTCCAGCAAAACACTCCAGGATTCATGTGCAGAAGCATGAACAGCTCTGAAAATCTCAGCCTCAAAGATGTGGAAATGCTCCTGTGAGTGCTGGGTGAATGTGTTTCACAGGTGTCTCAATGTCAGAGCTGCACAGTCACTCTGCAGCCATCCCAGGGCTCCTCTCCCGGCAGGGCAGGAGGACAACAGGGAGATTCCAAGCCTTCCCATTGCTTGTTGGAGTCTGGCAGGCTCCCACACACACACTCATTTGGAAAGGGATGCCAAACCCACCCCAAATCATCCACCAGACAAGGAGCAGAGGCACAAATAAACGCACAGAGGTAACTCACTTGGAGGCAGCTTCGTCTGCATGTGAACTAACCTCATCTGGAAGCTTTTCTGGGCAGTAACAACACCAAAGCACTAACATTTGCCTTATTATTATCATAATATTATTATGTATTAGTATCATTTTTTTGCCTTTTAAATTAGTTACATTTTAAAACAGATAAAAAACCACCTTTTTCTGCAATTAAAGGAGGCAAACAAACTAGAAAACTCCCTGAGGAAGTGGGACATTACTCCTGCCTTGAATTCTCTGAGAGGAGGTGCTGGTAACTCACTGTTGTGACCCAGGAGATCTACCACAGACAATCACAGAGACCTGAAAACCTATGAGCCTGTGAATTATTCTCTATTACCTGACAAAAGACACTCATAAGGAAACTATTTTTGGCTTTCCTTTCACCAGATCTGTTTAACAATAAAACCCAATTCTTCAGCTTCTTGTTTTTGAAGTTGTAGCCTAACACATTTCAATGAGAAATTCTCATTTACATGGTACCTGCTATGACCTACCTGTGTTTTATAGATGGTGCCTATCACCCAGGGCTAAAAACTGATTTACGCAGAGGGGTTAGAAAGAGGCAGTCTTGCTCAGGGTCACCCAGACAGCACCTCTATGGTCAGCAAGAGAACCCCAAATTTCAGATTCCTGACCTCTGGCTATTTCACTTGCCTTTGCACTCTTCCTGTAACAGAACACATCTTTGCAAGGGCAGATCTAACACCAGCATAATTTTTATAACAATACTACATAACCATTTCTGACACCAAACAGAGGGGCTGCACTGCAGTCATGCTTTCAGACCTGTTTCTGACAGTCAGTGCATCCCCATTTTCTACATTTGGAGCAGTGATAAGAGTTTAACCACATCCAGCTTAGCAAAGCCTCTGCCTAAGCCAGCAGCAAAGCCCCACGTCACACCCTGCACAGCTCTCCCCCTTTGGCTGCAGCCCAAGGCAGGCACACATCACACTGTGCCACAGCTCAAGTCATCAGGAACGTGGTTAGATCAGGAATTGCCTACTTTATGCTTGCTGCAGGGTGACTGTGAGATCAGAAAGAAGAAAGATTAGAAAGAAAAAGAAATACACAAAGGTTTACCTGCTATCTGAAGCTTACCGTGGATTACAAAGACATTTTTCCTTTTTTCCCCAGGCTCTCAGATATGCTGTTCACTTGCTTACACATGTTCATTTTTCTGACCAATCATAAGTCAACTTCATCCATATTTTGGTAATGAAAAATATAACCACATATAAATTAAAGTGAAGAACAGCAGGATTTTATTTGCATAGCAATGGTGAGTGTTTCATGGGGGAAGCTTCCACTGTTGGTGGCACAGAGGAATTTGAGAACAAGCTCAGTCTTGCAGCTACACACAACAGGGACTCAATACAGTAAGCTGAGTACAAATCTTGGGAAGTCTGATCTGAAGGCTGAAATCACTCTGCCTGACCAGGAAGCAAAGAGAAAAATTAAAATCTGGCAGCGCTGTAGAATTCAGGCAAAGCTCCTGGGATGCACTTTATTTGCAAGATAGAGCTGTTTCCTCTTCTGTCTGACAAACCACTCCACCACAATCCAGATCCTACTAAAAAATTATCAAAGGCAGAGATGGAAATTTTAAGCTCATCTCCACCCATCCCATTCTGGAAGCACCCAAAAGAGAAGCACTTGTTCTAAAAGTGACTAAGAGATGACTCATGTGATGAGTAAGCACGTTGGCTCTGGAAGCCTCATTCAATCCATGACCATATCCAAGTCACTTCATTACCTAAATTATTTATCTATTTTATACATTAATGCAGCAGCACTCCAAGGCCAGGCAGGGGCTCTTGTTTCCAACATCAGTGTAATTGCTGCTGATCTTGTCACACTAAGAAAGACAGAGCACTGCCAGGACACTCTGTGCTGAAACAGCAGAGCAAAACCACGTGGTGAGGCTGCATTTACAGTGCTCTGAGAGTCAACTTTGGAGATGCCTCCAACCTCAGCCAACTCTTCAGTTAAGTGTGTACCAGCTGCTGGCACCAGGTGCTGGTGCAGCTCAGCACCCTTGCAGAGAAACACAGCCCTGCTCGTGGCAGCAGGATGCCAGAGCCCGGCTCTGGAGCCAGCAGGTGCCAGGACCGCAGCCAAACACCTCCAACATCCTCCTGTTACTCTTGCAGAAGCTCTTTTACATGAAGCTGCAGAAGCATTAAGTTAAATCACTTCTAGCACTTAAATATGCATTCTGGAGGAATGTGAGCATCTCACAAAACATCTTCACAAACATCCTGTGGGATACATTCACCGGTAGGGAAACAGCACCAGGGAGCAGATGGAATTCCTGTAGATACTTCTTAACACACCCCAACAAACACCTTGAAACCTTTGAAAGGTCAGCTAAAGAGCCAACAGGAGATCTGTGGCAGATGCCCCTCTCCCCTCTTCCTAAAATCCCAGCCCAGTGAGCAGTCTGGTCCCTCCTCCAAAGGCCCCTCCATCAGGAGCACAGAGACACAAATGCACCCAGCAAACAGCCTGGTAACCACCCCCACAAAAAGATGACTCTGCTTTACAGCCCAGTGCACAGCCTTGCTGAGGGGCTGCTGATTTCTGTGTGTTAATCAGCACAGCACAAAAAACACACTCGTAAGTAGAATGACTTCAAAGAACTAATTTAAGTTGTTCTGCACCAAACCACTTGCACCACACTATGACCAGTGTCTTGGTCTTGTACTACCACAGGTTTTAGGTTCTCTGAATGTTTCACAGACTCCCAGGAGAACACAGCCAGAGTTTTCATCTAACTGGCCAGCCCTGTGAGCATCTGCCTTTACACAAATATAAAAGAATAGAGATTTCTCACCTGGGAGTGAATTTGCAATTTGCCTGTGCTGGACTAAAGGTGTTAAAAGCTGCCAACATCCACCTGCTTTCCTCCCTGGAGCTGAGGCTGCTCTGCCTCCATTATTCCCTGTGGCACACAGGAAAACTTTGCATCCCTTTGCACTAAATCCAGTGACCACAACTCAACCTCACGCAAACTGAAGTCAAATAACAGGACTTAATCCCATAACTATGGTCAGCTTTGGCTCCACAGCTGTGCTGCAGTGATCCTCCTTGGCTGAAATGTTAGCTCATGTCTGTCCATGCCTCCTGACCACCTTTCTACATCCCACTTCCCTCTAAGAACTTCCAACTCACCACTGAAATAATCTACTAACATGGAAAATGACCCACCTCTGGAAGCAAAAGGGAAGAAAGCTCACACAACAGGCTGGCCTGAGGATGAAGCGACAGACACAAAGAAACAGCCAAGAAAAACCTGCATGTTACCAAGAAGCAAAAGCAGCAGCTGCCAGTATTGATGAAGGAGGATGAAAAGGCTTAAAACCTCCACAAAGGCTCCTTACAGCTGCTTGCAGGTGCAGGTCCAAGATCAGCAAAGGATAAACTGCTTTTCAGCATCATTACAGCAAACACTGCTAAAGCTGCAGGTGGGTTGACACCCCCGAAGGGTTTGGATGGAGCTCCTCGGACTGACAGCTCAGCTGTGACCACAGCCCAGCTGCTCCCAGGATGGCACATGCACTGGCACACACCTTCAGACATGAGTGTACACAAAGTTAACCCAACAGCTCCGATCCCACCAGCACATCATCACCTATTGCTCTCCATGGTGACGGCATCGGATGAGCCAACCGAGTTTCCAGTGGGGAGGAAAACCCGACAGCCTCAAGGAGAGTGCTCAGCAGCTGCACCACAAATCCACATCTCAGAGGCAAACAACACACTCACACTCTCACACTAAAGGCATCCTTCAAAATAAAATTACCAGCTCTTCTGCTATGCTTATAACGTGATGAGATCTGTCTGCTCCCTGCTGGGATAACCACTCTGTGTGCCTGTCTATGTCCAGGCCACTCTCCCAAGCACTGACAAGGCAGCAACACTTCACCAGCCACCTCCACCTCCCCTGGACATCACAGAAGACACTCAGGAGGATTATAGACCAGCATGATGCCATGGTAGTTTGAACTTATGCCTCTGGTGAAAAGGGAGACCAAAGACAAATAGATCCTCTCAGCAAACAAACAGCTGTATGTAGGGGAAAGAGAGGCAGGAAAGAAGGAACTTATTTCCTTAATCTCTTTCTCTAGGAGTTCACTGCAGAGGCTTGAAGGTGGTCTCACCGCTGGGAACAGTGTTTGCATCCAACCCAAGGACAAGGCAGGTCTGCCCTCGAGGTTACCGGTACCACGAAGCTGCAGCTCTTCCCTGGCAGCTGAATTCAAAGGGCAGCAAAGAAGCAGCAAGAAAACACACGGAGCAAAACACTTTATCAAGACCAATTACAAGACCCTGATTTCAGGCTAAGGGTTTCACCCTGCTCCAACTGCAGCCACCACCAGATCTGCTCCATGAAGGAGCACTGGCTGTGGCCAATGCAACTTCATTGTCACTCCATTTTTTAAACAGCCAGAGCTCTCTGAAGTCATTAACTCACATAAACATTTCATGTTTGTTTAGGGAGCTCCATTTTTACAAGCATTCACACATGAAAAGCAATCACTGAGTGTATTCAAGATAAGGTGAAATCAAGAGAGGAAGAACCTTCTGCTATAAATAGTGGAACATTTTTTGTATTTTGTGTCACACAGCCTTTAAATCCTGTTACCTTCAACATCTGCATCTTCACTTTAAATACCTTGTTTCCATATGCTGCTGCTGCATTTTTTCAGAAAGTCAAAGCCAGCTGGGGCATTTGTGGTCTGCCCAGGGAGGCACCAGCCTGGCTAAAAATTTGTACTCTCCCCTGCTTCCCCACCCTTCTCTCCTCCCCTTGCTACACCTCGACTTTTAGACAAGAAATTTCAGTCAGGGTCTGTCACTGACTCTGTCTCTGTTCAGCACCAGTGCCATTCCCCAGCAAGAACCATCAACAACAGAAATGCAAAATTCTGCTTGTACAGGGGCTGGTCCAAAGCTCTGCAGAAAGACATCTCTTTCTTCAGTGCCATGTGGACCAGAGCCATGACAATGAGCAGAAAAGCACAAATTGCAAAGCTGACTATTTGGGGAATACAATCATGTAAAAGCATCATCTTCCAGCTGAATGTCTTTTCACTTTCTAACAGCCTCAAAAGAGTGTGTGCACACGAATATGTACGTTTTTATCGAGTGGTTTTGGCATAGGAAGCACTTTGATGCCATGGTGATGGGTGCTTCTTGCAAACCCTTCACATAATAGATCCAGATAAACCTGCAGCCAATTAGGAAAGCAATACTGCTGTGCTTACATGATGCACAGCTCCTCTGAAAGGGACAAAAATTTAACTCCTAGGAAAAAGATCCAAACAAAACCCCATATCCATTGTTAAAAAGATTACTCAGACTCCTGGAAAGCTCATCAGGGATTGGGTTCAAGCTCTGCTGCTGTTATGAGCATAAGCCCTGTAGAGCAGCAACAAAAGACTCGCCAAAGTCCCACACTCTCCATTTACTTTGCAATGAGACTCTGCTTGGGCTCACAGCAGTTAACACACACACTCTTAATTAAGAGGACAGGGACAAGAGGAAGGATTTGGCTGAAATTTATACTGCAGTAAAACAAACCTTTAATGGCCCTTTTTATAAGGGCAGGACTACCCATATGGGAGAGAACAGAAACTCAGTGCCAGCATCATTCTTCCTGACCCAGCAGAGTCTGGGCACGATGCTGTGCGGGGACCCAACCCATGCACAGCAAGAGCCAGGGAGATGACAGCCACATCAGGGAGAGAAGGGAGCTTGGGATGCCCATATGCAAAGCAAGGAAAACCACACTGCACTGGCAGGAGCGGGCCTGGAGCTGATGGGGCATCAACCAGGTCAGGGCTGGGCCTGGCCCAGCAGCAACAAGCCACAGAAGGAATTAGGGCAGGACAGCAAAGGTACAGCCAAGGAGAACAAGCCACACACAACCCCAGAGCGGTTCCCTGCAGCTGCAGGGGCTGGACAGGGAGAGGCTGCAGGGATGTGCTGTAGGAATGGGCTAATGGCATCCACAGAGAGAAGTCTCTGCAGGAGCACTGGCAGGTAAATGGAGCTTGGGAATGACATCCCGCTGAGAAACAGCATCCTGCACCCCTCATTTGGGCCTCAGTCACGCGCTCCCCAAAAATCCCCACATTAGAATGAAATACGACGCTGCCGCCTCTGCACCAAAAATTATTCATTCCATAAAAAGCATTTTCCTACAGCTCTCTTATGACTCTTCCATTCCTCTCCAGGCCGCCCTCGCTCCTCTCCTGCAGAGGAGTCTTTCGATGCATTCTGCACAGTTGCTGTTTTTGCAGAAGGGTTAAATGAGTATATCCCTGCAGGGCTGGCTGATGCCAGAGCAAAGGGCAAACCTCCTGTTCCACTGGGGACAGCGAGGGAAAGGGGATTCTTCCCAATGCAACCAAGCATCACATCTACTTTGCTGAAGGCAGAGGGAGTCCCGCCACCCCTTCCAATGTGATTTCATCATGTCATTCTTCAGATGTGCAGACTAGAACTAAATAAGTATCTCAACACATGCCTTACGTGCTTAAGTCTTGATAAACCTCAGCAAACACTTAAGAGCACATAGTGCTTCAGGAAGCACTGCTGGATGGGGTCAGTGTCTGGTAAGAGTCACTTGATTTTTTCAAGCAATTACTCTGCATTTCTCTATTCCAGTCCAGAGGAGGAATCACTGCTGTAGAAGCAGGGAAGAATCAGGGTAGAAGGCCCTGCTGGCAGCCCAATGCTTGGGAGCCAAGTTTTAGCTCCTGACTGTCATCACTTCATCAGAGTCAGACACATTAACCCCACCTTGTTGCTTCTCCACAAATGAGGGCCAGCAAATTCTCCTGCTGGGCCTGGGAGGATTGAGCCACCACTAAACATCTCACAGGTCCTTGCAGATCTCACTCACTTCCACTGGTGCCTGCACCAAGTGCCACGCTGTCATCTTCCACTGCTCCAACCCACATCATCCATAAATCCATTGCATCTCCTGCAATGTTTAACTGGGACAAATGCCACTGTGGACTCTGCTGGAGAACTGTACACTGTGAAGAGTGTACAGAGCCATGACACCAACCAAAAGGTTTCAAGTGGTAATTCATCAGCTGCAATAATACATCATACATATACTTTCAAGTGTTTGCTCATTTCCTGAATGTCTCCCATAAATACCTAACCAGTAAAGCACACTTTGAACAGTGACACTTGTATCTTTTCTCTTCTGAGATAACTCTGTGCCATTTACTTAAAATAGAAAATTCTGTAGGAGAAAGACAGGTTGAAAAGGTACTAGAATTTTGGAAGTAGTCTGAGCATTCAAATGTGTTCTGAACAACAAATACTTAACACAAGTGTTTAAACTTTCCTCAATCTTACCTTATTTTATGGACAAAGTTCAGACACCTGTTTTAATCCCTTCAGTCAGTCAGGCTGCTGGTCTGCAGCTTTCATCAGCAACCATCACATGTGGTGCTCACTGGTCAGGCTGTACTCCTGCCAGGGCAGGGCTTTGGAATGCAGCCTCATGGAAATGACCAAGGGGAAAGCCTGGCCTCAAAAACACAGCCCAAGCTGCCTTCCCTGAAGTACAGGAGCCTGGCTTTTAATGGAGATGGAATTTCAAGTTCAGGCTTTTGAAATGAAGTGTTGTGTTAAAAAGTAATAATAAAGAAATCAGTGCAAACCTCCCCCAGAAAAGGAAATTGAAGTTGTCAAAACAGCTGGAATGCTCTCCACAGCCTTCGGCATTTGCTTGAAGAGGCTGGAAAAGGTCAGTATCATTTGGCCCTTAGCACACCTTAAATGAGTTTCAGCTTTTTGGGGAAGGGATGGCCAGTCTGACGGGGTTAATTTACAATACTGAGCCCCAGAGCCCTGCAAGACACTCCAGCATGGGCAGTTGGTGCCAAAAGTTGGTCACCACTTCCATCCTCCCAGGGCAGCTCCTTGGGTGACATCGGTCCCACACTGGCTCTGCACCATGCCAAGCCTCCTCTATCACAGCCCAGGGACACTCACACATAATCCCCCATCCCACCAAGACTGAACAGACTTTTCAGCTACACATTTAGGAGGAAGGTGTAAAAAAAACCTACCTTAATATTCCAGCTGGCACCTAATCCCTTAAACTCTTGTGGAGAGGTGCTTTTCATTTCCAAAGAAAAGCGAGTCAATGTTCTTGCCAGAGCTGTAAAGCAGAGCAGCAAAGCCTCTTTTCACCGTGCAGGGCCCAGGTGACTGTTTCCAAGGGATTAGCTGTTACCACATTTAGTCCAGTAAAGGGTTTATCTCAGCCATGTTCACAAAGGCTGACTATGAAGACATTTGGCAGCCGAATTCCCGGGGACTGACACCTCGAGCAGCCGCAGGGCTCGGAGCGCACCCAGGAAAGGCATGGAATGGTAATTGGTAAGAGCAGGCAGTTTTTCACTGTCTCCAGCACAAGAAGCCAGGGCAAGACACAGCTCTTTTTGAGGGAAACAGCCACCACCGGCTGCCAGCCAAAGGATGAGAGGAGGCTGAGGGAGCAGGAGGGGTGAGGAGGGGCCGGAGGGGCAGGATTTTCAAAGCACCCCCAGGGCAGGCACCAAGTCTCTCATCTATCTGTGCTCATGGTCACAGCAGCTGCCAACAGGGACATGTGGTTGCCAAACCCATGGAATGTATTCCAGAGAAAATTGCACGGGGTGAAACCATTGGACTTGTGCCACCCACTTTAATCTGGAGCTCAGTGAGGCTCTTCCAAGCACTGCAAGACAGGCACAGGGCTAAAGGAGGCACCAGTGCCTGCAGCCACCCTGAAGGTTTCAGAGCAGACCACCATTTGGGCACCCAGGCTCTTCTCAAGCCAGTGAGACCTTCCAGCTGATGAAGAGCAATCATGTTCTAAAAATTTAGATTAGTGCACCGCTGGTTCCCTCTGGCATTGATCAAACACTTCAATTCCTAACTCACTGCCTGCTCCAACCTCTTGAGCAACAACTCAGGTTCACATCAGTGCCAAGGACAAACACTGAAGCTCTGGGACTGCTTCCTAAACTCTTCAGCAGACTAGAGGGAAATTCACATTTTCCCTCTTGCTCATCAAGAAAGCAGGCTGGGGTGGGGCTGGAAACACTTAAAAAGCCCTGGGCATCCAAGGATAAGAAATTCCACTCTGACTGTGCCTTCCCTGCTCCCCCAGCCTCGCAGGGGCTCTGCTGGCAGCTCACACCAGCTGGCAGAGCACTCACTGCCTGCATTGTGCCAACACAGCTGCCTGTGCCCTGGACAGAGCTTTTCTAATGCCAATGTTAAGTGGCTGAACAAGAAATAACAGAAAAGAGAACTGGAAGGGGAATGCCTGAAGATATCAGTGAGCAGGACATCAGCAGGCATTTAGAAGAATGACAAAGGCCATTTTCCCAAACAGAGGGGAGAAATAAAGGAGAAATGAGACTGAAGATTGAAAACAATTTCCTAGTGTTTGGCACGCTCTAAAATTAGTGCTGTAATAGATCTCATCAGCCAGCATTTATTTTCCATTCTAAAGACAAGAATTCAAATAAGCTGCAGCAAGAGAAGCACTTGCTTAGCGGAACAGCCAACCTCTAACTGAGGCAGCAACACAAACCGGACTGCTCCACTGCTGCTGGATCTTGCTCAGGTCTGGAGACCTGTTTTGTTTGACATCACAGAGGTGACAGAGCCTCCAGAGCACGAGGGGCCAGGCTGCCCATGGCAGAGCAGCTCCAGGGATTTGCTGTGGTCATGCAACTAGTGGACAACTGAGGGAATCCCAAAGTTACTCTGCCTGGACAGGACCTGAGGCCACAGGTTACACACCACGCTTTGAAAAACTGCTGTTACTTGTTCTGATGCCTCTCACTCCTGCTGTCCCAGGGGAACAAGCCCTGCTCACCTGCCTTGTGCCTGGGCAGGGAGTTCCCAACAGCTCCAACGTTTTGCTGTGACTGCCCAGGGCCAGCTCGCCACCAGCTGGGCTCAAAGTCTGTCCCCAAAACCCGCACGTGGGTCACCAGAGCCCAGGAGGATGTGCTGGTACACATCAGCACTGCACTTTCACAGAATATTCTGAGTTGGAAGGGACCCATGAGGATTATTGCTTTTAAGAAAAGGGCCCATACAGGGATTGAACCCACAACCTTGGTGTTATTAACACCACACTCTAAGCAACTGAACTCATCTCAGCTGTGCTGATCTGCACATCTTGAGGACCTGGCCCACAAAGGCCTGGCACAAAAAAAGGCTACATGGTTTTTAATTCAAAAACAAGGAGCAAATCACTACAGGCTTCATCCTGCAACTTTCATACTTGCACTCCCTCTGTCAAGCACACACATACATGTAAAGGTACCTTACACACCACAGGGCTGTGGAGCACCAGGGACACACAGCAGAGCCTGGGGAGCTCTGGAAAAGACCCCAAGCTCATCCTGGAGCAACAATGGGAGCACTGAAGTGATTCAACCACCGCTCTTTCAAAGTTTCAGAACAAACCCCCAGTGGCAGAGGAGAACTGGCAGCATCACTTGGCTATAAGGTGTCAGAGATATCTCAGGCAGCCAGATATTCCCATGCAGAAATCCAGAAAAAGTCACCTCCTCACTCCCACAGCTGCCTCTCTTTGCATTACTGCTGACATGGATGTGACTCACTAGAGTGGGGTTTATATTAAACTCCTGAAACAGATTGTTTGGCTGTTATGTAAATCCAGTAAATGTTAAAACATTAGGATAAATCAGTCAGGCAGTTACCACAGTCAGCTCTCCAGAGACATCCAAGAGAACTGGTTTTTTATAAAAGGGAGAGCTGACAAGAGATGAGGGGGAAATATTACTATTAATAATATTATTATTACTAATAATAAAATCACAGCAGCCTTTCAGCAGAGGGAGAGCTGTGCCAGTGGCTGCAGTGCCCCCACTGCCACCAGTGTCCTGCCCAGCCAAATCCCTCAAATTCTGCTCTGCACAGGTGAGGTGATGCAGCATCACCTGCACAAGACAAGCTCTGTGGCAGCAGAACTGGCTCCTTACCATGACACCTGAAACAGCAATGAGACCTCAGGGGAGGTCACCATGATAGTGCTGACGCTGGGGTTAGGACTTTCAGCCACATCATGCTTTAAAACAAAATAAACACAAAACCAGGCATGAAGGAGCTACTTCCCATCCTGTCACTGGGAAGGAAGATCTGCTTTAGGAGCTGCCCCTCTCTCATGGAGCAGAGGGCATTGCCACCCAGAGAACACTCTCCTGCTCACAGTGACATCAACAAGCCAGCACAGGAACAGATTTTAAAATTTGCAAACACAAGTGTTTTTACCAGAAACCTGACTCCAGGTTTATAAACAGAACACAGGCCAAAGGATTAGTCAGAAAAATTATCTGGCAAGTAATCTGCAAGGATAAGCAAAACCAGAGCATATCACCATCTGCTCACAGATACCTCCTAAGGCAGAACTGAGGAGCCTTCAAATTAAACCCTTTGCTGATAACCAAGCCATCATATATGAAGAGCTCCTGTAGCTACATTACAAAACAAAAAATGGAAGAAGGTAGAGATTAGGACCCCAAATCTTAGTTGTAATGTAAAGCATGTTAAGTGAGCTGCCACTTGCACGGGTCACATGGCTCAGCCCAAGCCCTCACTCAGCTCCAGGGGCTGCCCAAGTGTCCCATTCCTCATCATACACACGAGCAGCTGGAGCCTGTGGGTCCCTTTGTACATGAGCTCCTCCAGGATTTACACACCACTGGGCACATCTGGGCAGGGGACAGTCACCAGCCCAGCCTGTGGCAGTGGCAGAGCACAAGCTCCATTTCCAACTGCCCCAGAGATGAGGCTGCAGAGCAACATAATCACAGCACTGAAATGAAGCAGAAGAGATCCCTGAGCTCTGTTTAATTAAATATAGTCTGGGAAAGTCTCTGCTTTTGTTAAACACTGCCTCAAAAAGAACAGGGCTGAGTAATCCACCAATGGGGGAAAACACTCTTTAGCTACAAGGTGTTATTATTATAGGCTTAATATCAAAATGGCTTGTTCAGGTTATTACACTGGAGCAAACCCTCCCAGTCTTGGCAAGCCTCGGATATCACAGCTCTGCACTGCACACCTACATAAACACTCCAGGTTTGTATGGAGGGGACTCTCCCCTCTGGAGAGGCAAGGCTTTGATTTGCACCAGGTTTCCATGGCCCAGGAAAACAGATGACAGAGGAGTGTGTGTGCTGGAAGGGGCACCAACAGGGACGGGAGCTGGCACTGCAGCAAGGACAGTGAAACCAGTGGTGGGACAGATCTCCTTGACTGGGGCCAGCAGCATTAATGGGTGGCTGAAGGAACTCCAGGCACAGACAGTACAAGCATAGGTTGTAAGGGAAACACTCCTCAGCTGTCCTGAATACTGAAGGTACCTTGACCAGCACCGTATGTTCGACACTGACCTTACACCCTGCTCAGACTCAGGCTACTGGCTTTCTCCTTCTGCAGAACAGAGGTGATCACTTATCAATACATAGGCAAAAGGTTTTGGAGAAGAGGGTTAAGCAACTTCTGAGTCCACCCTTGGGGAATCCAGCCCACATCAAGCAGCCATGGACTGCTCCGTGCCCAGGGATCGCTGCCTCCAGTGCCCACCCACCTGCCCGCAGGTGCAGCCAGCCCCAAGCTGAGCCACCTCAGACACAGGAGCCATTCCAAAAAGTAATTGTAACAATCTGAGACTCCTGAGAAATCATGACGTTTAAGGCTCTTTTTTGAGTATTTGGTGAAGAAAAAGCTTTCACTTCTCAAGTTGAAAAACAAATCCTTTCTCTGTCTTTTATTTGCTAATTAAATGTGTTCGTTGTATTCTGATCTCATTTTTTGTGCATAATGTTTTGCCCATCTGTTTGATTAAAAAAGAACCCAACCACCCAGCTTCATTAGGCTAATTAGATGCATTCAGCCATTGGTTAATATTCTGAAGTACTTTACAATTATTCTCCCCAGTTATTAAATCTTCTCTGAGGATTTTATTTTCTGTCCTACACACTTTATTAGCCAGCACTCCAGTCAGACTGCACTTGCCCACTCCTTACCCACATAAAAAACATCCCATCAACTCCTTCAATGATTTGTGATCCAGGACATGAAAATAAATTTGTGCCTTGATCTGACACTTCAGCTCACCCTGACCTCAACCACAGCATCTTCCTTCCTCTGTGCAGGAGGGTTCCACACTGTCTGCCCAGGCACCACAGGAGGATGACAAAGTGTTAAAGGGAGCACCACAAATTCTCTGTCCAGATACAGCATTATTTACTTGTCAGGGTCCATGTGAACTTTTAAAGGGAAAAATGGTCTCAGGAAGGCTCAGGACCAGAAGCCCAGGTCTGAAGAAGAGCAGTCCCTGCTCAGCCTCCAAAATGGTCAGAGGACAAGGATCCTCCAGGACCAAGGGAAGGGAAGGGCAAGGGAAGAAACTGCCCTCTTCTATTTGTTTCTGCAATCCCAGCCCAGCCTCTATTATTTGGATTTAGGAGAACAACCAGTATTCATTCTCTTGGTATAAAATGTGGTTACATTTGCAAGAAATCATTTGGTAGTGATTTAACTGAAGGAGGAAGAAATTTAGAGGTTGATGAAGCCGTGATTTGACATGGGCTGACCTGGGGCCTGAGGAAAACCTTAATGACATTTCCTTCAGGCCAGGCTGTTCTCCTCAGTTCACACTGTAATTATCTTTCCCTTTTTGACATCCAGGCAGAGAGCCTAGACCACACCAGAAAATTTGGCCAGGTTATTTCAACTTTTCAATAGCCTGGCAACAGCACCAATTAATAGAGAGCTCACTGCCCCACTGTGCTGTGAGGACACTGAAAGCCAAGCCTTGGCTCACAGAGCTCAGAATCAAAGCAGGCTTTAAAAAGAGAGCTTAAATGTTGTAGTAAAACCCACACAGCAAAGGCTGCAGATTTCCAAAGGGACAAATCCAGTGTTTCAACTCCCTAAATTCCCTTCATTCAGGCTGAATCCAACACCTGCCACAGGCTCCAGTCACCTTCCTGAATACCAGCAGGGAAACGGGTCAGTAGCCACTGGAGTGGGAAGCACCATCCCATCCACCCATCTGGGAAGAAAGCAGCATTCTCACAGGGAATGTCCCCCAATAACCCAACAGTGCAACAAGGTAGTGGCTGGTCTCATCTCTCCACTACCTGGTGAACAGTGTGACTGATCCAGGCAGCCTGTGCCAAAGCTGGGAACAGCAGTAGCAGCCCCACAGCATTATGTGAACCGTGGATTTACAACCTCCAGTAAAGCCACCAACACCCCCAAACGCAAAAATCCTTTCAGCGGTCTCTTCTTGGAATCAGCCAATGCAGCAGACAACAAAGAGTCAAGAGAAGAATGCTCCTGTCTGGGAGAGACCTGCAGCAGCACACAAACACACTGCAGAAGGGACACCTACCTTGAAATCTGCTCCTCTCACTCCCAAACTTCCTTTCTGTTTCCCTTAAGATGATGTCTGCAGCTAAATGAACACATTAGAGAAGAACTTTTATTCTTAATCTGTCCCTTGGGTGTTTTGCTGACCCTACCAAGAACTATATTTAAATGTGCAATTTCCTGGCTAGACTCATTTGCAGTCCCTTCCCCCCTGGCTGCCTGTGCAAGTCTGGCCCAGAATCCAATTAGCTACTACCACCCTTTAAATCAAAGGAATTGAACTCAAACAAGAAAAATAAAATTAAGGATTTTAATTACATGATTCTTATTATATGTCTAAATACTTACAATTCCCATGCTCACTGGGAGGTGGGCTTGAAAGGCTAGAAAATGACAAGTTTCCAAGCAGACAAAATTGTATCCAGAACAAACAGTTTGACAGGAGAGAGACTCTGCCCACCCTAAAGCCCAGAGTAGGCTTGAGTTAACACACTGCAGAGAGGGATGTAGGACCTCCCTGACACCATGGAAGGAGCAGCTGCTTCCCAGCACCTGTGAGAGGCAGCACAAGCCCAAAGGGTTCCAGCTTCACACGTGAAGGAGCAGCTGCAGTTCATCTGGTTCTAATGGGAGGAACCTCCTTTCATCAGCATCACCCTCCCCAAGGCCTGGAGTTGTTCCCATTGTGGCTTCCAGAGGAGGCCAAAGTAAAGGGACTGGTTTGCTCCTGAGTGTTTGCTGGTGTCACACTTACTCCTTGGCCAGCTCCAGCTGGTCACAGGGACATCCAGCTGCTGTGCTGTGCTCCCAACAGCCCCAGCTGTGCACAGGGACAAGGCACGGAGGATGTGGATTCCAAAGGCTACAGAGCCCAGGTCTTCTCACCATAGACGGGTGTTTCATTCCTTTCCTCCTCACATCCTTTAAGGCTCCAGGTTTTTCAGGTCAGGTTCCCAAACGGGTGATGCTGTGGCTGTTCAGACTTAACAGAGACCTCAAGAACATCAGAGTCCCTCCTGGGCAGGGTTCACAGAATCATAGAATCAGTTTGATGGTGAAGTGTCAGCACATTTCTAGGTTAATGAAAGCTGGGGCATGGGAGGAGAGAGGGAAGGAAGGAGGCTGATTGTCTTAGACAAAGAGATTGGAATAGATTTCACAGCAGGAGGCTTCAGGGCAAGGAAAAATTTATTCATACCTAAAGGGCATGGAATATTAAAGACTCTGGGTTTCCTTTTGTCCACAAGACCTCGGTGGAACGAGACCCTCAGCACTTTGCAGTAACCACAAAACACTCTCAATAAATCCAGGTGCTTTTATCCAGCTCACAGCAAAAACTCAAAACCACCTTGGCATTGCAGCCATGGCATTAGCAAGAGGCTGGTGCACCCACTGCAAGCAGCAAACAAGGGTGAGCAGCCTCAAGCCCATGAGCCAGGGACCTCTCTGGGGATGAAGAGAGGGGGCTCCCGCAGGGATGCTGGGCAGGCACTGAACAAAGGCAGCCCAGCAACGTGCTGCTCTGGAGTCAAATCAGACATTACTTCAGCTAACAAACTGCTCTTTGCATCCCCAGAACATCTGCCATTTTCTGCCTCAGATCTGGAGGTTTGTTTTCCTTTGCTGTGGCACTTCAGACACTGTTATCACCTGGGCCTGACGCTGCACAGAGAAAACGGTGGCTCCCTGCTGTGAAGTTTCTGCTCTCAACACCAGAAACAAGGAGGAAAGCAGGCAGATGTTTGGAGCAGCGGCAGGAAAGCTGTATTGGTTTTGCTTGTTCACTCCTTTGGTGGCTGGGAGGATGTGCCACAGAAGAACCACCTCCCACAGGTGGGACAGTTTCATATTGCCCTCTTGCATCTGGGATAATCATTCCGGATGGCAGAGAGATTCGGTGGCATTCAGGTGAAGCAGAGCCACTTCTCAGCTCCTTGGAAACAGCAAACTCTGAAAATTAACCAAAAATGCCAGTTCCACTCTGCAGTTTGACATAAATCAATCTATCTGGCATTAAGGAATGGGCCGCCAGCAGTTGCTATGAATAAACCATGCCTTTTTTCTATTGCTTCAAGGCAAAGTACAAGCACTGCTCACATCAAACTGCATGAGAAAGGACAAAGCAGAAGCCTGATTAGAGTGTGGAAGAATGTTGGAAGGGATGCCTGATCTCTAACATGGAAATGCACATTGCTAACACAGCCTGATCTGCCAGTTGAGAACACTGAAGTTCATGACCACAACATGGCACAAAAGCAAGCTGAGCCACAGGATCTTGTTCCCACCATTCCAACAAATCACACCCTGCTCACACAGTAAGCCCATAGCCCAGTCCTGAGACAGGGGCACATGTTTCTGTTCCCTGGGCACTCAGCAAAGGTTGGCCTGACAAACTGTACTGGGACTTCTTCCACTGTTCCAGGCCCACCTCTCAGCTGGGAATAAAGTGCTGACACAGAAAGGGAAAAAGACTCATCTCAGCTCTGTTTTACACTCTGCCTGGCAGAGTTGGCAGCCTCAGAATCATTAACCTTTGTCAGTCAAGCTACCTGACAGCTACAGAAAGGTCAATCCAGACTTCAGCATCAAAGCACCTCATCAGCAAGAGGTCAGCAGATGAATCTCCTGTCCTCATACTGCCACTTGAAGCAGGCACACCGTTAGCACAAGCAGACCCAAAGCCTCGATTCCAGCACAATTCCCAGAACAGCAACACCCAGAGAGCATCACCAAAATCAGGTGTTAGAAAGTGTCAAAATTAAGACTTGACTCATTTACGTGTTTGGCTTATGGATGTGTACTGTAATAATTTGCCACAGAAACACTGCACTAGGCCCTCCTGCCTTTCAAGTATCTTGATTTCTTTGGCATAGGGCTATCACCTTCTGTGTATCACCAGTATCCAAACTGTCTTGGGTTGAGCACTAAAACTACCACACAAACCCAGTTCTCTCTCTTCCCCTCACAGTTCTTCCACACTGATCTGTAACCATTAATAAAAGACATGGAAGGAAGCTCTGAAGCAGCACAACACACTTTTCCAAGGCAGCACTCAAGTCCCTTGAGGGGCAAATCCACCTATTTTCTTTCATGTTACCATCAATCACTTTTCCCACGCTGCAGGAAGGAAGCCTCCTTCCACAATGGAGCTGTGATTCATCCTCAGATCCCATCCATCCCGGGCTCCTAAGAGGAGGCAGCTCACACACCTTCCAGCTGCTTGTCCACAACAGGCAAAGCCCCACGTGCTGGGCTGGAATGAGGGGAAGGGAGGGTCTGGCAGCAAACACCCAGCATGAAGCAACAGCTACAGATCCTCTTCTAGCAGGGGTCCCTTTGAGCAGCCCAAATTTTCTCCAAGAAACCACAGGAGAGCATCAGAGCAGACTGAGACCACCAGCTGCACTTAGCACATGAGGTCCAGAGGCAGCAGAGAAACTCCAGCAATGCCTGTGTGTTGCCTGCACCATGGAGAGGGAGCACAAAGGCAGGAGGTAGTTTAGAGTAGCTTGACAGAGCTGGTGCAGCAGCAGGACAGCATGGGAGCTGGTAATTAGAGCCAGCCTCAGGAAGGCATCAATGTATTCTGCAAAGCTGTGCTGGCTTGGGTTTTAACTACTGCTGCCTGATTCCTTCAGCTTTATCTACTGCAGATGTGACAGCCTGCAAGTGTGGGCTGCAGGGGGATGTGGCCATGCTACTTGTATACAAAAAATCCTATCCTCACCAGCTCCTTTGTGGTTTTGGGACTTATTTCTGTCCTATGGAATAGAAACATGAACAACTGTCTGGAGTTGGAAGTGGGGAGGAGAGAGACACCCACCATAAAGTCTCCTCTCATGGGAGCAAAATACTCTTTGAGTTAGTAAGTACACTTATATGAAAGCAGAGCAAAACTGAGACAAACTACAGGGTGGATGGTCCAAGCTTTGCTGCACTCACAGGACTGCAAGAGAAAATTGTGAATAATCTCTGCAGCAGAGGGACAGCTGAGGAACACAAGGCACCAGGAGAACACCTGACTCAGAGCATTGCTCCACTACAGGACCAAAGTGTCAAACACTGGCACTGCAGTCCAGGTCACCAGGGTAGGATGATCTCACATCCCTTGGTACACTGATTCACACTCTCACCACAGTCCCCATCAGTCACAAATCCAACACTAACACGTCCTCAGAAGGTGTTATTTACCCTGGGCTTCCTCAGCGTGTCTCTATTCATCCTTTTCCCACCCCAACTGAGCCCTTAGTTTAACACCCATGCTAAGTACTCAATTTTTCGGTCTCTCTGTGAATTGGAGCTCCAGCTTACCAAAGAAATCTGCAGCCAGAGGAAACAAGTGAATGACACTTAATTTAACATCCTACTTATCAAATTCCTCCAGCTGAAAGCTTCATGGGTCTCTAGGACCTCCTTCTACATAACACAGTTATAGTTCAGCAGCCATACCAAAAATCTGTGTAAAGTGAGAAAGCCCAAGTTAAGACTTCTTTTTACTCTGAAGCTGAAGAAAATGTTATCTGCACAGCTGGGCAAAGTCAGGAGTCTTGCCCTGAAGTTTCCTCATGGAAACAGGGACCTAACATCCCTCCAAAATGTGTCATTAATGCTCTGTCCTCACAAGATCTCAGCATCACTCAGCTGAGAAAAGCAACCAGCACACCCCAGAAACATTCAAGGGATATTGCACAGGAACTGTGGCCTTTAGAGAGCCACTCTCCTCTCTCTCCTTGGCACACAGCTCTGTGCTCATGGCTGGTTAACTCAGACCCCTCTGCCCCATCTCTGCTCTGCAGCAAGGACTCCCACCAAAATCCCAGGCTCTGCTGCCAGCTGAAAAGGATGGGCCACAGTCCT
>JAOXXN010000246.1:3521767-3536469 GCA_026770055.1 Myrmophylax atrothorax | reverse complement strand
AAATATCAGTAAAAGTTTTTGACTTCTCACGGTTTCCCCTTTCCCCACCATCATGACTTTTTTTCAGACAAAACCACTGACCAAACTGTAGCTGTTAAATGTGACCTGTAAAACAGGCTTCCCCTTTTATGTTCCCTTTCTCAGTACTTCCCAAGGGTTCCTGTGAGTGGGAAAACCCCTCATGCTGGTTTTCCTGGCCCCACAGGACCCCAGTGCTGTGTTACAGATCTGGTACCTCCCCGAGGATGTGGCCCTGCTGTCCTGGTGCCTGGCCCCCCTTACCTTGCCATTCACCAAAATGTCAAACCGGATCCCAAACACCTTGTAGAGGGTCCTTTTTTCCATCCCATCTTCTTTGTAGTACTTGGCATATCTGTCCAATTGGATGCTGAGTGTTAATGGCCTGCCAGGGTGTCTAGCAGCCCCTTGCAACCCAACAGCATCAGCATCTTGGTGGGACAAAGATCTGGGAATGTGCTATCACAGACCTGCTCCTGACCTTCTCCTTAAACCCCCTGGAGGACCTGGGCTGTTGGCACCTCTCCTCTCTCTGCCTCAGTTTCCACACCTGCAATTTGAAGTTCCAGCTCTCCTGCCTGTGCCATTTGACCTGATGTCCCCAAGTGCTGCGTGACAGCAGATATTGGTGCAGCACTAATGACAGTGTCACACAGAGCAGAACTTAGAGACTGTTTCAAAGTGTGGGGACAGAAGATGACCCTGCACCATCTCTCAGGGGCCTTTCCAAGAGCTCAGCTGAGTAGGAGAGTCTGCAAAAGGAGGAGGAGATGTACAGGGAAAGGAAATAGGGTTATTTTGAGGCCAAGGGGAGCATTATCACTTTTCTCATGCTGTGTTGAAAAGAGCACTGCCATCTGGCACTGCAAAAGGAGAGAGTATTTTGGAGAACTGTCCCTGATCTTTCACCATCTCCTGAGTGCTGTGGGAACCTGGAAGCTGTCGCCTCTGAATTACGCCTGGAGAATGAACGGGTGTTTCCTTACCTGAAGTTAAAGCCTGGTGAAACGTTGCTGTCATCATTGTAGAGACCATGGAACTGGTAAATGGGTTTGCAGTACCGCACAGGCCAGTCGAGGTCGCAGTTCCAGTCTATGGTGATGCCCACCACTCCACCCTGCAGCAGAGAGGGGAGTCAAGTGATTGCCCCTCCTCAGACCTGGCCCACACAGAAAAATGCTTTCCCTCCTCAGAGACATGTCCTGTCTCAGTGCTATGAGATGTCCTGGCTCTCCAGGTACACTGACCCCACCACTGCCTCAGCCCTCCGGGATAACCATGGCTTTGTGCCCTGTGCCTTAATGCTGGATACACAACTAGATTCAAAAACTTCCAGGGATGGGGCAGCCACAGCTGCTCTGTGTGCATGTATGATCCAATATATACAACGTATATTTATATATGCAAGTCTGATTTTATTCAATGCCTGGCAAAGTTATTGTAAGGCTCTGCAGCTCAGAAATAGCAGACACTCTTGCCCACCAGTCTGAGAAATGCTGGGCAAAGCTGCATTTTGGAGCCTGGGGAGAGCCTGCAGCTTGTACTGTGCAATGACCGATACTTGAGCATTCAACTGAGATTTCCGAGCCCAGTCGGATGGGATTTGGCCACACAGCTGTAGTTATTTATTGCAAAAATTAAACCAAACTGAACCCTGGATTTACTGCCAGCAGGTCAAATCTTGTCAAGAGTTTCCAAGAAAGTCAAATATTAGGCCATATCCAAGGAGAGTCATAATCTTTAACAGCTAATTCTGACACTTCCGTTTTCTCAAGAATTATTGAGAAAACAGAAAATAATCTCAGCATCTGGGGATGATTGCTCTGTCAGTGTCCCCCTCCCCACTTCAGGAAGTAACATGCTTTGAAATTTAAGTACCTTAACAGCCAGGAGGGTAAAATTCTGACCCGATTCCTTCACTATGTATCCCAGTTCAAACACAGGACATAAGGAATCAGTGACTTTGTTAAAGGTGCATTTCTTCAGGTACTGTTTGGTAACACTCTCAACCAAGTTGCGCCTATGAATGAAAAGAAAATGAGAAAGAATCTGAACAATCCAATAATTTGGGTGGGAAAGGACCTCTGGAGGTCCCTTGTCCAACCAATAATCCTCTACCATTCCCACACCAGCTTGTGCATGGACTCTGCCAAGCAATGCTCCATGCACTGACAGTTCTTCTCTGGGACAGCTGGTGGACAGTGATTGTATCCCACAGCTTTTACATTTAGTTTGAGTTCGCTGTCTCCTCTGTGAAGAATGAAAAGGAAAGGACAACCTCTTGCCTTCCACCATGCTCTGCTCTTTTGCCTAAAAATAGCCTTTCTGTGAACCTCCCAGCCCCAGATATGTTATGTAAGACTTGTGTCTTGCTCAACCACATTCCTTGTCAGCAGTGATCAAAGGCAGGAAGTTTCCCCATTACTCAGCCAGGTCTGGCACAGCCTCTGCCACAGCATCCAGTTCCTCCAGCCTGCCCTCACTCAGGGCACCTCTCCTTGCTGCTGGTGGGGGATGCCCTCTCCCAGCCACCTCTCGGGGTGCAGCGTGAGCTCAGCCCCAGACTCTTCCAAGTGTGCTGACTCCCAGGACGTTTAACCTTGGCTACAGCACAGGGACAGGATTGGCTTAGAGAGAGGAATCCACTGTCTTCAGCACAAATAGCTTCTGTTAATTTATTCCAAACCAGATACATAATCAGTGCCATCACAAATCCTCTTACCAGTGCCCCTTCAGCCAGCAGCACTGTTCCCTGTGCTGCCTGGAAGGGGCTGACCCCACAACACATTGCAAAAAACAGATGAGAACTGTGTTGTTAAGAGGGACCTTTGCTCAGTTTTGGCACCAAGCTTGTCCTGGCTGCTCACCCCCCACTGTGCCATGTAGTTAATTTAATGTTTTCTTTAAGGAGGAAAAGAGAGGAGGAAAATGAAGAACCAGAGAAACTGTGTTTTCATGTGCATCATGTGAGGGGAACTGAGGAGATGTTAACTGCAGGAACCTTCTTTCCTGTAAGCACAGGTGAGGTGGGACAGATTTGGGAGGGAAATGTATCGGTTCCTATGAGCTAATCTGGGGATCAGTGCAGCAGGTAGGATAGTCCTGGGCTCACTGGTGAGGGACAACATCCCTTATATCAAGCATCCAGCCACACACATGGTTTCCCCTGAGGGGCAGAGCTGGAACAACAAGCCAGAAGCCATCCCCCTAAAGCTTCCCTTACCTGGACACCTTGAACCTGGGGAAGGTGATGCTGTTCTTGATGAACAAGGTGAATCTCTCTGCTTCTGACAACAGGGCAGGGCTGAAAAACACAAGTGTTGACACGTGCCAATCACTCCAGGTTCTAGGGAAAGCCCCATTTGGTACAGATTCTGTACAGAACTGTGACAAGCAGACCCAGAAAAATGGTGATCTCATTCCTTCCCTTTCTGGTCTTTCATGACCCAGGCTGTCCTGGCCTCCTCCCACAGAGCCCATGCTTGCTGTGCCCCACACCAAGTGCTGCTGGGGTGGGAAAGAGGGCAACAACAGCATTCCTTACCTGGGAACATGGTAATCGACTTCAACGGGGCACCAGCCAAAGATCTCACAGGTCTTCACTGAGCTGTTGAAGGGCACACACTTGCCTGTCATGAGCCCTGCGTGGGAGAGAGAGGCTGCTCGTACTCCTGAATGCTGTGAAATCCCAGCCTCATGCTGACATGCATGGGATCTGGCTGGGGCTTCAGCTCTGCCACAGGCATCCAAGGAACTAACTGCTCAGGGCTTTGGTAACTAGCCCTGAACTAACTGCTCAACACCTTTGTAAAAATTGTGGCCTCTCAGGGCAGTGGTTTCTCTTGCACTGCGGTACAGGGGAGCAGCTGGGCCTTTTTCTTGCTAAAACACATCTCAGAAAATGCCAAGCAGATAAAGACAGCAATTTGGGGGAAGTGGTTTAGTCTTGATTAACCGTTTGTTGGCAGAGCTTTTTGCAGCTCAGGTATCTTTCCAAAGAGGAAAGCAGGACCAGCCCAGGTGGGACATTCACCCAGCATGTCAAAGGCTTTTCCCAAACCTTGTCAGCTGGTGGTCCAAAGCAGGTCCCCCCCACCAGACACCCCAGCCATGAGGTCCCACTGCAGGACACCCCACCCACACAGCTTTTCTCGGTGTCTCCCCACAAACCCCGGTGCCGGTGCCTCGGGGCCGTGCCGTACCTTGTCCCTGCCGGCTGTATTTCCCCTTGGTGCAGTCACTGTCCTGCGTGCAGAGCCCAGCATCTGGCAGCTGTTCGAAGAAAGCAGTCACCTCTCAGCATCCCACCCTGCAGTTTTGGTCCCTCTGTCCCCTCTGCCTCACCAGGCAGCGCCTTCCTTGAGCGACATGCTGCTCAGCTGCAGCCAGAGCCTTGTCCATGCACTGCTTCCCAACCAAGGATGTTCAGATGAAACAGGAAAAAGGCACGGGGGGGAATTTGTTTTTTCAACTCCAGGCAGATGCTTTTATTTAAGTCTCAAGTCTTCTTGCTCATCTCAGAGGGAAGAAAAATTAAATGGATGCTGCCTGGTTTTCAGCAGAATAAAAGCCTTCATGCAGCTCACACGAGTCAGCAATGATAATATGGGGCCAGGCTCAAGCTTTCACTAAACCTCCCAAAGTCAGGAAAACTCCTTCCCCAGTGCCACCATCATGACCCCCTGAATTACAGAAAATGGGCCCACTGAAGGAAGCTGGTGTGTTTACCTCTGGGCAGGTTCCTTGTTTCTGTCCAGGGGTGACAATGAAGTTGGTCATCACCACGAATGAGTTGTCCCCCTGTGGAGACACAGCCAACAAGCTCATAGCCAGCTGGTGTCTCCTCTGTGAGGAGCCTGTCCCTGGGGCAATGTGTAGAGCACCCAAATGACCAGGACACATCCAGGTGGATAGCACCTTTCTCCCTAACTTTAGGTCCTCCACCCTCCTCTGCTGCAGCTCAGGAAGCTGGTGGTGGTCCTGGAGACCAGTAGGGCCACCAGCCACAGGGACAGTGGAGGATCCTCTTTGCTGCCTGAGATGCTGGTATGGAGGAACCTTGGTCTTTTCAGAGGCAGCCTCAAACGTTCCCCATCCACCATGGTGGGTCCCAAGCACTGGATTCTCCCCAGGGGTGATATATGGGCAGAAGTTTGTGGCAGGACCAACCTGCTTTCCACCACAAGGACACCATGTCATGGGTAGCAGCATGGAAAACCTACACTGAGGACCCAACTGCACCCCAGGACATGGGGAAAAGCAGCCACTGGGACAAAAGCAACCCCCTCAAGCCACTCATTCTGCCTCCTTACCTGGGGTGGGAAAACATAATCCACCACATCCCAGATGTGAGGGCCCAGGACACTCTCGTTGGTCAGCGTCAGCCCTTTCAGCTTCACTGACACTGAGCTGACAATGCTGTCCTGAGACTGGTAGCCCTTCTCATAGAGGAACACCCACCTGGAGAGGGAAAGGTGCAGGGATCAGCATGGCCACCAGCACTTCTCCACAGGAGCCCAATTTCCAACACCTGGTGGGGCTCATTTGCCACATTTCCTCCAGATGGTGAGTGGTGTGTTGCTGAACTTTCCCACCCTTTGCCTGAGGCATGTGGTAGCTGCAGACCTTGACCTTCACACTGGGATGATGCATTTTGTGGCTGTGTGAGGGCAGGTGGAGCAGGATGACCATCACCCATTTGGGATTAAAGCCTAGGGCGAGTTTGCAGCTTGCTGGGCTCAGTGATCCATCAAACAAAACCCCCTTCTAAACTTCTCATCAACCCTTGAATATTTCAACCCTTTAACACACCATCTCAGCTCTACCCAACTTCTAAGTAATGGACAAAACTTGCCTCCCACTTAATCGACCTATCTTGATATAAAAAAATAGGCCCTGAAGGATTAGCAGCCCTGCAACTCAAAGCAGCCAAAACCTCCACCACCCTCCACACTGGACTAATCAAAACATTTCTAGCATCCTTTGCTCTGTCCACCCTCATCATCCTCGCTTCATCCACCCACACACTCAAAAATTAATGGCACCCAACTTCTGAAAATGTCACCCCCTCCTAAAAACCATCAACAACTCCTTGATGGACCTCCCAGCTCCATCCAACATCTCAGCCTGGTCAAACTTTCCTCCTGATCCGCTGCGTAGGCTCTCTCCAAAAACCAGTGCCTGCAAGGCCAACGCGGAGCCGAGTGTGGACATGGCTCCCATCCAGGGTCATTGTTCCTCCTGCAGCAAAGGGATGTGGAGCCGTGGCCCCGTGTGCTCGAGGGCTGCAGGAGCAGGGTCAGGGCTCTCCCAGCCCTTCCCAGCCCATCACGCAGCCATCAGGGCAGGCTCCTGACACTATTTAACCTACAGCATAAACAAGCTGCCGCTGGATTAACTCTGAGTCAGGGACACTATAAACACGGGCCAGCAACCATTCCGGGGAGTGCTCCCGGCAGCATTCCCGGCACTAAAAAAGGAGCGATCTGGATTTTGTCCCCACCGCCGTGGGCATCAGTCCCGCTGGCCACGACACAGGCAGCAAGTAGACATTGGATGGCCCATGACACCAGCCTGGCATGTCAACCAGTCCTCTGGCACCTGGCGGATGGGCAGGGAGGAAAATGGGGGAACCTCAGGCACTGTCTGAAGTCTTTCCCTATGCATGCTGGACCTTATGGGGACCTCTTGGAGACAGCTTTTTGGCTTGCAGCTCCATCAGCATCCCGCAACAGCTGGCAAGGGCATGGGGATGGGAGGATAAATTCAGCACTGCTGCCACCCCTGCTGGCACCCCCAGCTTCAGCATCCTCCTCCAAGGCAGGAGATCATACTGGGTTACACTGGTTACACTGGGCATCTTCCCCAATGCCCTCAGGGCTGCAAGAGTCTGTCAGCTGGGCAGTGCCATGGTGGAGTGTTTCCCTAAATTTGCCTCCAGTGCAGCCTCTGCTGCTGTTACCTCACCCCTCCCTGGCAGAGGTGACTGCCCAGGGCTGGGCACCCTCCTGGACATATGGTATGGCAGGATGTGGCCCCGACAGTGCTCCAAAGCCCTGGTCACAGCAAACAAAACATTGTTTTCCCATGATGCTGTAAATGCTGCAGCAAGCCCTGCCCAGGTGGTAAAAGTCCCCTGGTGTCACTCCTCAATGTGGCAGGATCACCAAGCCCTCTTCCCTCACCAGCCCCATCCTGTGGCTCAGCCCACAGCTCCTCACATGCGAGGCTTCAGGAAACGAAACCCAGAAAGTGCCCAGCATCGCCTGGCCGGCAGTGATACCCTCATATCTGCTATCAGAGGAAAGCAAAGCTGCTCCCCACGGGTGACACGGGGTCTTTCAGTGGGGTTGGCCTCACATCTATGCCCTGATGGCACTGCCCCTGTCTGTCCAGCACAGCCATGCATTGGCATGCATTCCCACGAGCATCCCGTGCCTGCTGCCAAGAGGGGACCAAAGCTGGGACAATGGTAAATAAATACATATTTGGCTGCCAAACTGGCTTTCAAAGGAGAGAAAATCTTAGGCATTGTGGCTCAGTGCTGGGGGCAGTGCTGTGGGCAACAAGGGGATGCCAGTGGCTGGCAGGGCTGTGGGCAGCTGCACTCACAGGCAGCCCATTGCTAGAGGTGCCCAATCCTACCAAACCAGGAAAAACTGGGGAATTACAGCAACTTTATGCCAACCTCCTTCCCTCTGCCCTGGCTGCCTCAGTTTAGCTGGTTGCTTAAGCCACATTTCCTTAGGAAGTCCCGCTCTGAGCAACTGTCTGTGCAGGAGCAGCTGCCTCCAGCCATGGTTCCTGGAGCCCAGGGGCTTCACAGGCTCAGTCCTTGGGAGAGGCAACACTGCTACCAGTAACACCAGTCTGGGCCAGTGCAAACCCCTTTGCAGCAGAGCAGCCTTGAGACCTTGGCTGGACTGCAGTTTGGGATGAGGATTACCTTTGGGAGCCAAAGTGGTGATGAGCAGGGTGGGAGTGATGTCAGGGTCCCACAATGACCCCCCGACAAGGTTTTCCTCCTTCCCAGGGAATGTGCTAAAAGTAGGGATGGGCATCTCTGCTCCCCACAGCAACTTGCTTGCAGTGAGCCCTGGGAGCCACTGCCTTTCCTTTGTGCTGCATGAATCACCCTGCACCCCAAAAATACCCAGATTTTCCAATTCACAGCCAGACACCCCCTCTCCCATCAAACCTCCTGCTATGGGGTTCTCCTGATAAAAGGGTGCTGGCCTTTCTCCAGGGCTGAGCCCACAGCAGCCACGGGGCCACAGCAAAGCCTTATCAACCATCACATCCCACACCATGGTGCATCATCCCACGCTGAGGGTACAGGGACCGAATTCCTGTGGCAGGAGCAGCAGCCCCAGGCCACCTGAGGTTACACCTCCTCACCCGGCTCTGATCCCGCCTGCTCCACTCACTGCCTTTTTTAACCAGTTGTCCTTGCACTGTGGCTGCTCTTGGAGCTCCCTCCCAGAGGCAAAGCAGACCAGGAATTTGAAGCCAGGCTCCGTCTCGGCCCCAGCGTCAGGGTGGTGGACAGGGAGATTTATGGCCCTGTCACGAGCCGCTTGGGTCTCACAAATCACCGTGCTGGCCCCAGCTGCCTCTTAGTTAATATAAATGAAAATAAAAATAACAACAGATTCTCAGGCCACCATCCAGCAGCTCGAGCAGGATTTGGATGTGGCTCAGTGAGCAGACGGGGCCCCGGCATGGAGCAGGGCTGGGCAGGGATGAGCCTCCAGCCCGCACACACAGCAGCTTCGGAGGAGGACATGGGCACCAAACGACCTGCTGAAAGAGCCACGGTGGGACACTGGGCTGCACAGGAGCAGCCACGGCCAGAGGGATGTGATGCACCAGCAATAACCCCCCTTGCACTGGGATATCAGGGATATGGGAGCCCCTTCATCTCCGTTGCTTTTTAACCCAGTGGCAAAGCATTAATTTTAGGGATGGAGCCTTACCCGATGATGTACGCCAGGACGATGAGCTGGATCAGTCGGAAGGTCAGTCCCACCTTCTTGTTCCTCACCAGCACCATCCGAGGGGTGTCATACTCAAAGAGGAAGGAGGACACCTTGTCCATGCACTTCTGACCCATGGCTGAGCCAGGGCTGTGCCACAGCGCCCGGGCAGCGCTGCTGTTTGCTGTGCAGGCTGTGCCCAGCGCCGGCCCAGCAGCTCCTCTGTTTGCAGAGTGCAGAGAGAACACCCAAAGCAGAGTGTGAGTTATCGGCGCGGCTCCGAGCGCATCTGGGCTCACGGGGTTCCTCCTCTGCACGGGGATGGGGCTTCCTCTTCCTATAAGCTCTGGGCTGGGAGCAGCGGGTGCCCTACATGGTCCGGGGGTGGGACAGGGTGCGGGAGGGTGCAGGGCCACCCCGCTGCCGAGTCCACGTGCCATCAGGATGAAGCTGTCTGCCTGCAGGGCATGCACCGTCTCCCAGACAGGAGCCTTCCCTGGGGACAGAGGGCACGGCTTGGGATGAGCAGGGACCACGAAGCATCCCTGGGGGCAACAGTAGGATGGTGGAGGTCCTGGGAGAGGACTTAACAAGTGGGATTGGGATATCATCTTTTCTACCTCAGGTTGTGGGTCTCCCATTAGTGCTCCTCTGTCCACCCAAAGGCTGCCCCAGAAAAAGGTTTGGGAAAGAGGAGGGAGAAACTCCAGCCCAGCAATTGGGAGCTGACCTACATACGGGGGCAGACGAGTGCCTGGCTCAGCCCCCTCCCATGGTAAGGCTGAACAGCTGGGGCTTGGCTGGTTCCCAGCAATTGCACTGGGCTGGGCTGGGTGCATTTGGAAGCATTTTCAGCATTCCCAGCATTTCCTGAAAGGCCCAGCCTGAGCGGGGCCGGGTGAGCCAGGGTCACAGTGAGAGATGCTCAGCAGGGTGGTGCAGGCACCACTTTTAAGCAACTATCCTTGGGAAAGCTACTGGATTTGGATGTACCAGACTGAAATTTGGGGGCCAACATCACTGCAGTGGGAAGTTGGAGGGAGGGAGGGAGGAAAGCACAGAGGCTGTGGATGGAGGATCCTGTACCCCCATTGCATCCCACCTGGCAGCTCTAGCACACAGCTCCATAGAAGTGAGCTCTTTGCTGGGGAGAGCAACACTGAGGCTGAGAAGGGTTGTTTTGGGAGAAACAGAGGATGTTTCCCCCAAAATCCCAGGGCCCAGCCACTTCAGCACTCCCTGCAAGGACAAGGCTCCATCCCATGGGCCCCAGTTCATCTGCAGCCTCCAGAGACCTCAAAGGAGTCCCTGGCTCTTCACAGCCACCAAGCCTGGGACAAGAGCCCTCCCTGCAGGAGGAAGTGGTTTTGGAAATATGGAAATACTTAACCTGCTTGGGTAAATCTTTCCTCTCTGGAGCATTTCTTTTAGCATCACCACCTCTCAAGTTCAATTGCCCATCTTTCGCTGTCCCGTTGACATTTCAGCTCAATATATTGCAGACCTGACAACTGTAAAATGAGTGGAACAGATCAATTATCTTTGCTGGCCAATAGGGAAAACTGGGGGAAAAGCAGCTGAACCAGTTATCCAAATCTTTTGGGCATACCATGAAGGATGGGAATCAAAATCAGATGATCCCACGTTGCGAGTGACGTGATGCGATCCCAAGGCCCCAGCCCTCAGCAGCATGGAAAGCTGTCAGACAGGGAGCCAAAAGCAAACACGAAATGCTGATGCTAATCATGCAAGATTGAAGGCTGATACTGCTATTGAGTGGAGCAGACAAACCTTATAAGCTTAGATATCTGTCAGGAGAGAAGCAAATAACTTACTGTATGAAACGAGGCCTTTTAGGGAAGGCTGCTCACCCTTGCCAAAGCCATGGGGATAATGAAAATAGGACAGCTAAATTTAACAGCAAAATGACTTGTAAAAGAGCCACTTCTAACCTTGCTGGTACTTGGAGTCAATAAAATGGTTATAGCATGGATTTAGCTAAAATACTTTCCATTGGGAGATACTGTGCATCTCCCATTTTATAATCCCTGACAGCCATGTTGCAGTTGGAGAGTGGGGTTGTGGGGTCTGGGGGTGTGTCCAGAGTGGTGGGACCCCATCACAGGAGCACCCACAGGCCCTGGGTCTCCTCCTGGGCTGATATCAACACCCAGCATGGACACTGTAGCCTAAACCCTCATGGGCTCACTCGTCACCATCGCTGGCCCCGCTCCCACGCCCACACCACCCCGGGATTGCCACTCTTCAAATTAGTTTATAACAAGGGATTGAGTAGGTTTGGGCTGGCATTGCTCATCTGTGTGGCCCTGCAACGGTGCCATGGTGGTGCCAGGTGGCTGGTGGGGCAGCTGCCACACCTCCCTGCCTCTGCCAGGTGGTTACTGAGGAGCAGTGCCCTGCTCAGGCTGTTCACTTGTTAAATTACCTGCCCAGACAGGGCAGTCACCAGCCCAGAGATGCTGAGATCCCATGGCTGGGATGCCTTTGGGTGTGGAGCAGGCACTGGGCTGGCCTGGTGTCAGGTCATGGCTTGTTTTCTGTTACTGTAACATCTAAATGAAAAATAAAACCAGAAATTGGGCAAAGAGGTTTGGATCAGCCTCCATTGTAAGGTGCAGCTCACGGGGGGTCCCATGACCCACCACAGACACTCACACGCAGCAGGGACCACAGGGCTGGTTTTATCTTGGGTTCCCACAGACACAAACTCGGATGATGCTGTCAATACACCCACAGCCATTTCCTCTGACTAACTTTTGTATCTCTTGGCCATTTCCAAGCAGAGCTGGGAGGCCCCAGGAGTCCTCTGCCTGGAGTGATGAGGTGCAAAGACTGCAAATGCTGCTGGAGGAGCTGAGTCAGCTTGAGCTTGGCTGCAGCAGGTCCTGGGCACTGAGGATGGGTTTTCCCTGGGCCCAGTGCTGAGCTGGGCTTGACCTGAGCAGCATGAAAACAAGTGACCAAGTGGGACAACACAGGGACATGAAGGGTAAAACTGGAAGTGTTCAAGGCCAGGTTGGATGGGGCTTGGAGCAGCCTGGTCTAGTGGAGGGTGTTCCTGTCCATGGCAGGGGGATGGAACCAGCTGGTGTTTAAGGTCCCTCTCCACAGAAACCAGGTGATTCTCTGATTCTAAATCCAGGGAGGGATAAGGAAAATGAGCCCATCAAGCTTCACAGCCCACAAGAGGGAAATATGGAAGCAGCAACAGCAAATGAGGCCCTAAATCCCCTGTGCTTGTGTCTGGGGTTCCAAAGACCCAGGACCAGATAGCCCAAATGCTCTCCTGGGTCAGCTGCCATTGACTGGTCCCCAGCACCAGGCTTGGCCTCATCCAGCATCTCCAGTTGGGCCAGATGCCGAGGGCATCGAGGGCTGGTGCCCCTCCAAGGGTATCCCTGGCAGTGCTGCACAGGGTTAGCACAGGGCTCTGTCCATGGCAGCCAAAGAAACTCCTTCCCCCTGCCCGTTCAACAGGCTCAGCCTCTGCTGGGGGCTGAGAGAAAAATGCAAAACAATGGTACTTTTAAGAGAGACACTTAGAACTGTGAGTGCATCCTTGCTTTGAGCTGGGACCCAGAGGATGGAGGGGCTGCTGGAGCACAAAGAGGGTGTTCTGAAAGCCTCTGCATGGGGATCAAGCCCACTCACATCCAGAAAAGCAAAGCTGTGGAAGGCATGAAAGCTGACAGGTCTTTCCAGGCTCTCAGACACTGATTCTCCAAAAACTTGATGGGGAGAAAAAGAAAATAAAAAAAATAATAGATGAAGCTCATTGCACAACCCAGACTCATGCTTGGCAGAGTCCAGCACAGGGCTCTGAATTTCAGCACAAAAATGTGCAGCACGCTCAGATCTGCAGAAGGGGAGGAGTAACACGGAGGCAAAGAGACTTAAAATATGACAGCGGGTGCAAAGGGGACCTGCTGCGGTCAAGGCTGCCAAGAAGAGCCCCTGAGAGCTGCTGGTGGCTCTTCCCAATAATTTTGGCTGGCACAGACCCCCTTGCCCTCACCAGCCACAGGAGATGGTGACACTGCCCTGCTGGCAATGGGAAGGGGAGGGTGGAAAAAAAGATGGCAAATAAGAGCAAGGTCCTATGAAACGGCATGTTCAGTTTTCTTTCCAATTTTAACTTGTCCTTGACCCCTCTTCGCTCCTTCCCAGCAGGGCTGGAGCTTGTCCCGTGCTGCGACGCCGCGGCACAGGGAGATGTTTTTGGAGGTAGTCACTCAGAAGTGGCATTTCCATCCCCAGTTGCTGTGACAACACGTCTCCCTGGAAATACTTCAGTGGTGGTGCAGCCAATGCCAAAGCAAACATGAACCCAAGTTCCTGGGGGAAAAGGGTGGCGGTGGCCCTGTGGCCATGGAGGCTGCTGGAAGTGTGGATGCACATCCTGTGGTGTGGCTGGACATGTGCCATGAGGTCCAGACCCTTGGGTATGTTTATTTTGGGAGGGCAATACCTGTTTTCTGAATCATGGCTCCAAAAGACAAGCATAGCCCCAGTGGTGATGGTCCCCAGGGGTTCAGGGAGTGACACAACACCAGGGGGAGGATTTGGGGTGTTTTTGCCTTCACTGCTGTGCCCTGAGACAACAATGCACCTTGGGGGTGGTTGGTATGGCAGACTGGCTTGAGGGTCACCTCCAGCCATGGCAGGGTGGTCCTCCTGCTCTGGCATTGGACTGCATCTGGAAAGAGGAGGCCAAGCAATGGCCCTTTCCCAAACCCAGCATTTTCCAGGGTATCCCACGTCCCCCTGGGTAGCCCACTGTGGGTTACAAAGCTTTGGCTCCCCCTGTGCAGCACCTCTCCTGCTCAGAGCACTGGGAAGGGGCATGTGGGGCCACATCCCAGCAAAAACGCACCAAGGGTGGATGTTGCCATGAACACAGGTTTGCTCCAAAACATGATCCACAGCTCCATCAGGATTTTCCACTCAAAACATCATCATGGGCAGAGCTCCGCGTGATGCGGAGATGGGAACTCACAGCCCCGAGCCCTGTGCCATCCCCACAGAGGAGGCCAAGTTACTTAATTATCCTTTATTTCATAATTATTTCTTGTGGAGGTTATTGCAGGGCTTATTTAAACCTCCCCTCTCAGCTGGGGTTGATAAGGTGATGACTATTCTGGACACAGTCAAAATTAGCAGTGTTATTTGTATTCTTGTGCCCCAAGAGCGAATTAAAACATTCCCAACAGTCACATCATGCCACTCCGTTCATTTTGCCTTTGTTGTCCCATGCCAGGCACAAGCTCAGCTCCATTTCTAGTTTGGCTTCTCTGAAAACCCAAAAGAAATCCTGATCTGGTGAGCACAACTCCTTTTACGGATGAAAAATGCCCTCAAGCACTCCCATACAGCTCCATGGGCTCCCAAATGTCCCCCAAATTAGCCACAAACAGGGTAAGAAAAGTTTAAAAAAAAACCCCAAAACAGTAAAACAACAACTAGACAAAACCCCCAAGAGTCATCCAGTAAAATCACTTTTATTTCTGCAATTTTCTAAGTATAAAACAAATCAGCCCAATATTGTGTGAACAGAGTGGATTGTGTGGATGTGACCACGAGGAGCCTTCCCACGTCTTCCTGGCACACCTGGCTATTTACAGTCAGACAAAGGACACGATTTAGGAAGCGGTAATTTAGTGGAAAAATATCTCTCATATAATAAAATAG
>JAOXXN010000246.1:3505876-3521667 GCA_026770055.1 Myrmophylax atrothorax | reverse complement strand
ACTCACAATAACTTGCTATATAGAGAGCTGTCAATATGAATCTAGTTTAATAACATCTTCCTACCAACCAAGAAATGTTTATATCAAGTATGTTAGTATAAAGCAGGTGAATGAATGGTTTTGTGATGCTATGTGTAAAAAAAATCAGTGTATTTCCAGCCCCTGAGGGCACCCCCTGGCAGCCCAGAGGTCGCCCTCCTCTTAGTCCCAAGTGCTTGGATCTACCCAGCTGGGACACCCCTGTGGTACCCACAGCCCCATCACTCCAGGCACACCCAGATTTGGGCTCATTTTGATGCCCCACTCACACCAAAAGCTGGATGGCACCACAAGGACAGGTCCAGGGAGCACAGTTTACCCTGTGTGTCCTTTTTCCTCACTGCAGCCTTGCCAACCCTAACACCAGCTGTGCCAAGCAAGCTCTACACAGGCTGAAGGCTTCTCCTTGGTCCTAAAAATCTGAGTCCACACTGTTTTCCCTGACAGAAAATGCCACTACAGAAGTGGGGGGGGAAAAGCCCTGGTGGGCCTGAATCTCTGGCATCATTTATAGAAGGTGATGGCCATGCCAGGGATGATCCCAAAATCCCGGTAAGTCTTAGGAATTGGAACTGGGAACTCTGGTGCCTTTTTAAGGAGTGATGTGATGCCTCATGAGCATCTCTCAGTCTGAGCCACTGCACAAAAATTATGTGAAGAGTTTTAGTGGAGCAGGACCCTGACTGGGAAGCAGCACTATCAACCTGATGCACAAAAGGAGAACCAAAAATTAATGCTGTGATTTCCTATCACTCCTCTGGCTATTTCTGCCATCCACACCGTGACCAGAAACTGGTTCAATCCCAGATTTGATGTTTCTACAGGAACAAAGGCCCCTCCAGCAGAGCCTGTCCCTCCTACTGACCTCTCCAGTGCCTGGTGGTACCATCCAGCCTTGGCATCAGGAACACACAAACAGCATCTTCACAATGCCAAAACCTCAAACAGGCAAATCCCAAACCTCACTCGGACCCTGAGCCGTACGGTGGCCACACGACACAAATAAAACACAGGATGCAGAACTTTGCTCTTTTTCCTTTCCCAACATGCCTTCCCACGGGATCCCACGCCACAGGGGGAAGAGCTCATCCAGCAACTGGCCACAAAGACACAACATCCCAAAACAGTACAAAAGACTTCCCATTGCTGCTGCCCAAAGCTGATCCCGCAGGTGTTTGCCCCAGGAATGCAGGACCTGCTGCTCACACCTTGGCCAGAACCCAGCACGGTGCTGCCCTTGAGGAAGGAGCATAAAGTGCTCATGGATGATCCCATGCTGCCATCCCAGCACATCCTACCCCTGTATCTCCTGGAGGATCTGCCACAGCAGCCCCACCGACGCTAAAGGTCTTGCTGGAAAGTCCAAAGTTTTACTTAAAAATGTTGACTATGCCAGGCAGCACCATCAAAATAAAACTAAAAAGGAAGTAATTCCTAAACTCTGGTGCCAAAAAAAAATCAAGGAGTGCAGAGTTTGCCCCTAAGCTGCTTTTTTAACAAGCTCCTGGGTAGAACAGCCACCCAGTGCCCATCTGCCTTGTATTGCACAGTCAGATGCCTTGGTAAGACACAAGATCCCAAAGTGATGGTCTTGGCTTTAGGATCTCCATATTTATTAAATGCTCCAGCCCAACACAGTGCTGGTGGCACACATGCAATAAATAACTCCTCTGTGATTTATCCTGACCCTTCACTGAAGAATAAAGGAAAAAATAATTACACCTATGGGTATTTTTCTACTCCATTAAGATATTTGAAGTATAAGCCTCTGTAATCAAAAAGCATGGAGTGAAACCTGTATTCCAAATAATTAAAGGATGGGGGAAAGAGAGACGTGCTTTGGAAGGAGGAATGTGACAAAAATGGGCCCTCTTAGCAAGGGGGGCTCCTGCAGGTTACTTGTGCTACTTTCTAGGTAGATCTGAAGGCTCACAATAGAAATCAAATTGAATTTGTTGCTGCTGGAAAGAAGGAGCCTTTGGTTGGGACCCAGTTCTGGTTTCTTGGCCATGAAGGCTCGGGTTTGGTGGCTCATAATTGCAACCCAATGACTACATGAACAGACTGACACTGCCCAGGCTTTTACACCAGAAACTCCTCCACACACATATATTTAGACTAAATTAGTAATCCCCCAGCAGACCCTTAAGTCCAGGGAAAACAATATTAACTCAGGTGGTGCAATGGAAGGACCAAGCAGGTTCCTGTAGGCACGATGGACCAAGGCCACCATGTCCCAGGGAGAAGCCAGTGGGCAGCTGAAACCTTTGCTGGACCCTCCCTACAGGGCTGGGAGGCTCTGAACCCAGTCCAGCCTCTCCCAAACTGGTTTTCATCCTCAGGGAAACACAAAAGCTGTTTCCTGTGGTGTCACTGAGCTGGCACTGGATTAAATTCCCACAGATGGGATGGGACTGGACTCAGTCATCTTGGACATCTTTTCCAACCTAAACAAGTCTATGATCTGTACTAAAAGAAGGTGAAATCCACCCTTTTGGGGAAGGGCAAATCACATGTCTACAGCATTAGTCTTACTGAAGCCTTATTTTGAAGGCTTGAGCAGTACCTGGGTCACACCCTGGTCCTCTGCACCAGGGTGAATCCCATCCATGGTGAAAATCTTTGAAGAGGAATTAGTTGGCCCATGGGATCATCTAATTAAATCAATTAGACAGAACACGTTTGAAAAATAAAACTTCTTCAGGACAAAGTATAATAAGATTAAAAAAAAATCAGCAACAATCTTCTAACCACAGAGTATCTATAAAGATCTTTTTTTAAGAGCTCCATATTAAAATTCCTTGAATACATTATATATTAAATACAGTAACAACATTTCATGCAAGGTTTTCTGTACAATAAATCAGCTCAGTAGTATAACAATTCTGTACATTCCCATTGGTCTGGGGGCTCTGCTCATCTTCAATGCTGGTGATGGAGAAAAGAAAGGACGGATGACATTTGGCACCTACTGTACAGAAGAAGAGTAGCTCTTGCCCAGGTGAAACAGAAAAGCACTGGAAGCTTTAAGAGGCAAAAAAAAGGACAAAAAGCCCAACAGCAAATGAGCAAAATGCTCCCCCAAACCCTGGCTCTAGTGCTGTTGCTGGAATGTAAGAGAAACGAAAGATACAGGCTCTGGCTAATTAAATATCAGGCTGGATCATGGGGGACTGTGAGGAGAACAGGAGGGAGGATTTGGAGAGCTGGAGAAGAAACCACCCACTGTCAGCTTCTCAGCTGATGTGACTCAGTGGAGAAAGATCAATTTACTGGATCCCAAATCCCCTCCTGATCTACCAACCCTCCCTGCAGCCTGTCTCACTCCTGCTGCAGAAAACCCACCAGAGGGCAAAACAAAATTGGTGCCTTCCAAAAGGGATGTCACAACAAACACCACCCATGGAGAAAGACCACGTTATGTACAAGCATACATTCATTCCCATCCCATCCCTTGGCAAGGATGTCCTGTGCAAGACAGGGATGTTCTCCAAAGCTGAGGACACGAAGTCACGGACATGCTCCTAAAGACTTAAGCTCTACTCCTGCTAAGGAAATAGTTAAAAATCCACTGAGGGAAGAAAGTGTGACCAGGAGGGAGTGGGCAGGAGGAATTCAAAGATGAGTATCCCCGTGCTTTGTTTTGCATGGCTGCCCCTACAAGGAGGAGGGTGGTTCCTACAGTGCAGATGGGATCTGACAGGATGCAGGACGGAGAAGAACAGACAAGACTACATCATGCTTTGGTGTTGGATGAGCCTGAGAAGGTGCTGGGCTTTCCACAACACAGGGATCGAACAGGAGAGCATGATAAATATGGAGAACTTCACCTTCCACAACAGGCACCTGATCTCAATGTACAAACACACATCTGTGAGACCCACAGCACCAATGGACACTCTGAAGGATTCCCAGCTGCTGCAGCCATTGGGGCAGAGCAGCAGTGATGCACCCACTGACACCATCAAGGGTTGGTGACCCCAACATGTGGCCCCCCCTCAGCTCTCTCCCTGCCCTCACCCACTGCCAAGAAGCTGCCCTGGTTCACCCCAGCCCACTGGGGGTGCAGCCTCCCATCTGTGCTCAGCGTGTGCCCTAAAATGCTGACTGCTCCCCTTGACCTCCCATGAAGGATGCCTTGTCTCAGCTCACCCAATGAGGGTGAAAAGTGGAAAGAGGATCTCAAATTTGGCAGGAACAAATGCCCAAGGAACCGTGTTACAGTGACCCAGGTCCACACAGCTCCATCCCCAAACCCTGTGCCAGCTGTCCAGTAATTGCACTCGTATGTACAGGAAAAAGAAAGCTACGGAACAAAACAAAATCAGTATTTTTCTTTTCGACGATTCACCCGCATTTGTCTGATGGTGGGACACATGCATGTCCTGCTGGCTTCTAGCGATGGTCACACATGCAAGACTTCAGTCCGAGTTACAAGTTAGGGAGCCTTCAGTTCGGAGCGTTGCCTTCGTGTCATTCATTTCTTGTCCTCTTCTCCTGAAAGGAAGGGAAAAATGAGAAGGAAAAGTATTGGTGAAGGTTCAAATCAAACCAGCTCCCTGGTTCTGTTACCAGGAGTGGTTGCTCTTGGTTGATCCCAGAAGGGACCTGGGATTCATCTACACAGAGCTGGTCTGCCTGCGTGAGGAGGAGGAGGAGGATGCCAGTCCCTGGCTGAGGAAGGGCTTGGCACACTCAGCCTGCAGGAGGTGGGAAAAGGGATGAGGTGGAGCCACGCAGGCACAGGATCAGTGGGGAGAGGAGCAGGCAGAATCCCTTGCTACTGCTCCTAATGAGGCATCACCCAGGGACAGGCAGTGGCTCAGAGAGACGGAAAGTCACTGCATCCCACCAGCCATGCCAGAGCCCTGTCCCTGCCACAGCCAGGTATGTGGATCCTGCTCCATGGGCTGACACCCAGTACACAGGTATTTACACCCATATCTATCTCCAGAGCATCACAGCCACTGCCCCAGGGCTGCCCTCCCCCCTCCTCCCTCCCACCAGATGGATGGGGTTGGACATGGAAGGTGTCATGGGCAACACATGGTCTGAAGGAAAGCTGCAGTATTCAGCTTGAACTCCAAGTGAGCAGCCTCAAAATCCTTGCCAGAGCTTGATTTACCGCAACCAGATCTCCAATTTTCAAGCAGTTGACAGGAGAGTCCCTGAGCCCCCGAGGCAGCAGCTGCCCTCCAGCCCAGGGCAGCTTGGTCTGCCCAGAAACACGTTTTATTTCTTGGAAAAAACCCACCCACAAGCAGCACTTGCTATGAAGAGTTAGAGAAACCACTTATCGTGAATCTGTTGGCTGCATTTCTCTCTTTCATCGCTGCACATATCACCAAACACATCTCGCAGGGGACTGCTGTTACTGTGATAAATAGGGGTCCTGCCCGGGGTTACCCACGAGCTCTGTGCCTGCTGCCAACCCTGGTGCCAACAAGCTTCCAGGGGAATTAATAAATAACAGGGGAGGGAGAGGAAAAAAGCTTTTCTGCAACTTCTGCCAAAACTTTCCGCGGCACCGGCCGGAGAGCGCAGCCCTCGTGTCCTGGGATAAAATGGCCTGTTGCAATGGCAGCATCCTCCACATGACCCCCTCCCCAGGGGCTTTGGTGCAGAGCAGGGATGCTGCAGCTGCACTGTATTAAATCTCACTGCAATAATCAAAATTCAGCTCCTCCCCATTTCTGGGGTGTCCCTTCAGTGGCTTAACAGTCTCCACCAGGTGACACGCCAGTGGTTATTTGTGAGCCAGGGCATTTCCCCTAAACAGGGAGGATGAAGCAGGCAGGGACAGGAAGACACAGCTACAGTGCTTGACCAGAGTGGATGCTTTTCAAAATGCTGCTCAGGCCTGTAAGTAACACAGTCCTGGCACAGAGCAAGTCAGGTGTTTCCTTGAGCCCTGCAACAGCAGAGGGTCTGGAAGGTGAATGATGGAGCAATGGTGATCCATCCAGATCCTGCCTCACACCAAATCTCCCAGGGGTGTCACAGCCCTTCAACACCTGCAAACCAGCAAGTGAACAAAGTGAGCTCAGCTTCTGCAAGATCTGCTCCCCACCCCATGACAGCTGAGGCTTTTGGGGAGGTTTTTTCTTACTGTTTTGGCTTTCCTCTTAACAGCTTCCTATAAAACTGGAGGGATGCAGGCTCCAGTTGCCAGCTCAGAAGCTCAGATCACTTCCTTCACCAAAGGAAACACCACAGCCCTTGTAGCTCTGAAAACTGCATGTCTCCCAGAGAGCACCCCAAGCCTCATCCAAGAGCCCAGGCCACAGGAGAAAACAGAAAGGGAAATCCTTCTCCCATTCCCTTGCAATACCAAGGCAGCAGCCCTGGCAGCTTCCCTCTGCTCTCCCCTTTCTAAAGCGTGGCACACATCACACATAAAAAACCAGGAAGGAGTGGGAATAAAACCAAAAAGCAAGGCAGTAGAGCTGCAAAATCCTGTGTGGAGATCCCAGCACTGAAGGTGCAGCGCTGCTCTCCTGCAGAGCATCCCACAGCTCAAGGGAACGATTTGGCCCGTGGGGACACATTCCTCTGCCAGCGCCCAGCCAAGGTAGCTCCACGCAGAGATTACCCTACAAGGGCAGGCCACGGCCGCAGGCGCTGGGAGGGAGAGGGATGCTGCCTCCTCCGTGCCAGGGAGAGGGATGCTGCCTCCTCCGTGCCAGGGAGAGGGATGCTGCCTCCTCCGCAGGGAACACGGGCAGGCAGCAGCCCCTCTGCTCCTTGGGGAGTCCTGGGGGTTTCCCTCCTCCCCGGGTGCTCAGAGGAAGATGAGGGCGAGCAGCTCCTTTTCACTACGTGCTGGTGGTTTTCGTGATGGGACAGGAAGATTTCGGTCCCTGTGGATTTTGGGCTGTCCCAGACACAGAGTCCCGTGTGCCCCTGGCAGGGAGTGTCACCACACTGCCACCTCTCCAGCCACTCTCCTCTGGGAGGATGCTGAAGCATGAAGTTGATGCCAGCTTGGCAGAGAAGTGGCCAAATCTCCCTCGGCAGTGGAGATGTTCACTCAAGGGTGCAACCTCATCTGCACATCAGCTGCGGCAGCAGAAGGCTGTGGGGCACTGTGCTGCCCACCAGGGAGGGGACTGGTACAAGGTGGGGTGGCCACCACCTTGCAGCTCTTGCAAAATCACCCTGAGGGCTGCTGTCCTCACTGGGCACAAGGACAAATGGCTGCAAAAATGCTAATCTGCCACAAAACACACCAAAGTCAACTCCTGTGCATCAGAAGTCCTGATTTTCAGTGATGCTGCTGCCAGGGCAGGTGTTTACTTGTGTTGCAGAAAGCACCTGCTTCATGATTTGCCACTGCTTTTGCCACAGCACAGGTGGGAAATGGTGAAGTCCAAGCACTCAGGCAAAGCCTGCTGCTTCAGGTGCTGAAAACAAGGGGAAACACCATGGTGGCAGCACCAGCACCTGCCATGGTTTAGCTTCAAGACTGTGAAGATGAGGAGGCCCAGGGACAGGGCAGGAGGGGAGTGGGATGCCTCAGCAGTGGGGTGATGGTGCACAGAGCTGCAGGAGCACTGGGATTAATCTCAGTGTCCTCTTAGATTTGGGACCTTTTGAGAACTGCTCAGAAAAGGGACTTCTGCAAGGTCTTGGCACAGATGCCTGGAAACCATCCCCCTGCATGCCACAGGGTTCAGAAAGAACAAACACTTCAATGCACAGAGCATGGAAAGTATTAAAGATTCTAGAGCAAGAGGTACTTGAGAGCCCTTGTGAGCCTGGCAGTGTCTGTGTGAGAGACCCTGAGAGGGCCCATCTCCACCTTCCTGACAGAACATCTGTAGCTCACGCCAAGCCAAGCCAGCTCAGCCATGCACATTCACTTGCTCCCACACTCACATCGTCTCCCAAAACTGACACAGCACAAACCTCAGAGGGGCCAGGGAGGGATGAAGGCAGCCAGACATGCAAAGCATGTGAGATGAAAGGCTGGACATGACCAGGGTGATGGGGAGAGGAATGTAAAGCACTGAGACCACTGTGAAAACTGGAGAGGCTCATCTTTCTGCCACTTCAAGGACAAGGAAAATCCAGGGTAATGGAAACACAACTTATCTAAATCTCACCAAAGGAGATACTTTTCCAGGCAAAACCTGAATCAGCTGAATATACATTCTGCTCATGGATATACATTCACATTCCTCAACTTAACACCTTGGCCATCCTTCACAAAGTCCCACACTGGAGACCATGCCCAGGCACTGCCTTGCTGAGATCAAGCAGCAGCCTGGCCTCTGGCCAAAACTGCCATCAAACAGCTTTTTAGACCTTATTTTGAAGGAAAACACAGAAGCCACTGTGGGAAAGCAGATCCTGTCTGGGTACAGGGGCCCTGAGCTCTGTTATGGGCTGGTTTCCTAAGCCATGTTCACCCAGACACATTCCAAGCAGGTCCCCACCACACATGAGCGAGACTTTGTAGGAGGCACAGGGATCCTGCATTCAGGGATGAGACATGTAAGAAGCCAACCCTTGCTCTGGAGTCTTGCAGGTTTTCATTTGGTGCTCCCCGCTCCACTCGGGTCTTACTGTCCTGAGAATGCCTGGTAAAAACAAATCATAAGACCACACATAAAAGTGGCTTTTGAAGGTTTTTTTCCCTTCCTTTTCCAAGCCCAGAGGAATTAGGAAGATGAAGAATCTCAATTACTTCCTTCAAACCTGATGATTTAAGGTGATTTTGCCCCACAGCTGTGATTGAATAACTGCAGAGGAAACCCTGGCTGGGTGAGACACAGAGCAACCCGTGAGCATCAGCAGCATCGTGGCCATGGCCATGAGGGCAGCTCAGAGGATTCAGCACGTTGGGAGGAAGCACTCTGAGCTGGCATGATGGCCCTTGAAAGGATTATATGCCTCCCAGAAACCTTGCTGTGCTCAGAGCTGCGCAGGCAGAGCCAAAGAACAGCCCTTCCTCCAACAGTGCTGAGATTTTATAGAGAAATACAAAGTGTAGGAAAAAGACAGACTCATCCCCAGATCACAGCTGGTGAAGTGAAACCCCAGGGCATGCATGGGATGCAACAGCCAGCAGTCAGCCAGCTCTCCGACTCCCCAGCCCAGTGCCACGCCATGGAATTGTGGCTACAGGCTTGGAATCATGAAATGAAACAGACCTGGGTGTCTGGTGAGAGATACAACAACGAAAGAAAAGTAAGATAGAAATGATTTCTGCTGGTCTGGAAAAACAGAAGCCCCTGCATCTCCACTTCTCTGAGCAATTGCTGGGTTTATGCATCAGCTCAACACAGAAAGGAAGACTGACATGAGCATTCCCACGACACTGGGACCCCCATTGATGGGGAGGGTGGCCGGTCTGGGATCATTTCTTGCTTGCAACAATTTCCTGTCCCATATTTCCAGCTTTTTTCAGGGTTCTGCTCCATGAGAAATCAAGCAGAGCTGTTATGATGCCCCAAATCCCACCCTGACAGGCCTGGCCAGACCTGCCTTCAGCCCTGAAAGGCAAGAGTGGCTTTGCAGAGTTTTCCTGGGTCATTATTAGAGAGTGAAGGCAAAAGGAGGGGTTTGCAAGGACACAGGTTGCCTCAGGGGTGAAGAAAGGTTTGAGCAAGGTGATGCTGTGGAAGGACATCCAGTCCCCACACTCGGGCTGTTCATCTGCCCTCAGAGCTGCCCCAGGCAAGGACAGTGTCTCCCCTGCCTTTCCTCTCCCTATCAATCCCAGGGCAAGCACAGCCCAAAAAACGTGTCAAACCCGTTTTCCTGGAGAGGGGCCAGCCCCACAGCAGGCACAGCCCCACAGGGCAGCCCTGGGCCTGCAGCCACCGCTGGGCAAACCTGCGGGTTCAACTCAGCGCCGAGATATCCCCCACAGCAAGTTCTTCTTTCAGGAAATGAAATGAAAGATGATATCATCTCTTTGGAGGGCTGCCCAAAGCCATGCTGTGATTTACAGCAGGGAGCCCAGGAGCACACGGAAACCTCTGCCCCGTTGTCACGGGAGCTGCTTCTGCTCCGTGTGTGCCAAGGGCCAGACCCCAAGAGGTGCTGGCCAAGGGCAACCCCATTACAGCCACCACTTTAAGGTGTTCAGATCTCAGTTGCTCTTAGCACAGGGGTAGCCAACACAAGGTAAGGATGGACAGAGAGGGGTGGAAGACTGAGGGGAAAAAAAGGAAGGGACCCAGTTAGAAACCAGTATTTGATTTACTTTGTAAGTGAAGGGATCCAGTGCCTGGAGGTTTGAGAGGAGTTAGATAAATAATCCTTGGCAGACTTATCTAGTGCTCCAAAGGGAGCATTTCAAGCAGGTGTAAGTACCAACTGCTCTGCCAAACGTGGCACCAGGAGGGAAGTGGGCAGGAGAAAAAGCCCCTTTTTCACAGCAGAGGTGTGTGGGCTCAGGGTGCAGACACCACACGAGTGGAGGAAGTAAGCGAGGTGTCCACAAAGCCACCACGAGCCCCAAGCAAAGCACCACGGAGCAAACCTAACCCAGGCTGGTGCACACCATGCTCACCATCCAGGTGGTTGCGGGAAAGGTACTTGAGTCCTTCGTCCAGCAGGATCACGGGCAGGGAGATCTTCAGCACAACCACCCACTGTGGCCAGCTCAGGGGGGTCACCTGGAAGATGAGCTGCGAGGTGGAAAGGATTGGACATGTCAGGAGAGAAGGAGGTGGGGTATTTTGTTGTTTTAAGGGTCATGTTGTTGTATGGCAAAGGTTGAGAAAGGGTCATCCCAGGTACAAGGAAGGAGGATCCAGACAGTCCAAGGAACGGGATTTCTTCAAGGTCTGTCATGATCCCAAGGTGGCCCTTGGCCAAAATAAGTCAAAGATTATGTCCTTCTCTCCTGCAGATGGGGAAAGTGAGGCACAAGCTAGGACTGTGTGTTTGTGTGCTCACAGGTGCTTAGCAGGGGATAAGGGACAATGTAACCTCCTGGGCACAGAGACACACTTCATCTTTATCACCCTTGGGCATTAACTGAGCCATCTCCTGCCTTGGACTGCAAAGGGAAGAGATGACACCACAAGGGGCTGAACCACCTTCTGGAGATACCCACCCTCCTTTGCATAGCCCATAAGGAGAGCTTTTAACTTAGGTAAATGCAGGGGCACTCCTGGTTCCTGAGGTGGGTCGAGTCACAGGACCTGGACCTGAGGGCACCTTCTGGGGACAACCATCCCAAAAACTTCCAGACCCAAATATTGCTCCAGGGATGTCCTTGCCCACAGGAGCCCCCTGGGCTGTGCACAGAGGTGGCAGAGGGCACTCACAGGCATGGGCTTGACATAGAGGATGAGGAAGTGCAGAGCCATGGACATGATGATGGCCCCCAGCAGCCAGATGTTGAGCCACGGTGGCATCCGCAGCAGCGACTGGTTCTCAGAGACACTGGAAGGCAAAGGGATAGCATTAGCCCCAGTAACCTCCTGCTCCCTGCACCTGCCCACACTGGGAATTCCATCCCCTCCAAGGTGCAGGGCCATATGCTGTATCCTTTCTCTTCCAGATCGTTCAGCTTCAGGCTTTGCAGCAACTTCCATCTGGGCACTCAACACAACCAGCCTTCATGGAGCACTAGTGACCAAACCACTAATGGATGTGGATCCAGGCCTCTCCCCACAGCTACCAGCAGCAGCACACGGCCTTGGAGGAGTTTGTTTATGGAAAACCCAGCGGTCCCCTGTGAGGATGCTCTAAATGGTTCTGTTGAGCCAAAGCAAAGCTCAGACTCCACCCACAGATGCTCAGAGAGACCCTGCACAAAATCAGTCACTCACAGAGCAATCCTGCAGCCACCTCACCTGTTCAGAGCGTTGCACATTTCGATTGTCACCAGCACAGACAGAGCCATCGTGGTTGGGTATCGGGACTCGAAGATCTCACAGTCAATTCCTTCAAAGATGGGGTTGTCCTCAGTGCACCTCATGAAGTTCCTCTGTCGGCACAGGAAACTGCTGGTAAATACAGGGCAGAGCAGCAGGAAAGGCAGGAGAGAGGAGGAAGAGTCGACTGGTTGGGGGGCACATGATGAACTGGGTTGCTGTTAAATATCCCACAGTTCAGATCAACTGATCAAACTGTCTGAAGTGACCCAGCTGTGGTTGGGCTTTATTATGGCCAGAGAGTGTCTTTGAGACTTTCAAGTGCAGTTAAGAAGGTGCTTGAGCACACACATGTCTCCATCGAAAATACACCTTCCATCACACATGCCATTAGGATGAGATGGCACCCACCTTCCCACCACCCTGTTCAGACCTCCAGTAATGTGAAAACAGATCCCTTTCGATGGGGCATCAGGCACAGGAGGTGCTTTCAGCTTCTTTGGATCAAGTTTTCCCCACCATGCTGGTGACTGGCAGAAGCAAGGCTGCAAATATGAGCCTGAGGGAGAGAATTTGCTTCTGTTTTAGAGTATTTTCTTCTCCACCAGCAATCTGGGAACACTATAACCACCACAAAGAAAAGGCAGAGGAAAGACCCCAACACCTGCATCCATGTCCTCACCCATCTGCTCAACACATCAGCCTGTTCCCCTCCTGACTCACCAGCTGATGGAAGGAGACCTGTGGTCCCTCGGCGTCATACAGGAACCACCAGGTTGCTGCGCCCACCGTGGCCAGGCCCACGTACACTGCGGCCAAGAGAGACACCCTTACCCCCAGCACCCAAAATGGACCCCCCCACCCCATGGCACCCCATGCCCATCCTCATCTGTGCCCACCAGTGCCCACGGGACTCACCCCCAACAGCCAGGTAGCGGAAGAAGAGCCAGCCGCTGATGAGGGGCTCCTTGGGGTTGCGGGGCTGCTTCTCCATGATGTCCAGGTCGGGGGGGTTGAAGCCCAGCGCGGTGGCCGGCAGCCCGTCTGTCACCAGGTTCACCCACAGCAGCTGCACGGGGATGAGGGCCTCGGGCAAGCCCAGGATGGCCGTCAGGAAGATGCTGTGTGGAAAACCAGAGATGCTGAATTCTCTCTCTTTGCCAACAGAGATTGCCAAACAAGCTCTGGGCAGCCAGAGAAAGGGTTTGTGTTATGCAAGAGGAGAGTGAGCAAGTCCCCTGGATCCAAACCCTCAAATGAATATTCACCCAAAGTCCTGCAGGTTAACCTGCAGCCCCTGATCAGCAATCTGAAGTCCAGCACTGAATTTTGCAGCTAAAATTTGTTCCTGTTGCTATTAAAATTCGCTTTGCAGTTGAAACCCAACCACTGATGCCCCCAGGGCCATGCAGGTTCCTGCTCCCAGCACAAGCACCCTGCTGAAATGCAAGGGCAAAGGGTGTCCAAGGGATGCTCATGTTGGTGACAATGGTGCTGATTTACTGGGAGGGATGGGCAGGGACAGGGAGAGCTGCCCAGGACCTGATGCAAAGGGCATCAGTGTGACAACAAATACCTGCACAAATATCTGCACCTGTCTTAGGCCACTGGCATGGGCTTAAATAGGCAAATCCTTCATGAAAGAGGTCCTAGGGGTGGCAGGAATATAAAATCATAAAAGAAAAATCCCCCTGCCCCAGGGGAATGAGACCAGGCACTGCTGCTCTGTTTGGTGCCTGGACTTGGCAGTTTGGACACCACATGCTGCCAGGAGCAAGGGGCACAGACAGGACTGCAGGTCACCTGCCCTGGGCGATGTGTGTCCCTCCCCCTGCTCCCCCCAGCATGGTGCCCGGTGTGGGGGGCTCTCACCAAACGACCTCCCCGACATTGGAGGAGATGAGATAGCGGATGAACTGCTTCATGTTGTTGTAGATGGCTCTGCCCTCCTCCACGGCCGACACGATGGTGGAGAAGTTGTCGTCGGAGAGCACCATCTCAGCAGCCGACTTGGCCACGGCCGTGCCCGACCCCATGGCAATGCCAATCTCTGCCTTCTTCAGGGCCGGGGCATCGTTGACGCCGTCACCTGTCTGCACAAAGCCGTGATTAACAGGATGCAAAAGATCGGGTCAGGGGTAGAGGAGGAGACCAGGGAGGGTATTCCGGCATCCCTGGGGGGCTCACCATGGCGGTGATCTCATTGAAGGACTGGAGGTACTCGACGATGCGGGACTTGTGCGCCGGCTCCACGCGGGCGAAGCAGCGGGCGTCGCGGCACGCTCTCCGCTGCGCCTCGGGGGGCAGCTCGTCAAACTCCCGGCCCGTGTAGGCTTTGCCAGACACGTCCTCGGTCTCCGAGAAGATGCCGATGCGGCGGCAGATGGCCACCGCCGTGCCCTTGTTGTCACCGGTGATCATGATGACACGGATGCCGGCCTTGCGGCACATCTCGATGGAGAAGGTGACCTCCTTGCGGGGAGGGTCCAGCATCCCCACACAGCCCACGAAGGTCAGGTTGTTCTGGGAGGGGAGGACATATCCCAGACCCATGTTAACCCCTGGCAATGACGCTGTTTCCCTCCCTGCTGTGAAACCACCCCAGGCACGGGTACTTCTCCTGGGAGGAAATGTTCAGGAGGTTCCATCCCAACAGCCCCATGGATGCCCCACTGCAGTGGATGCTCCCATTCCCTCTGCTGCTCCTCACACCTCTTTGCTTCGCTACCCTCCTCCCCGTGCCCCTTGGTGGTCCCCAAGCCCCTCTCAGCAGTCACCCTACAGTGAGATGGGGCTGTTATCCTAAGGACTGACCCTGCAGGGCCTGCAGAGGAGTTGAGCCATTACACTGCCCACAGAGTAACCAAAGAGAAAATACAGCTGGGTCAGCTGGAAACCTGTGGGAAAACTTTGGGAATAAGGGAAAAAGCTCCTGGACAAAGCCCCGTGGGTCGTACCTCGTAGTGGACGAAGGCGGCGGAGTCGTGCAGCTGCATGGTGTCCCTGCGCACGGGCGAGTCGTGGGTGGCCAGCGCCAGGCACCGCAGCGTGTCGATGCCCATGCCCCAGTCCCGGATCCTGCCCAGGATCTTCTCCCGCACCGGGGCCGTCAGCGGGACCTTGGCAGTGCCCACACGGACGTGGGTGCAGCGTTCAATCACACTTTCTGGGGCACCCTGGGGAGGAGCAGAGGGCTCAGGGGTTGGAATGAAGGCGGAGGATGAGCTTCTCGTGCCAGCACTGAGGGAAGCAGCAGAGGGAGGGAAGGCACCAAGTTTGGGCAAAAGAGGAGGAAATGTCCCCAAAACTCCAGCGGGCACACCCCAGCCCTGAGGCTCAGAGCACTAGATGGCAGCCTCCGACCGAGAGCACCAGGATCACGCCGCGGAGGGCGGACCCGCATCAGGTCACCAGGAGCACGATCTGCTCTGCGGGGCATCCAGCTGACTCCCACAAACCCTACAGGTCTGAGATGCTCCCACCCCGCAGATCCCTTTCAGATCTGGAGGGGATGAGATGGAATGTCCGATGGAAAAAAATGTGGGATGTTCAGTGGATGCTTGTAATGCTTTTGTGATTCAGGAAAACATGTCCTGCAGCATCCCAGCATCTCACCCCAGCCCTTCCCACCTTACAAAGGGCCCTGACATTACTTTTTAATATAAAACTTGCAATCCTTCTATTATACCTCTTAAAAAGCTCACCCAGAGCCACAAATCTGGTGGCTTTCGAGGGTCCCAGCCTGACCTGGAGGACAGAGTTCACCCACCCAGATTATTTCCTAGTGGGAACAATAATATACAAATTTTCTTAGAGTCAGCAGGAGGAAATTCCTCCTGCAACTCTTCTCTTGGGAAGAAAATGCCCTTTGAAACACTATTTTATTTCTGGTTACAGTGGAAAGCTGTAACCTTT
>JAOXXN010000246.1:3486661-3505866 GCA_026770055.1 Myrmophylax atrothorax | reverse complement strand
AGGGTAATAAAGGCAAGTGCCCAAATTCTGCCCAGGAGCAGCTCTCCCCTGCCCCAGCCCCAGCTCCCTCAGCACTTTCTCCACCCTCAAAATCATTTTACCTCCTTTTTTTTCCCTATTAATATGGCAAAGACTCTCCTCCTCCCTGACCCCACCAGCCTACCTGCTGGATCCTGGACCCTTAGACAGGTAAGGATGGGGACGAATGGCAAAGCATCACTGCCTGCTGCAGTAAGGGCCAAATCCTGCTGGGATGTGCAAAGAGGACTCTGTGGGGTGCTGAGGACCTTCTCCCCTACCTTGACAAACATCTTGCTGCCAGTGGAGTTGTTGCCAGGGCCAGTGGGGGTGCAGTACACAGACATGGACTTGCGGTCACGGGAGAACTCGAGGGTGCATTCCTTCCTCATCAGCTGCTTGATCACCTGTGGGGACAGCGCTGGGCTGAGCCAGGACATGACAGGGACGTGACAAAGACACCGTGCTCTCCACCTTGGCTAACAACCCTGCTGAGCCAGCACAGCAGTGCTGATGTGAGGAGAAAGGCAGCCACAGGAGCCAGGAGAGATGGGACAGTGCAAAAAGGGATTCATTGTGACCTGCTCAGACCTATCTGGGGAAAAAATGCCAGAACACAGAGCCCTTCCTTTAAGCAGGTAAAGACATTATAAACCTAACAGCATGATACCAAAGCTGAGTAAATGCAGATCTGAAATAAAGTGTATTTTCACCAGGAGGACAGGGAAACACTGGGGAGCTGAAGCAGGGGAACAGCCAGTATGGGATATTTTCACATTAAAAATAGATGTTTCCAAGGAGCAAGTGCCACTTGGACAGGCATGGCTTTGAGGAATGGGGTTTGACTGACGTTGCTGAGTGCAAACTGGGCACCTGAAGATAACTCCAAACTTCCTCATCTGTAGCTGGAACTCTGTCCATCAATGAGAGAGTCTCTCCCAGCTGAGCAGAGACTGGGCTGAGTTTGAGACTCAGGGATCAGCTGCTTCAAAGCATCAGGTGGACCCAGGTTGGCCCCTATGGCCCCAGCCCCCCCCCAGGGCCATTGCACCATCTCTTCCAAAAACAGCTCTCATCCCATGAGCCAGGAATTCGCATCCTTGTGCCAGATCCATCCCCCAGACTGTTGCAAGTGGTTGTTGCTCCAATAACAGGCATCCCAAAGCCCTCTCCTCCCTCCTGTCCCCCAGTGCAGAGCTCACAGGCGCTCCCCCACTCACCGAATTGCAGGCGTTGGCTCGCTCCACCTTGGAGAGTTTGCTGAGGTCTGTGTTGAAGACGTTCATCTTCTCCACCAGGCACGTCAGGGCTGTTTCAGTGGCTTCCCCCACCTTCTCATAGACTTTTTTGGACTAGAGGACAGGAAAAAAAGGAGCTGAAGCTTTAGAGCCCATCCCTCACCTGCTGCTCCAACCAAGCATGCTGTCACACACCTTGGGATGAGCTGAAGCCAGGGAATGGGATCCCAAGAGACAAACCTCTACTGGCTCTGTCCCAGAGTGGCCCAAAACACAAGGAAGAGCCTCTCCCCACCCTGCCCCCGCCCTGGAGCCCCCGCACCTCATTGTAGTCCAGCGAGGAGTCGTTGCAGAGGGCACAGATGGTGGCCAGCTCCACCAGCCCGTCGTACTGCCCACACTGCACTGGCTGCTCATCCTTCAGGCTGTGGGCACAAAACAACCCCCAGAGCCTTCCATCAGCTCACACCTCCAAATAACACTGAGCTCATCCCACACACCCTTTGCAGGGGGATGTGTATCCTATATATCACTCGTGTAAAAGGGGGAGAAAGAGCCCAGTTAAAGCCCCAGGGTTGGCAGTAAACCCTTGGGTTTGCATTTTGTGCTTTATGCAACAGGACAGGGCTAAATTGCAAATAAAGTATCACAGGAGGCAAATAAACTCTGGAAGTGGCTGCAGAGGAGTTCCAAGGAGCATTGGACCTGCAACCAGGGGCTGCCAACAGGCTGATGATGAAGAGGATGGACCAGAAAAGGGGTAAAGAAATTCCTGTTAATGGCTGCTCCCTCAGAGGTTTCCATTTGCTGGGGATCCAGAGAAGCTGTGGAACCAGCAGCAAGTCCGTCTCCTCCCCACAATGCTGCTTTGCACTCCATGGGGAACCCAAGGGAGCACTCAAGAGCAGCACACAGCTTTAACAACTGCATTGCCGTGGCTGTTTCCAAGCCAGTGGTGAACCGTGGCCTTTGTTTCCTAAATAGCAGCACTTTGCTATGGAAAGGAGCACAAACATCCTGGAAAGGAGCAGCCCTGAACACTCCAGGCAAGCCAGATACTGCTCCTCGCCTGGTGGCAGGAACGGCAGCAGTGGCTTTCAAAGGAAATAAAAACTGATCCCAGTTCCAGGAGAGGTAACTGCAGGTTAGAGCTGTATAAACCCAGCCGGTCATCTGCTCACTGGAAAAATAATTTGTCAGGCATTTACCAGGATCAGTTTATTCCACTGCTGGTTCCCAATGGAAAGAACATTTTGGAGCCCTTGTTACAGCTCAGGAGCGGAAAACAGGGAGCAGCCAAGAAAATCTGAAAAATCTGTTTGCTGAGAGACAAGAAGCCGCATTGGGCTGTGAGTGGGAAGGGATTGCTGCTGCCTCCTGCCCAGAGGATGCTGCCCAGCCCGGGATCATGGGCAGGGAGAGCCACTGCCTCCTGCCCAGGGGATGCTGCCCAGCCTAGGATCATGGGCAGGGAGAGCCACTGCCTCCTGCCCAGGGGATGCTGCCCAGCCCGGGATCATGGGCAGGGAGAGCCACTGCCTCCTGCCAAGAGGATGCTGCCCAGCCCAGGATCATGGGCAGGGACAGCAGTGAGTGGAGGAGAGAGCTGCAGACACTGGATGGGTTTCAATATTTGGGAAGGTAGGAATACCAGGGATGGCTTCTGCAGTGTGTGATCCCCTGGATACTGCTGGGAAGGGATGGGGAGATATGGCCCCATCATCAGCTGTTGCTGCAGTGCCGGGACTGATCTGTGTGCTGGGAGAGATCTGTGTGCTGGGAGAGATCTCAGCAAAGGTGCTGCTGGCTGGGTGCTGTGTGAGGATGTGAGCCAACCCAAGCTCCAGCATGCAACAGCCCCCTGCCAAGGCCAGGCTGAGGTAAAACAAGCATTTCAGTTCCACCAGCCCTTGGGGTGTGGAGGGTTCTCCCCGTGACACCTCAGTGAGCCCTCAAAACCCTCTCAATATGCAATACAGGCACAGGGCTGAAGCAAAACTCAAAAGCAACATGAACTGCTGCAGACCAGCACAGTGTCCCTGCAGGCAGTCCCCAGAGGAGAGGGGACACTGAGCTTCAGAGGTTGGTAGACACAAATTCAGCCCATCAGTCCTCCTTAATTTTAATTGAAATGCACTGATTGACACCAGCTTATGACCTGGCTCACTTTTTAATGGAGATTCCCAGCCAAGGATCAAATTGGCTCTATAAATATTCATGAAGTTAAGTCTGAGGCTGGGATGAATTACAGTCACTCCACAGATGAGCAGAAGGGACCAGGGTGAAGAATGTGTCTGGGATCACAGAGCAAAGGAGAGTGGAGGGAGCTCCCACCACCAGCTGAGCTTCTCATCCTCCCCCTCCCCAGACTTTCCCCACACCAGGGGCCACCATTTCCTTTTAAAGGAGGGGGAATAAAGAAACACAAGGGCAGAAAACTCCATGTGTGTGAGAACACACCAGGGAGAAGCCCTTGGCTCCCACTCTCTGCCCTCGGCTGCAGCTCTGCCCTGACACAACTCCTGCCATGAGCAGGATCATGCCCTGGGCACAGCAGCCATGTGAGCCAATCCTGCCAAGGACACAGGGCTCAAGGAGCACTTTCCTCATGGGGTTTTCATCTCTTTGCAGCTCCCTTTGCACATTGCCAGTGGCTCACGGACAAGATGCCAGCCCTGTGTTGTGCTTGGGGTGAGGACAAGAGCTGCTGGTCAATACCAAAAACGTGCAGGCTCCAGAAATTTGGAGTCATCACATACTGTGAAAGCCTCATTCACCACTATTCCCTTGCTTGCCACCTTCTCTGGTCCATAAGTGGGTTTGTTTTGTCAGGATTGCTGATGAAGGAAAAGCCCAGTGGGTAACAGGGTTCAGCGAGGCTGCAAACTGCCACGGAAAACCCTCCTTTCTCCCCACATCATGGGGGTCCCACAGCCACGGTCACAAGCTCAACCCTCCCACCTCCCCCCAGCTGTGCTGCCAGCTCAGGGTCACCCAGTGTCACCTGGGGACTGGCACTCACATCTGTCCCTCAGGGGCGTAGGTGGAGCCGGTGATGCTGAACTCGTGCAGGCTGCACTGGGTGCCCTCCACCTTCTCCATGATGAACATCTGCAGGGGGGACAGCGGAGACACAGCGTTAGGCAGCAAATTTTTGCTGTAACCCACACACCCAGTACAATCTCAGTGATGGCCCAGCTGGCACCAGGCTCAGCGCCCTCCCTGGTCACCCACCACTCCTGGCTGTCCCCAGATCCTTCCAGCTCTCCCCTGCCTTGTTCATGTTTGTCTCCTCCAGCTATTTTTTCCATTAGAGAGGAGTGATGCTGAGCCCGCTCCTAAGAAGGTGTTTGTGTTTTTCTTGGAGCAGAGAAGGAGCTGGGTTCAGGTTTCCACTCCTGCCCTGGCTGCCCTGGAATGCCTCTCTGGGGCAGCATCCCAGCAGCTGCCCCTGCCAGCCCTTCCCAGTCTCATCTCAGCCTTACTGGGTCTCTCTGTGCCTTACTGGGGTCACAGCTTAGCTCAGTAATAAAGCCCCAGTGAGCTGTAAAAGTCCTACACACTCTATTTTTAGTGATTTTTGCCTTTCAAACTCCTTCTAGTTTCTCTCTTGCTGCCATAATGAGAGCAACAAACCCCTCAAACTTTAAAATACAATAAAATTCCCCTCTTCCCAAGCTCTCCCAGCCCTCCCCTGCCTCCTCCCACCTTTTGGGGCAGCCTCCCTTGGAAGCAAGAGCAGTGCCTGACCCCAGCCAAGGCGACACTTGGACAATGCTCGTTTCTGCTACTCATTATTTATGACCCACACTGAAGCCAAAAAGTAACATAATAAATAAATAAATAAAATTGCTTTGGCAAATGCATTGCCCTGGCTGCAGGGAGCAGCCAGGAGGGAGCATGGAAGTGATGTTCTCCTCAGCTCCATGAATTCGCTTGGCAGCTTCAGAAAGTGGGTGCAGAAACAACTGTCCCCCTCCACCCTGTCTCAAAATAATTCTTTTTTTTTTTCCTATTTATTTTCCTCTGTTATTTGAGATGTACCCTGGGAGAGGGAAGCAATAGATGCTGGAGGAATCAGGATGCATCTCTCAGCACCAGAGATGCAACTGCTCTGGGTACCACCCACTTCTCTCCACGCTTCCTCCAGCAACAAACAGAGGCTCATTTACTGTTACTGTTAATTATTGTTAATAATACGAGGACACCTCATCAGTGCAGCTGCATTGGCTGGGGGGTGTGAACCTTCCCCACACAGCAGGTATCCCAAGGTACAAGCTTAGGGCATGTTCAGGGAAGCACATCCAGGGCACGTTTAGCACCAGGACACCTCAGTGGGTTTTCTCACCTCCGTATTTTACAGGTTTGGGCAAATCAGAGGAGCAGGTTCAAAGCATACATCTCCTGTGGGAATACTTCTGAGCCCAAACCAACCTTCCCGTGGCTTCACAGCTGCCTAGCTGTTTGCAGATCCCTCAATGGCTGGGCTATTGCCCTCAGCTCCCTTCCCAGAGCTCATCCTGATGGCCTCTCAGCATCCCTGAAAGGTTTTGAAAAGAACCAGGAGCCAAAGGGCTGCAGAAGGGATGTCCCAGGTCCTCTGGAGGCACTGGGCTCCTCTGGCACTGGGTGCAAACACTGAAGTGTGAGGGCCTTGAAAAAGAGAGTCAAAACACATCCTGTCTCCTTGGGAGAACCTCCCCAGGATGACAGACCCCAGAGCCCCAGGTGAGGTGGGACACTCAGTCTGAGACAACACCAACAGGGATCTTTGAAGGCTGAGCATCCTTCATCTCTTTTTTGACACATTCAATGCCATCAGCCTTCCAGAGAGCCAAGATCTCCTGACCTCTTCATAAAAGGGACTCCTGCACTCAGAAACACCAACAGACTCATTTATTAAAAAATCTGAAAGCACCCACCCCAGCCACTGATGGCTTTGCCTGATATGGGCCTGTTTGTTTTCAAATGCTCATGGCTACAAAACAATTATTACTTTCACAATAGTGACTTTCTTATTAAAAAAGGGAAAAGGGAAAACAAACAAAAAAAAATCATTCCAAGCCCTTTATTTTTTCCATGCCTATTTAAAAGAGGTGCTGTGTAACCCACAGCAACCAGAGGTTATAGCAAATTTCCTGCCTGCTCCCAGCTTGCGTGACTGGCTCAGTGTGGGGGTGGATGGGGCACTGCAAGGGTGTTTGCAGGGTTCAGTGGGATAAGAGAATCCCAGAATGGTTTGGGTTGGAAGGGACCTTAAAGATCATCCAGTTCCACTCACCTGTCACGGGCAGGGACACCTCCCACTGTCCCAGCTTGCTCCAAGCCCTGTCCAACCTGGCCTTGGACACTTCCAGGGATGGGGCAGCCACAGCTCCTCTGCCCAACCTGTGCCAGGGCCTGCCCACCCTCACATGGAAGAATTTCTTCTAATCTAAATCTCCTGTCCTTCAGCTTAACACCCTTTCCCCTTGGCTTGCCACTCCAGGCCCTTGTCCAAAGTTCCTCTCCAGCTCTCTTTGGGTACTGAAGGGGCTCTGAGGTCTCCTGGAGCCTTCTCTTCTCCAGGCTGAACAGCCCCAGCTCCTTCAGCCTGTCAGTGTTCCAGGAGATTTCCAGGCTGAGAAGTGGGAAGGTTTGTGGGCAGTGGAAACAGTCCAGAGGAAATAGCTGTGCCTTAAGCAGTTAAGAGGAGAGGTGAGGTTTCCATCACAAAAGTAATATAAATAATATTAGGAGCAATAGGAGGAGGTGGGAAAGCTGCGTGGGTGCAGCTCAGCTGGGGGGCTTAAGGGGGCTGACAAAGAATGATGTTCTCCATCACCCCCCTTCCAGCTGGAAGCTGAGCATGTCCCTTCCCCACTCCTTCCCACTGGAAGCAAAGCAGTTCCACGTCCATGGACCTTGGTGGGATCGGGGCACTGTATGAGGGCAGCAGGAGCCCTGGAATCACAAATCCCTGCCTGACACCTGTGAAAAGCACCACTGCTTCCCATCAATGTCACTGTACCCGGAGAGAAACGTGAAATGCGGAGTGTCACCACAGGGAGATGGAGGAAGGAGCCAAGGCATCTCACATGGGGTAGAACCTGAGCACCACCAGTCTCTCACCTGGAAACCCTCATTTCTATTCCCAACATCTCCTCACTCCTTTATCCCATTCTGCCCCAGCAGCAGTTCAGAACATGGGTCCCTCAGGCCCAGCAGTGATCACCCACAAGTGAGCCCCGAACACCTGGCCAGTTGTTCCTGCTTCTCCCAGTTTCATCAGATGATGCCAGTCCTTGTACTGGAGAGGAGCACAAAGATGATGTCCCAGTTCCAAAGGTTAAAGTCTGACAAAGTTGGGAGCCATTAAGAAGAGCGCCAAAGGGAACATCTGGCAGCCCTGGTAACGGGCAGCACCATCCACCCAACTGTAATTAAGAGATCCATGAAAACCATTAGTAACTGGGAGCTGTAAATTAGTCAGAGAGGGGAAAATGGGCTGGAGACGAAACACCCTCAATACTGCAAGTGAAGGGCCTGAGACACGACGGGCTGTGGGGGGAGTGGGGCTCCATCCTTGGCAGCCTCCTCATTTGGGGGGATTCCCTTCTGTAGCACATCGGCCCTGAAACAGAGGACAAACCTCCTTATTTGTCTTGGCTTCCCCCACTATAATAACTTTTGGAGGTAGACAAGCTTAAGAGGACATATAAAGAAGAAAGGAGCAGGTTTAGCACATCCCAGGCTGCCCAGGAGGGTTTTTAGCTGCGGCTGCAGCGCAGGGGGAAGAGCAGGACCCAGCCAGCGCTGACTGAGCGCTGTACAAGGCAGGCAAGTCTACAGCCAGTTTGGATTTTGACCTTGTTTCTACAAGAGGAAATTGGGAATAATTCTCCCAAAAGCCGTGGATTTGCACTGCTGCGCTCCAGGGCTGGGGGCGAGGGAGGGCTGGAGCCGCCCCAGAGCCTGTCGGAGTCAGCAGAGAGACTGCCAGAGACGCTGAACCGACGCCACGCTCCTCACCCCGAGGATTTTACAACCCGTGGAAGATTAATCTTTTGTCTCTACTCTGTTCCTCTGAGATGGGGAAAAAATTATGTCTGCTGGAAAGGCTGCGAGAGCAAACTGTGTGCTGGGAACCAGCCCCGGGCTCGGCACGCCAAGGACCGACGGACAGCGCAGCTCACGGAGCGAAGCGCGGCTGGAGGGACCGGCAGCGGCAACCACGGCTGGAAGGGGGGGGAAACCTGCAGGGCTTTCCATCGGCTCTTTCACCCTCTTTGTTTCTGCTGCAGCGTGGTTTAGGGTCCACATCTGCCTTCCTCGCTCAGGCCAAGTTCATCAGTGCCAGATGCAGGAGTCAGCCCTGGGATGTGCATTTTACACCATTTTCGGGGTCTCTGCCACGCCCTGAGCTCACCAGGGTTGCACACCCGCAGTGGTGGCTCCCAGGAGAGGAGCTGTGAGCCCAGCCAGAGCAAATTCAGGGCCAAGCACCTCAACCAGAGCTGCTAATGCTGCACCAGGAGGCGCAAATCTCTTCTGTCAACAGGTCTCACCTTCCAAAATCAGCCCGGGTGATGTGCAGCTGCCCCCTGTCCTGCTCCAACACCCTCCCCTGGCCCCGAGGCCGCAACACATGGGGGCATTAATTAATTAGAGGTGCCACTGCCATTTGCCATTCTGCTCCCGGGCTCCTCTCCCTCCGTACCCCAGCTCACAGGCAGCAAATCCCCATCCACAGGGGAGAGTCACGAACAGCTTTTATTTTTTTTCCACAGCAGCTTAGATATTTGCTTTTCCTATGGAGAAATAAAAAATAATACTCCTTAAAATAACAGTGTGAGCCTCTTCTAAATGTTACACGGCAGCCGACCTTTCGGAGCCAGGCTTAGGGGTTTATATCTAATCCCCCAGTCAGGCCTTCCAGCAGCTGCAGGTCAATCCTGCTCCCCAGGGGCTCAGACATCAATCCTCGATGCCACAAAGCTCAGGGCCACAGCTCCAGTGTTTCCACCCTTCCTGGAAATACACACCCTTGGCTGTGCAGCCTGTGCTGCCCTGGGCACCTTCAGGAGTGTGGGTCCCATGGGGATTTGGCTTCTCAGAGCACAAATACAGGTGCTGGAGGTGGCAGGGAAGCAGCAGCCCTGCCGTGCATCCCACCAGGATGCAGGGGATGGTGTGGGTTTGCAAAGCTGCAGAGCCCACCTGAGGCCATGGATGCAGAGACATGGAAATCCTGGGACACCTGGCCAGCACAGGGTTTCAGGGCAGGCAGGGTGTTACATCGAGGGAGAATGAGGAGGAACACTCTCGCTGGACAAGGCAGTGGGTGCACAGAACAGTCCCCCTGTTTTCCAGCTCTGCTCCCACTGCAAATGGCTGCAAAAAAAAAGGGATTCCCCATGTCAGACATTCACAGCAGCACCAAAAAGCACCTTTTGAGGCTGCCTTTCCTTCCATCACTCTGTCCACAATCAAGCTGGAAATGGGCCTTTCCTGAGTGCAATGTCTGGAATGGGCTGCCCAAACTGGATTTGAGCAAGGATCCTGTGGTGTTTCCAAACTCCCTGGCATTCTCCCCCAGCAGCCCACTTAGGAGCCTCTGTTTGTGAATTCAGACCTATATTGGCCCATTATTATTTTTTTTAAACTATATTCCAATCCCTTTCAAAGGCAGGAAAATACATTAATCTCCATCAAAGTGGGAACACCGTGACACTCAAATGGGGTTTTCCCTGATGTAAAATTCCTCCTGGAAAAAAAGCCCTGCCTTTGTGGTGTGTCATTCCTGGGATTTTGCTGGAGTTGAGGAAACAGAGAAAACAAATAACACACCAGGAGGCTCCAGGGAGAGTCCTACACATACCTGAGGCTGGGCTGATGTTTGAGGTGGTTAATTCAGCCCCCTGACTACAGGCAAAATTTCACTCCATGTTTCCCTCCAGCAAAAGCACAAGCCCAAAATGGAAAAATGTCTGATTTTTAGGTGGCCGAAGGAACGGTTTGTGCTCTCCATGGAGATGTGATGTTCACCAAGGGGAGGGGAAGGACTGGTGGCATGCTCAGGGCTGGACCAACATTACCAGGGTTTGCCTCTCACATCCATAGCCCCTCTCCTGTCTCCTGCCAAGCAGGAATTGCAGGATATCCCAGCACCAGGAACTGGCCCCCTCGCACTGCTCATCTCCCTCTAACCAGGACAAACATCACCACGACTTCAAAGCCAAAAATGCCCACGGGAGGTGAGGATGAAACCAGTGGTGGTTTGCAAACCACCTCCATCCCTCATCTCTCCTGCATCCTGGGCCCACGGAGGGGTGGGTGCTGTGGCACCAGGAGCAGGATTCCCATCCCAGCTCTGAGCATCCCCTTGGGAATTCAAGGGGACATCAACACCGGACACACCGCATGGGATAATTCCCTGGACTGGGTTTTTACCATGTAATTTCATTTTAAGGCTGATTCCCAGGACTGAAGGGTGGGAAAAGGGGAACTGGGGGGCTTCTGTCTGCATGAGTCCTACCCACAGTTTCCAAGGAGATTTCCTGCCCACACTGGGCTGTGCCAAAGGCAGGGCTGGAGCTGCTGCCCTGCCCTGCACCATCTGCCCTGTCCTCTTGTCCCTCTGCAAGTCACCAAGGTCACACTGTTGGCACCTGGAGCTGCCCTGACCTCAGACAGCAGCTGAGCTGCACAGGGACAAATAAAAAATTAATAAACAAACAAACAAATAAATAAATTTTTAAAAGACTTCATTTAAAAATAAAACTTAAAAGCTTTCTAAAAGAAAAGTTAAAACATAAAAATTTGAAAAGAAAAATGAACGAATGTGACAATGTTAATAAAAAACAATTCAAATTTTTTTAAAAAAATTAAAAATTTGGAAAAAAAAAATTAAAGCCGCTTTGGGCTGGGCCCCATGCACCAGCCAGCAGGACACTGCCCTTGCAGAGGAGCAAGGGAGTCAGGATGTTCCAGCTTCATGTCTCCAGCTGTGGAGATCCCACCAGGGCTGTCACAACCCAACCCCCAGGAGGGGCCCCTGGACGTGGCCACAGAATGGCAAATAAACCCTGTGCACAGCCCTGGGCTGAGCTCTGCAGCACCAGGAGCACCTCACCTTCCTCCAGGCTCTTCCCTGTCTCTAAACCATGAGAAACGTGCCAAAATGGGCCATTTGTGGCATGTTTGCAGGGCTGGGGCTCAGGGAAATGACCTTCAGCAGCCCAGGAGCCCCTGCCCTGCTATTTTTAACTGAGCATCAGGCCAGGCCATGCAGGGTTTCCTTCCTCTTTCTCTTTCGTGAGCACTGAACAAAGGAAAACCAGATAAACCTCCACAAACCCTCTGCTTTGAGGCAGGGAAGTCCTCGAGAGAGAAAAAAAAAAGGTAACTCAGCACATTGTTGGGATGGGCAGTTCAGGCTGAGAATTGAGAAAACACAGCAGGGACTGTAGGGATTCATTTTTAGCCAAAAAAAAAAGTGCAACCAGGTGTAAAAGGAGCTGGTTTGACTGGAGAAAAATATGAGGCAACATCATTTTTTCCCCCCAAAATGCCAGGGCCTTGTTCCAACACTACTTAAAGAAAAAAATAATGGGAATTTTTGCCCTGTAAAAAGATAGCATTTAGCTCTAGATAACAAATGGAGGAATCCAAACCAGTAAACATCATAGAACCATAGAATGATTTGAACTGGAGGCGCCAAAAATAAAGGGTTTACTTATTGTAGATCCCTTTTCCCAAAATTTTTACTGTATTTTTCATCCTAAAGGGAGAAGCCAACCCACCACCACCCCACTTGGATGCCTGCACCAAGGAAATTCCTCAGCCATCTGAAAATTCACCAGGGATGACCAACACACACCTCCAGCTCCAGGACACCTTGTTCTTCTTGGTGAGACAACACCCCGAGACACGTGGACCACATTCCTGTGCCGTTCCCTGGAAACACGAAGATGTTTTGCATCAGGAAGCTTTGGAGAATGGGCTGTCAGTCGGTGCAAAGGCTGTATTTACAGCTTGGGAGGGTGGCTGTGTTTTGCAGGTAGTCTACAGGAAAGGTGGAAGCTTTAAGTGCAGGGAGATCTGTGAGTGTCGACTATAAATAGCCGGCAAATACATCCAGCGCTACCCACGCGCAACAGAGAAGAAATTGTTTGCCAAACACTTCACACGCTGCTCTCGGCGTCTCCATTTCCCTTCCCTGGAAAAGAAAAAAAGAAAAAAGATCTCCTATATTAATCAGAGAGCAAATATATAGCCTGACAGGAACAGCTTTTGGCTCTGCAAGGGAAGAACGTGTGCGATTGCTCAGTTGGTTTGGGTTTGGATTCCGAGCCCGGAATCGCTGATGGCTCTTCACACCAAAGGCCTCTGTGGGAGATGTAAAGCTTCTTTTTTCCACTATTTTTTTGCCTGTTTTTTCCCAGCTTGAGGAACTGGGGATGGTTTCCCAGCTCAGACATCATGCCTGAGCATCCCTCCAAGTCAAGTTGTTCTTGCTGGGCTTGGGCCAGCCAGGTTCAGGCTGTGCCTGTGGCCAGAAACTGGGGGTTAAGGAGGCAAAAAAGAAAGAAAATAACCAAAAAACCCCAACTGTTTAAAATTCACCTCTTTGCATGTCTCCAGGAGCAAACACATTCATGAGATCACAGAATCCCAGAATGGTTTGGAAGGGACCTTCAAGCTCATCTCATTCCACCCCGTGCCATGGGCAGGGACACCTTTCACTAGCCCAGGTTGCTCCAAGCCCTGTCCAACCTGGCCTTGGACACTTCCAGGGATGGGGCAGCCACAGCTTCTTTGGGCACCCTGTGCCAGGGCCTGCCCACCCTCACAGGGAAGAATTTATTCCCAATATCTAATCCAAATCTCTTTTGGTTTAAAGCCATTCGCTCTTCAAGCCCTCCATGACCTTGCAGCCAGGGAAAGGAGGTAGGCCCAGGACTCCTGCATAGCTGGAGATGTGGATCTGGCAGGTAAGGGCCCCCCAGGGTTTGGATTCAGGTCCTGGAAGCCGCATTCCTGCTGCTCCCCGCAGGCAGCTCCAGCTCCAGCCCTGCCAAGCCACGTGCTGGCAGCTGGGGCTGTGTGCAAACATTCCCAGACACCTTGGGACACCCATGAGCACACAGCAGGCTGCTGGAAGCTCTCCATCCACGGCAAGGAGGCTCAGAGCCATGGAGAGTGGGTTTGGTTGGGCAGCAGATGCTGCCAGGCGAGGGTGGGATGCTCTTGGCTGCTCTGCACCGCACGACACCGCGGGTACTGCAGGGAAACATTGGAAAAGGGAAAGAAGCAGCTCTCTGGATACAAACCCAGGAGTTTCTGCTCTCCACTTGTACTGCAGAGTTTACTTTTACTATACAGTTTTCACCCTTCAGTGGCTCAGATGTTCTGCCTGTGCTTCGTTGCTGACCCACAGGCCAATCCTCAAAGCAGTATTTGCTCTGGGTTTTGCGTCCGTGTGGGTTTAAAGTCCTTTTTTTCTTTTTAAATAAATTCAGAGTGGGTAAAAGCTTTCACTCTTGATTTACAGCGTGCTGGGGAGTGATGCTGCATGTTTGTGCTGGAGGGCAGGAGAGCAGGGGGTGAGGAGGGTTCACCTGAACAACCTGGTGTAGTGGAAGGTGGCTGTGCCCACAGCAGGGTGTTGGAATGAGATGAGCTTGAAGGTCCTTTCCAACCCAAACCAGTGTGGGAGTCTGGAATCCCTATGATGTCAGTAAAGAGGAAGAACCAGGTGGAGGGTCAAACCTGGAATGAAGATGGATAGGAGGAACAATGGCAGTGGGATTTTCTGGAGGCTGGGGCTCTGAGCAACCGGGGATAGTGAAACGTGGTCCTGCCCATGGCAGGGAGTTAGAACCAGATGAGCTTTAAGGTCCCTTCCAAGCCAGTCTGGGATTCTGTGACTCTGTGATGATTTCTGAGCCATGATGTAGGTGCAGGGGAGAGGAGAGACCTCGTTGCAGGAGCAGTGTTTGTACCTGTGCACTACCTGTCCTCAGCTGAGGGGTGAGAATCTTCCTCCAGGAATCACCACTGAGCCCCGTGCTCTGCTTATCACCCCAACCCTGGCAGCTAATTGGATTCTGCTGCTCCAGCCCCCAACAGTGGGGCAGGGTTTGGCCCCGTGGCTCTTCCCACAGAGCCCCCCTGCTGCTGCTTATGCTTCTGAGCTCCCCCAGCTTCTCTTTGCCTGGCCCTGATTATATTGGGTCTGCATGTGTAAGTACAGCCTCCTGCCATCCTAATCATCTAAAGTGGCTATTTGAATAACAGTTGTTGGTGCCTGTAGTTTCCTGTAATTTTCCAAAGGAAACAAATCCATGCAGACTGCAATTTTGCGCCTATGAATTTTGAATGAATACCTCTAAGAGCCTCAAATTCTCTCTCCCTTCCTTCCTCCCCTCCCCTCCCCTCCCCACGCCTGCCTCCCAGGCCCAGCTGAGACAGAGGCTGCCACCCGAGGGGCATGATGGAGTGGCTCCTTTCAGAAGGAGGATTTTGGGGTAGGAAGGCTCCGTTGCTCTTAGGACAGGCACCAGAGCACAGTGTCACTGGCAGAACTCACTAGGGGAGCTGGAGCAGGAAGGTGGCTGGGTTGCATCAAACCCATGGGAACAGACCTGCTCCATGGCAGGACAAAGCAGGGCACGGAGGCAGAAGCATCTTTCGAGTCTTGAGTGTCAGGATTTTTCCTTGTGTTGCCACCTCTAAACTAAGCTTGGGAGGTCCCTGACTACCCAGCTCTGATGGTACCTGCCCTGGTAGGTGCTGGGAAAGCTCTTCACCTTCTAACTCAGAGCAGCTGGAGGACATTTCTCCTCCAGAACTGATCTCCATGATGGTGACAATCCCTATTTATCATAGAATTGTGGGATGGTTTGGGTTGGAAGGCACCTTAAAGCTCATCTCATTCCACCCCCTTGCCATGGGCAGGGACACCTTCCACTATCCCAGGTTGCTCCAAGCCCTGTCCAGCCTGGCCTTGGACACTTCCAGGGAGCCACAGCTTCTCTGGGCAACCTGTGCCAAGGCCTCCCCACTCCCACAGGGAAGAATTTCTCCCTAATATTAATTAATAATACCCATTTCCTTGCAATGGTCTTCACAAAGACACTCGAGTTTGATGTGCTGATGTCTGGGCATTGCAAAATAGAAACACACAAAGACACAAACCACACAGAAACAAACCAATATATCCACAAAAAAAAAAAAAAAAAAAGACTTTCTTTTCAAAACAAAGAACTTCTCACCTCAAAACCTCATCCAGGCTCTGTGCTGAACTTCCCTGACACTACAAACAACTACTGAGGCTGAGATTTTGGTTACACTAAATCAGTGAAAGCTGAAATAAAGACAATCCCTGTTTATCACAGCATAAGGCAGAGAAACTCAGATGTAAAAATCACCAGTATTGGAGCAGGTTCCATATCCCAACAACAACCATTTCTGCTGTGATGATGCTCAGCAGGTAAATCCCTCCAAATCAAATATTTCAGTTCAGTTACACATTTTTTTAGCATCCCACAAGCAAAACAGCATTTCCCACACCACAAACAGGCATTTTGGGCCAAAGCTTTCAAAAGTATGGCTGGTGAGAAGATTATATTCTGCAAGGCAGGGAATTCCCTTAATTCCATTTAACTCCGAAGCTGAGCAGCTCATTAAGAGCAAACCATCCCTGTGTCTTTTAGGGAAAGCCAATCCATGCAATACAGCCAAGGAGCAACAATCCCGGGAGCAGGAGCAGGGCTGGAACCTCAGCACGGGCCGCCATTCAATGTATCCTCCAACATGTTGATTAAGTAGCAATTAGTTGCTACTAGTTATGTTCCTACTAGCAGGAAAACCCCCCCAGCTCTCTGTAAATTCATGTTTAAGGAGAGAGAAAGCTCTGAAACAAAGTTGCCTCATCAGAGTCTGAGCTCAAATGAGAAGGAAACAAGCAGCTTTGGCACAAAAACTGGGAAAATTCCCAAGTGTAGCACCTCGTGCCTGTTGATAAACAGCAGGACCATCAACCAGCCCTCCGTCCCACCCTGCGGCCTCAGCTCAGCCCCCAGGAGGAACTGCAAGACCTTCCCCTTCTCCTCAGAGTTCACTGCCAACCAACCGACGGTGCAAACTGGAGAGCCTGGATGTGTATCCAGTTCTGTTTCAGTATTTCTGTCCTTAAAGAAACAAAAGATTTACTTTATTCTCCAAAGTGCATTTCGAACTCAGGCTTCCTTCTCACCCGCTCCACTGTTACAAAATCCTGTTAACAGCCTCCATTTACAGCGTGTCATGAAGCTTTCCTGAGCAAGCAGCCCCATTTGAAGATGAATTTCAATAATAAAGATTTCCACTTGCTTTTTGAGCGTTTTAACAAATACAAAAATTCAGAAAAATACACAAATAAGTTGTTAAAAATAATATAAAAAAAGGAAGTACTTCAAAGTGCCTCCTGTAGGAGTAACTGTACAGTTGTGCTAATTCTGTCTCAGGTTCTTCTCACCTAAATTTAGACAATTAAGCATTAGTTTATTAGGATAATTATTCAGCTCTCCTCTCTTTCCAATGGAAATTAAGAAATCCTGGCAGCAGCAATTTATCCTGCCCAGCTATCAAAAAGGAAAAGGACCAAATGAAAAATTAAAGTTTTGGGTTTGTTACCAAAAATCTGATGTAATAAACTTTTTTTTAATTACCATAATTATTATCATACACTTTTTACTAAAAACTTCAAAGGTATCGGACACAACACACTTTAAAAGTGTCTGTTGTAGGTAAGCCCTGTAATACTCCAAACTACTTTTAAAACTAAACAGATTTGGCTAAAGCAGACAGTAAATATGGTAACAAAAATAAATACATCACTACATTTACAGGAAGGACAGATAATCACATCATTTTGGACCAACACCAGTTCAGTAAAGCAAGAAAGTTTCTTAAACTTTTTATTTCCCTTGACATCTCTGAGGAGAGTTCCAGAAGCCAAAGGAGGAGTGTGGTGATACAGGCTGAGAGGATGGAAACTGAGAGCCCTTGATGAAATAAAATATTCTCTGTGCAGAAACCTTATTTGGAAGAGTTTAGATGATGACAGAGAATAAATGTTACAAGGAAAAGCAGGGGTGAGGTCCAAGAGCTCTCAGGCCTTTACAACACTCCCAGAATGGAGGCTGCAAATCATCAATCACCTGAACCAACCTGGCCATTGACAGAAAACCTTGAAGTTCGTTAGAAAAGATGAACCAGTCTCCCTACAAGACTAATTTAGGGAAAGGCCAACAGGAATTGGAGTGTCTGGAAGGAATGATGAGATACAACAGTCGCCAATCACAGAATCACAGAGGGGTTTGGGTTGGAAGGGACCTTAAAGATCATCCAGTTCCAACCCCAGTGAAAGAAAAATTCCAGAACTTTGGGAGGGATTTCAGAATGGATATCCACGATCCTGATCATGCAAAGGGCCCTGAAGTGGCAACAAAGACTGAGCTGCCCCTCTGTATTTCACACAGGTGAAAAGTCTTAGTATAAACCCCTGAGAATTTAAAGTTTATGACAATAAAGCACCCTCAGAAGTGTGTGAGCCTTGGCAGAGAAACGTTTTCACGGTCTTTGCACCATTCTGGAGTAATTTGGTGAGATGATCTCCTTCAATTGTTAATTAAAGTCATGCAAAATTAAAAATCTCTTTGCAAACAGCTGTTTTATTGATGTGGACACCCAGGTGTTCATGTCAAATTAATTTCTGAGAGCCCAAGTGTCAAATTTCAGTGCAGCCCAAATTGTCCTGTCTAGTCCAAGGGGTGACAGAGAACATTTACTGTAAATAAATGAACATTCCAGTCAAAATAGAAACTGTTTAAGGCAATGGTATTATATAGAAATTAAAGCTGTATTGCCACAAATATTTTTATAAACTTCATTAAACCCCCCATATGAGCAGCCACCTTTCCAGCTAATCTTGAAAACAATTAGTAAGCTTGAAAAGTTAAATACATTAAATATTTTCCTTATAATATACAACAGTTTTGATCTGGGCAGAAATGAACCTACTCTAAAACAATTTAGCCATAAAAACTTCCCAAATACTATTAAAAATCAAAATTAGACAAACTTCTCTCTTAAAAATCAAAATTAGACAAACTTCTATCTCAGTCTTAGACTGGAAAACACTTCACTATTCAGCTTGTTGCTGATTATTGTGCACAGAGCAAAGAGTTGGTGACTTATCCATGGGATTTCCAACATGCCAGTTTCATGTTTTGCTTCTGAAATAATATTTACAAAATATTTAAATACAGAAAAGAACAATTCTGAAAACACCACCACTCTGAGTTCCTCTCTGAAGACATCACTGTATTAGTCTTCATTTTTTCTGTACAAATGAAATGAATTTTTATAGGAAATGCTCATCATGCCTTAAGCACAGGACTTGGAAGAGTCCAATGCCAGGAGCTCCTGTGGAATGGGAACTGGGACACTGCTGGGAAGAGCTCTGGGATAAGCAGGTTCTCACTGATCATTCTCTGTGCTGGATTTGTGGTTTGCCAATCTCACCTCCACAGGGTCCACCAGCCTGGAGGAGCCCAGAGGGATTCAGCTCTCCTCATGTTCCTCAAGAACATCTTGGGGCAAAACTGGCTTTGGGATGGGAGGGAAGATGAGGAATTCACCTCCCAAGACTCTGAAGATTCCAAATAGACACAACACAGTGCCCTGATGCTACTATTTGTTTTTAACAGCTCACAGAAGCCCTTCTGGCACAATTAAGCACAACCTTGGTGTCAGACTTGGGACCAAGAAGGGATTTTCCATAACCTAAAGGGACACACAGAGCAATAACTGATGCAGACTTCTAGACCTGGCAGCCAGGGAATGTTTAGCCTGGAGAAGAGGAGGCTCAGAGGTGACCTCAGCACTGTCTGGAACTACCTGAAGGGAAGTTCCAGCCAG
>JAOXXN010000246.1:3445764-3457321 GCA_026770055.1 Myrmophylax atrothorax | reverse complement strand
CAGTGCAAACCACCCAGAGCCTAAAAGAGCAGCACCTGAACTGTCAGAGCTGCCCAAGGTTTGCAGGCTGAGCCATTCCCTGTCTCATCACTGTATGTGCATCAGCACTCCAAGGAAAAAAGGCTTCTCCTTTACCCTCACACTTAGGAAAAGGTTCACATATGAGATGAGGTTCTCCAAAACATGCCATCTCACTAGTGAGCTCTGCCAGGTGCAAACATCCCCTGGCATGCAATGGGCATCATCTTAACAAGCAGCTGCACTCATTGCAACTCCAGGATATGAAGGTGCCAGGAATTCTTAGGCAAAAAAGGGAGAATGATGTTTAAGACAGATTTCTTTTTATCCTATGCCTCAAAAGAATTCCAACTGCAATGTAATAATCTTCCTAATTAACAACATACATTCTTACTGAAAGATAATACAAATCTAACTGACTGAGTCAAATTCAGTCCTAAATACATGTGATGACACATGTGGGGCTGAGGGAAGTGTAAAACTACATTTCAACATTTCAGTTCAAAGCTTAGAGGTAAATATATGTTGTTCCTAAGTGAAAACAGTTGACTTAGAATCACTGAAGGAAAAGATTGTTCCACCCTACTCCTTAACATTGCATTATAAAATATTAAGGTAAATGACATTAACAGATAACCCCCTGAGTGATCTTACCATCCATATTCTAATGGAATCAGCCAGGGAATACACTTGTGCAAACTCATCACTCAAAGGCACCTTGCCTCCACTGTTGACTGGAAATGAGAGAAAGAAGAGTCCTGTTTATTTACAGCTCCATTTTTATACAACTACTTAGCTAAAATTATGCTACAGCTCTCCCTTCATCTCTTAGGCAATGCTTGGAATTATGCCTGTAAGAAAAGCAGGGAATAAAACCTGCCAACTTTCATATGTCTTAAATACATAAACTGCACCTTGACAGAGTTATTTACAAAGTTAAATTATGAGTATCTTTCTCATCTCTTCCCAAAATTGACGCCTGAAGTCATGGAAAATAAAAACCTCTCCCTACACACACAACATCAGTGATGCAAATTGAGACCAGAATAATCAAGAAATGCCTAGTAATTAGCTTAAGGCTCCATAGATGTATTTGTTTTCTCTATTGTTTATCCCATGAATTTCTGGAATGGACTTTCAGGATGAATTTACAGAAAATAAAGACCTGTCAAAACAGTTTCCATGCAACTGGCCTGACAATGGCAATGGAGAAAAAGACATTCCTATTCAGTCTTCCCTTTCCAATTCCCTTTTTTAATTTTTATTTCCTTTCTTCTTTTCAGGAGCTCTTGTCCCTACTTCATGTGGCACAGGTGAACAGGGGCCTGAAATGACTCTGGCCCAGCACGAGCAGATGAAGCTCCTGACACAACAGGGGGATGGGTTTCTTCAACACTCAGAAATATCTCCCTGTGCTACCCCAGTTTTTAATCTCAGTCAGAAAATGAGTTCAATTGTCAGACACAGACAAAATGACTAAAGGCTATAACCACATTAGTCATCAAGGCAGTCTTTGTGTCAGTCATTTTTACTTGTAACTTTATAGCTCAAAAAACCAGCTCAGTCATTCCACGGCCCTATGAAAATGTAAGATGTTTAGTGTCAAAATTATGACAGAAAGTGAAAGCCTAAAATGAAACCCCTCAAAACCAAGTAACATCTTATTATCCAAGACTTCAAATAATTCAAATACTTCCAATGAACTTCATGGCAGGATGCTCAGAGTTCAAAAGTTGCTCATTTTACCTACTGAAAAGTTGTAATGCAATGGATATCATACAAGTTAAAAGCAAAACATTGCCATTTACTGAAAAATAAAATCTAAATATGCATTTTTGAGGATGCCAAGTTTAGTTGCTACAGTGTATTTTGGGAGGTAAATCACACCTCCTTCAACCCCAATAGTTAATAACATATATAAGTTGTTGCTGGATTCTTGGGAGAGATACAATGAGAGCAGCAAATGATCCAAGAATCTCTAATAATTGGGAGCCACACTGTTCTGAATTAAAGCCCTAAAGGACATCACTAATCTTTAGGTACAGCTCTATAGAATAAGTAGCTTTTGATGGTTATTAATACTTTGTCACTGCTCTGGAGATAAAAGTATATGTCAACAAAAACCCCTCCACTCTATAAAGAAAGCTTACCTAGTCTGTTTAAATGGTCTGTTAAAATAGACACAGAATGTCTATTTTAAAATTGATCCCACTAAGCTGATTTTTAAAGGTTATGAACTGAGCTGTATGAGACCCTTTTACAAACTTTTAAGTCTTCATTATTAAGATAATCTTATAATATTAGAGTTACCATATTTTTGAAGCTTCTCAAATAAATCTGGAGTGAGATACACCAAAGCAGCAAATGTTGAGTTCACAGCTTGATCAACAGTAGAACCAGCAACTATATCTGTCTTTGGGGTCTGTTTTTTACATGCCTGTGTAAGTCCTTTGAAAAGTTCAGATTTTTGCCCACTGAAGTCCTGGGCAGGATCTGATTTTGCAAAGTCGATAAGAAAGTTACGGCAGACGTCGTGGGGAGAGCTCGGAGCCTGCGGAGAGAGGAGGGAAACAGAGCTCAGTGGCACCTGAACAGCTCACCTGGCACAGTTCAGCCAACCTGCAGCTCACCCAGTGCAGCTGAGCAAACTGGTCTCATGAAAGACATCCCTGCACAAGGTGGGCTGTGAATCAGGATCTCTGAAGGTCCCTCCAAACCATTTTATGGAATCGGAGAATAAAATCCCAGAATGGTTTGTGTTGGGAGGGACCTCAAAGCTCATCCCTGCATGGGCAGGGACACCTCCCACTAGACCAGGTTGCTCCAAGCCCCATCCAACCAGTCTGGATTTATTCTATGGAAATGAAAACTAATAAAGGACACAGAAAAGTTTCTTTCCTCCTTGATATTTGGATTAAACATCACAAGTGATGACAACTTTAGCACAGCAGCATATCCTCTAGGGCACATCCATAAATCCAAAGGGGCCAGTGTGACACCCAGGGATTTGTGCCAATGGAAGCAGGGCAGGGTGGCAGTACCTGTGTTTTCTCTTGGTGCTTGGTGCTGCTCTGCTTGGCCCCCAGGGCTGCCTCAGGACACATCTGATGCCTGAAGACAGGTTTCCACAGAGGAGAATTAAGAACTGCTGTTACTTTCAGAAGAGGCAAGTCTGCTTCACTACCTAGTTCTGCAAGAAGATCAGAACAGACACTTCAGTTACTAAGTATTTTTCTTCATTTTTACAGGTAAATGAAAATAATAAATGTTAAACATCCAACAGGGGGAAACCCCCCCACAAGTAAATGCAAGTAGACTAAACAAGTAATTTAACAATGTTCTCTGTTTCTCTAATGTGGTACAGAAAAGTGATGCATCTTTTCTTTAAGGCCAGCATCAATATCCTATCTTACTGGGACAATGTAACATTCTGGAAGGACTTTAAATATAGAAATTCCTCAATTTGCAAGAGTTTTAATCCTTTTACTAAAGACATAATAATTTGCAATATGTAAGGATGCTTATATGAAGAAAGGAATAAAATTTTCTATGATAAGAGCACTTCAGTTAGTTTCCTAAATTCACAGGTAAGTAGCTGCCTAATTCTCCAAAGGAAATACTGACCACCTGATTGCAGCAAGAACTCTTCAACTTTGTTAAATTTATCCAGAGTGGTAAATGGATTCTGATTTAGGAAGCCAGAAGGAAGTGTGCTGGATATGAAGTTAAAAAACAAGCAACTTATTTATTTTGCATTTTACTGCATTTTGTATTTTATTTTATCTTCACTGGCCCAAATCCTAGGTGAACTTAACTACTGTAATTAACCAAACTTAATTTGTGAATTCAAATTTAAAATCAACACCAAATGCTCATGGGAAACTTTTAACATTATCTGTGTTCTATGCTGTGCATCTTTTTCAATTTGCTGCCTCCATATTCACACCCCCAGAGTGGGGTGGATGGCAGCACTGGGGAACAATTTTAAGAGAATGAAAAAAGAACATATTGCTTCACAAATATAATTCAGCTTTGTGTGTTTGCTTCCAGGTGTCCATGTTTTCCATAGAATCATAAAATCAGTTGGGTTGGAAGAGACCTCTGAGAACATCAAGTCCAACCCTTGATCCAAACCTACTTTGATTACCAGATCATGGCACTCAGTGCCACATCCAGTCTCATCTTAAAAACCTCCAGGGATGGAGAATCCACCTCCTCTCTGGGCAGGCCATTCCAATGACTGACCACACTGTCTGTAAAGAATTTCTTTCTGATATCCAACCTAAACCTCCCCTGGCAGAGCTTAAACCCGTGTCTTCTTGTCCTACTATTGGTTGCCTGAGAGAAGAGACCAACCCCCACCTGGCTACAACTCCCCTTCAGGTAGTTGTAGAGAGTGATAAGGTCTCCCCTGGGCCTCCTCTTCTCCAGGATAAACAACCCTGGGTCCCTCAGCCTCCCCTCACAGGACTTGTGCTCAAGCTCAAGCCTCACAGGACTTGTGCTCCACCAGCCTCATTGCTCTTCTCTGGACCCGCTCCTTGCAACACAGCAAGTCTTCCATTGACTTGCAACACGGCAAGTCTTCCACCATCGGTTGGGAGAAATACAAAAGCAACTCTGTTCTCGCAGGGGGTTCTAAGCAGAAGGTCCTGGTGCCCCCTGGTGTGAGCTGCCCAGTGCTGGGGCTGTGAGCACTCACCTCGCTGGGCCCTGAGGGCCATGCTGCGGGATGCCAAGCGCCCCATCAGCCTGGAGACGAGCAGCTGCAAGTCCAGGCCCCAGGACACGGCCACGTCGGGCAGCCCATAAGCAGTGACGGAGAACTTGTAGCCCCACTCATTATTACTGCTGTCAGAGTGAAAGAGAAACTGCAGCCGTGGGCCAGCCTTAAAGGTCACTTTCTACAGAGCAACAAAACAATCATTTTGCCAAATGTACATGACAGGAAAATGTTTCAGGGTAATGAGTTCCCTTCAGCAACTCTGGGGGTTTCAGTATTACGTTCTGTCTGTAACAGATCTAACTGCCCCCACCGCCTCAGTGAGAAACCCACAACACTAAGCAGGCAAAATTTCTATTCAATACTTCAAGGAGACAATTTATAGATGATTGAGCTTTACAAGTCAGAGTCCCAAAACAAGAGAGCAGCATCCCATGTGAGTGTCACTGAGGACAAAGCCACAGCAAGGGCTACACTCATCTTGTAACTCAGGAGGGCAGAGAAAGTTTTACCCATGTGGTTACTGGCTCTTGAACATGATTATTCCCTTTTACTGACTGCTCTTTTGACAACAGCAGCAAAGAGGGATTCCTTGCTCATTCACTCCTTTTATTTGCAGCATTTCAGACTTTATTCCTCATCTCCTGCCCCCCACCTCCAAGAGGGAATAAACCCACCCAGGCACAAAATCACACATCCTTTTAGACAACAGGTTTCCACAGGAATGGTGAGGATTTCCTAAGACTGGATATATCACTTGGTTCAGAATCTTAAAGGTGCTCACCTTAGGCCACTTCTCAGTGCCAACCTTTGTATCGTAACGAGTTTTTGCCCCTCTGGCATCAGTAAACTCCAGGTAATCATACCTGTGAAAATTGCAATTCATTACTTCCTAATTTACTTTTTAAGCTTGGGAGGGAAAAGTTTGCTTTGGGATTTTCACAAGTGCTGTATCTCAGTGTACCCTGTCACATCTTTCTGGCCACACCTCCCTCCATGAGACTGCTAAGGAACTTATTTCGTGTTTTAATGCAGAAGTCCCAGCAAATATAGACCTGTTTCCTGCAGAATTTTCCCAACCCTTCAGCAATGGGTGCCAAATCTGGCAAATGCCTTAAATAAGCAGTGGCCTGATATGTTACCAGGAGAAATCAAGCAAATAGTTTCGTCTGAAGAGGGCAAAATAAACACCATAAGCAGAAACTGTGGTGGTTACAAAACAGAGCAAGGCCAAAGGAAGCAAAATTCCTGTGAGCAGCACAGCACGTTGCCAGGAGAAGGGGCTTTCAGCACGAGTCAGTCAGAACACGTTGTGTATTACTGTGCACAAGGATACTGAAATGGCATGTTTGGAGTGCACACTGAAACAGGAACTGCTCCTCTGCCAACAGATACTGGGATTTAACACAGCACAAGATGAAATTACCTCCTTTCAGTTTCACATTTTTCATCAAATTCCACCTCAAAGTAAGTTGCCCCATGACACAGGAAGACTGAGACCTCATGGCAGTTGTTCTCATAGTTATGAGGTGACTCCATGGTCCACGTCCGCAGCACCACAGGCTGCTCCTGCTGCCAGCTCTCCATCTCCATCTGCACAACAAAAGTGCATCCTCAGAGACAAATGGAAAGCACTTTTCAAAAAATACCACATTAGATTTTTGTGTCTATATTTGCATGTTGCCAGATGTACCTGCAAATGGCATTTAAAAGGCTGCAGCACTGATTTATATGGACCAGTCCTAAAGTCAGCCTTGATAATCAGAGTAAGGAAGCATTTCTGAAGCAGATTCCACCCAGTCTGCTGGAGGAGTCAGCCTCACCCAGGGGTGACTGCAAGGCTCCAGTGATGACAAAAAGGAGTCTGGATGACTAATGCAGATTCAAACATCTACACTGCAGACATACAGATTTTACTCGCACCACCACAAGCAATGAGGCTAAAAATGTTACACACAAGCTATTTTTAATTTATTTTCCTCTTCACCCTCAGAATCCCTCCTTCCTATCTACCTTCTAGGCTGCTCATTCCACTTGCACTTTGTGATCCCTTTGCTCATCTTCCATATCATACAGATATATTTCTAGCTCTTTGCTCAACACTTCATTACACATCCCACGCTTTAGAAGCTTTCCAGCTCTGTTCCAATGCTCACAAACAACACCACCCCAGGTTTCTATGTTTTTCTTGCAATTCTGCTTTTGTTTCACTGTGTTCAACAGTGCCTGTGTCTTTGGTTACCTTATGAGGTTCACTACAAAGGCTTTTCAGTGGTTCTATCAAAGTGCTGAATCCCTGTAGCAAAGTACAGCATGGAATGTCTAAAGTGCAAAAATCCAAGAGGAAGATGACCTAGGAGAAAACAGAGACCTCAGGGAGATGCCCAAACCCCACAGCCCTGGCACCCAGACACAGCACAAGGTCCCACTGCCCACTTACCAGCTGGCGAGTTGCCATGGCAAACACAGAGCTACTGATTTTTTCTACTATTGTTTTGCCACTATATTGTGATAAAAGTGACTGTAAAATCGTTCTGATATTTGACAGGAACTGGCCCACATCTGTAGAGATGAAAAAACAAACCCTTAATAACCACCTTGAGGATTTGCTCCCACAAACATTATGTGCATGTGATGTGCACAAGGACAAAGCAGGAAAGGATCTGCTGTCCCAAAGACACTCAACAGTTCAGAGGAGCTTTCTGTGGTATTTCTATTGTGGAAACAAGTCATGCTTATCAATGATAACACAGAAAAGATGAGTGATGAGTTATTTAATCAAACACTCCAAGATTGTTTCAACAACCTCAGTGTATCCAGGAGCCTCCCTGCACAGCTATTAAACAGAAAGTGAGGGGAGGAATTTTTTAGCTGTAGCCTTATTCAACTTTTAAATGTAAGACAGGAACACAGCAAAATACAAATAACAGAAATGTGAAGCCATTTTACATAAAATTACACCTCTGTTAAGTACTTTGCCCAATTAACTATTCAATACTGAGCTGCTGCATTAAATCAAAACCAATTCCCCTACCAGAAAAATCCCCAATAAAATGCATTAGAAGTGCCCAGCTTCTTAAGCAAGTTCCTTTCTTTCTCATATCACTAATGTATATACATATCACCACCCAGGAGTTTATCAAAATAAGGGACACTTTAAGAAACTAAAATGTTCAAATGGAAGTCTGTAACTATTTGTTGTTTGGGGGTTTCAGTATTTGACCCCCAAAACTCCCTGAGATGCTTCCTGGAGGTGCTCCCAGTGTGTTACCAGCACAGCTGAAATTCCAGGTTGCTCAATATGCCCACAAATGACTTCCTGGAGAGATCAGAAATGCTGTGACAGTTCTGAGTGTGCCTCAGGCAACCTCTGGTGATCCCTCATTAGATTGCAACTTGCAAAATAACATTCTGAAGTCCTGTATTACCCCACACTTCATTCTGCATTCAGTCCCAGCACTCACAGTTTTTAAGTATTTCTACTGCAAGATCCTTGGCTGAATTATCAGTGCCCTTAAGCTGCAGGTAGCACCAGGAGAGGAGGCTGCCCTGGACAGACCAGAATAAGGAAGACAAGACTGTGCCACTCTCTTGCTGTGCAACATCCAGCATCATCATTTCACACTGAAAAATAAAGAACATTTAAGAATGTACCGTAGCCTCTGCTGCTGCAGAATGACACACAATATGTACCCAGTGAGCTGTGATGGACATCCCCATCCCACTCAGCCCAGGGAAAAGATGAAATGCAAATGACAGGCAGCATGTAACACCAGGAGGCAACTGATGGGCTTTGTTTGGATGTATCACCATTTTAAATAGGAACAGCCACAGATGAGTCACTCCGTGTTCACAGCACATTTTTTCTCCATATGTAAATGGCCCTCCCCCATTTCCACCTCCCTCAGTGACATGGCCAGCCCTGTCCTCTCAAAATGGGATGACTACTTCTCTATCCTTGTGTCTACCCAGAAAATCTTTTTAACACTATGGAAAAACACCTCAACTCACACATTACCCACTCTGCTATCAAGAAACGTTTATGTTTAAAGGAAAACACTTCAGCTGGTTGGAAAACCTAATCCTACCAATGCACAGCCATGAATAGCTGCACCCAGAAGGACAGGAGAGCTGGTTCCTTAGCACCCATCTCAGACAGGCAGCTGGTGTTTGCACCCAAAATCCATGACAGAGAAGCAGGAGCAGGGCAAAGACAGTTACCTCTCGTGCTGCCACAAGCAAAAGGGTGTCCATGACTGACAACACTTCACTGATGTCAAAATTTGCAGAAACTCCTTTCTCTGGTAATAATAAGAGTCCACCAGGATCTTGATCACTACAAGACAGAGACCTTCTTACTAAACAACAACAAGCACAGTTCCAAACAACAAATTTAGCTATTCTTGGGAGAAATCTGTGGAGATCCTACTGATAATTGCTATGAAAATCAAAAGTTTGGGTTCTGATGACTGAGATCGATTAAATCAGTAACAACCACCATCATGGGCAAAAAATCACTAAAAGAACTGGAAGACAGCCTGGTAGAAGCATAAGAGCAATACAATGTGATTTCAGCACCAGCCTTGGCCAATGCTTTATACAGCTACTCAGTTAATGAGCACAGTGAGGAGCAGCAGGATCTCTTTTCTAAAGTAAAATCAGTTGGTCATTTTGGAGAATTATTATCTAGGGGAATATCATTTTTAGAACAGATTAAATAAGAACTTACTAACAGATCTGGATTATCAGACACATATTTTTGATTTCAGGACCCCTTACCTGAAGTGGCTACACAAGGATCTGAAGGCAAGATGTACAGATTGCTTATGTTCCTGCTCTGTGATGTTTTTCTAGAAAAGGAAAAAGATTTATTTTTATGCTATGTTCTGTTTCCCTCCTCTGTGAGAAAGAATTCTACTATTCATGTTTTGGTAAGAAAGGCAGGGTTAGCTCCTCTTTCTTTGGATAAACTGCAGAGAGACAGAAAAGGGAAAGGGAAAAAGGAGGCAAAGAAAAAAATAAGGGGGTTTTACTTGAATTTATTTGACAATAACAACTGAGATTTGTCCTCTTTTCTGCATAAAGAAAGTAGGTACTAAACAATTGTTATCTCTCATGTCATGGTTTACCATCATGGTGAAGAGCTGCTGCCTCCTGGTCTGTCTGTCTGGGAAAAACACTGCAGCTCCACTGAGCAGGGTGTTCTTCACCTCCTCCTTCAGCATCTTCACTGGCAGGGAGTTACTGTCCCCCATGTCCACCACTGCTCACACCAGAGGAAAGCAAAAGCACAGGTTCTCATTAATATCTAATATGTTAGAGGCATAACTGAATTCAATGTTAAGACCACAAAACTTCCAGTCCCTGCAATCCCACAGAAAAGGAGGGGAAACTTTTTAACTTGTCTAAGAATGTATTTATTCACTGAGTAAATTAATTCTAGGAATATTATGACATGACAACCATCAAAGCTAATAAAGTTTCCAAGATGTGACAGGTTCTATATAAACTGCTTTCCCTTTGCAGGAGACTATTCAAATGACACTTGAATAAACAAAGTGCCACCCCACTTCCAATGACATCTGATGGGTAATTCCCATTCTCTTCACTGGCTACAGAATCTTCCTGTAAACCTTACAGACTCCTTGAGAGCTCATTTATATCTATAAGCCATTTCAGAAACAGATGAACCCCTGTAACATTAAAGGGTCACAGTCCCTGAAGGTTCAAGCAGGTGACACATTCCAAGAGTTTTCTGTTGCAGCTGTTTCCAGACCACACGTTGTCAGAAAACCTATAAAACCATTTCTTTGGGTCAAGGAAAGTTTCCCTGTGATTGACTTAATTAGCACACACTGACCTGAAGGAGAAACAAAGGAACAGGAGCCAACTGGGCCTCTAGGAATAAATATTTTTTCCCAAATTCGAACAGATAAAATAGTTAATATATATTGAATAAAAATTACCTTCACACAAATGTCTATAGAGCTTTTCTGCAGCTTCTGTGTGAACAGCTGTTTTGCTCTGAGGGTTTTCTTGAGGTTTAGCAGTTTTATTGTCTCCAGTAAGTACAGAGAAGCAGCTCTGGAGGAGCTGCAGCAGCAGTGTTTGAGCAAAGATACATTCCTCCCTTGGGCTGTAAAAAATACAAAACAAACAGAAGCAAAAACTAAAAAAGAAGCTCTTTTGCATCAAGTAAATTGTGATGTGAAAATCAGCATCTCAGATGCATAAAAAACACTGAGTGGAGAGCACAGAGCCAAAAGAAGTATAGCTACCAGCTAAATTAATCCACAGCTCAAGCTTCCACATTACAGTTAAAAGTCCATATGGCAGCAGTAGGGAAATGTTGTTTATGTAAATGATGCAGTTTAGGAAGAACAAACTGCTGTAACTAAACTAAGCATACTTTATTTATACACAGACATACAGATTAGAGCCTCAGGAGACAGCAAAGAAGTGACTTACTTTTGGTGAAGTTTATTGTAAAAATTCCAGAACAGCTGCAAATCAAGGCCTGTGAAATCTAAAAATGACTTGTATTTTAATCCACTCTCCTTCTGTGGAACCTGGGCTTCTTCCATCTGCTTCTTCCAACTGCTTCTTCTCTGTTGCAGCTCGTCTTGGTGCAGTCGTCCATGTCCCTGTCGCACATCGTCTTCTTCCATCTGCCACCGCTCGACAGTCGGCTGTGTCTTCTGGGTAAGACTCTTTTCATTTGGTGGGTAAGGATATGTTGAATATGACTTGATTGATGATTGATGAAGTTGTTGTTAGGATGGAAAGAATGCTTAGCTTGAATTTGGATGGTAGAAG
>JAOXXN010000246.1:3398468-3426049 GCA_026770055.1 Myrmophylax atrothorax | reverse complement strand
GGCCTACAGCGCGCTGGCGGGTACGGCCCGGGCTGGGGGACAGACACGGAGCGGGGAGGGGGCACAGCCCTGGCTGTGTGGGGGGAAAGCCTCTGAGGGGTTCACTCTGTGCCTGGGGAATTCACCCCCTGGCTGTGGGGTGCGGGGAATCATCTGAGGGGTTCACCCTCTGACTGGGGGAGGCTCACCCTTGGCTGAGAGGGATCTCACCCCTGGCACAGGAATTCACTCCATGAATGGGGAATGGGGTCTGACAACTTGGCTGGGAATTCACTCCCTGCCTGGGGAATGGGCTCTGACAACCTGGCTGGGAATTCACTCCCTGCCTGGGGAATGGGCTCTGACAACCTGGCTGGGAATTCACTCCCTGCCTGGGGCATGGGGTCTCACACCCTGGCTGGGAATTCACTCCATGGCTGGGGTCTCATTCCCTGACATGGGAATTGACTGTGCCTGCGGAATTCACCGCCTGGCTGGGGGAGACTCACCCCTGGTTGAGAGGGGATCCTACCCCTGGCACAGGAATTCACTCCAAGTGGGGAATGGGGTCTGACAACCTGGGTGGGGAATTCACTCCATGGCTGGGGGAGGCTCATGCTTGGTTGAGAGGGGATCTCACCTCTGGCACAGGAATTCACTCCCTGTCTGGGGTCTCACTCCATCTCTGGGGGTCTCTCCATCCCCTGCCCCACAGGCAGAGATGCCACCAGAGCGTTTGCCACCGGTGACTTCACCCCTGCGGGGCTGGTGGACGACGTGTCATCGCTGTCCCCACGGGAGCTGCTCTCCATCCAGGGCTGGCTGAGCTTCTACAGCGACAACTACGACGCCGTGGGTGGGTGCTGGGGGTCACACAGGGACACACGGCGGGGCTGGAAGGTTGGGGACACACTGACAGGTTTCATCTCCAAGGTGGCACCTTGGTGAGGGTCCCCCACCTGTGCTGCAGACCCTGGGCCCTGCAGTGCCCAGACAGACCCAGGGGAGGGCTGTGCTCCCTCTAAGGCGAAGCTGGACAGTTTTCCCACCTGGGCTGTCATCTCCAGGGCTGTGCCCTTCTTTTGCTGAGCACAAGGCATGGAGCCAGCCTGAAATCATCAGTACTTGGGAGACTGCAGGAGCAGCAGGGCAGGGAAACTATTTTGGGGAAAGAGGTGCATGGGTGGGAGAGACTTCTGGGTTGTGCAGCTGAAAGTGGCTTTAATGATTCCGTGCCTACACTTGTCCTGCGTGGATTTATTAATATGGGCAAACTGCTGCGTGATCCAGGAGTTAGTTGAAGGGATATAAGCTCAGTTCGGTGTTAAAATTGGGCCATGGTGACATCCTCCTCTTTTTTCTGTCTTTAAATAACAAATTAAAAATAAAAAAAAACACCAGGACTATGCATTTTCCCTGCCTGGAAATGCTGTGCTCTTAATTGATCTTCTCTCCCAGGGAAGCTGGTGGGCAGATACTATGATGAAAATGGGACTCCCACAGAAGCCCTGAGGGAGGCTGAGGCTGCCATGGAGGAAGCTCTCAAACTCCAAGCAGACAGTGAGCAGAGGAAGCAGCAGTTCCCACCCTGCAACTCTGAGTGGAGCTCTGCAAAGGGCACCCGCTTCTGGTGCTCCAGAGAGAGGTAAACTGCCTTCCCTCCCACCCAACCCACTCTGTGGGTCTGTGAGGATGTGTGGCCACCTGGGAGCAATTAGCTACCTCCAGAGAAGGCATTTTGCTGTGCTGCATAAGGCTGTGGTTCCTTTTCCAGCAATGGGAATGGGGGACACAGAAGCTGGTCACACAGAAAGGTCAGAGTGTGTAGCAGCAGTGATGAAATCAGGTTCAGGCCACAGAGTTCTGAAGCACAGCCAGTGAAAAGGTACCCCCATAGCTGTGGGATGGTGGCTGCTGGGAGCAAAGTCAACCTCAGTGGGTGGGTGTGTTGTTAGTTCTAATTCTCCCACATTGTCTTGGGTTTTTTTCCTAATGATTCTCTATGAACTGGAAGCCTTTTCACGGGTTTGAATTGTAATTTATTTTCCTTTTCCTTTCCTAGTGGGGGCGTGAGCAGAGACTGGGCCGGAGTGCCCCGCAGGCTGTACCGCCCTGGCTCGCAGGGCAGGGGCTGTGTGTGTGTGAGGAGCACAGGCCCCCCCTGGGGCCACCCACCCTCCGCCCAGCACAGCGACAGGGGGGACCTGGATGACCCTCACCTGGAGGAGTACGAGGGCTGCCACCCCCTGGCTGAGCAGTGTGTCCTCAGGGGGTGATTCCAGGGCAGGATTCCAGGGCAGGGAGAGTCCTGTGCTTTGGGAGGGCACCTCCAACTCTGTCCCTTCTACCTGTTGGTGCAAATAACAATTCCATGTTATTTGTGATGCTTTTTAACCTGTGGAGCTGGAGGTGAGAGAAGGAGGGAACACTTTAGCTAAGTCAGTGACTAAAAATTCAGTATCAGGATACTTTCGTTATTCCTATGGTATTTTCACACCTGGCAACAAGCTGTAAGATGCACAGCCTGAATTATATTTAAAAACTGCTTTCTTGTGCAGTCAGGAAATAGATGTTGGTGTGCACAGTGGTGGAACAACAGGGTGTGTGTTGAGGCAGCAGGGTCAGCAAGCACAGGAACTGCTGCAGCATCACTGACCATGCACAGTCCTCACATCCTGCTGATTTTAGTGCTGGTGCTCCTTCCCAGGCACCTGATTCGCTCCAGAGGTTACAGGTAGCAGGGAGAAGCCTGAATTTCTCCCACAGTTAGGGCAGACAGTATTGGGAACTTGTGCAGTTGAGTTACACACAAGCTTTATCAACTTCTTGGAGTAGAGAAGGCAAAGGCCAGAGCTGTATTTCCTCATTCAGTGTTTGCATCAGTGTTCCAAGACATTGGAAGCCACCTACAAGGATTGTTGTTTTATATTAACCTCACTCTCCTGGTCTGTGATTCACCACTTTCAAACACAACCCTGAAGATAAAGCTGAGTGAAAGGTGCAGGAAAGAGCTGCAAAGCAGGGCCTCACTTCTTCAACTGGGGGGCAGGGAAGGGCCAGCATGGCCTTTGCCTTTGGACACCACCTATTTAAATGCTGTTTCTTGTTAAAGTGGTGAAACTATCCCACAAAATGATTGGCAAGGAGCTTTTTAAAGCTATTTAAAAGTTGCAGCAAATTCAAGATTATTAAGTAGTTTGTGAGGGCAGGTCAGACCTAGTGAAGGTGGACCAGCTCTAACTTCAGGCAGGTTTCATCTTGCTGTAACAATCACTATACAGGTGGTGCTGAAGGGATGGTTTGTTGCAAGAACTACACAAAAATCAAACAAAGGCAGGGCAGGAGCGTGTTGTTTTAAGTTAAACTTGGTTGAAAACCAATTTGCAGCTTATTGTTCAGTTTAGTGTTTGGAGTCACTGGGGGGAAAAGTTTGTCTTGCAGTAGGAATAGGTGATCTATTAAAGCAAACAAGGAGACACCCTCACTGACCTGGAGTGCTCCAAGATTATCGTGCATGTGCTTCAGTTGAGCAGCTCAGCTGGATTCTCCCATGGTGGAAAAGGGTGGGAAGAAAACAGTGACAGTTACAGAGGGGTCAAGTCATCACAGACAGTGCTCTAATAAAGCTCACCATTCACCTGGACTTGAGTTAGAGTTTTATTAATAAAAGCCTAATGCATCACAGTCTCACCCAGAGGGCCCAGCTGGGTTTGCTATTGCACTGGGGCTGTCCTGCTCCTGCAGTGAGGCTGCAGTAGCTCTGAGCTCCCCCACGAGGCTGAGCTGCCCCAGACACAGCTGAGGGCACCAAGGGGCTGGCACTGGAACTTGAGTTTAGTCCAGGAATCAGCACTGGCCCCTTGGGGAGCTCAGATTGTTTCACAAGAATTATAGATAAGTTGAGTATAAGGCATTCAAGATGACTACATGGTACAAACTACAGATCTTGTCAGCCAAAAGAAATTGTAGCAGTTCCACATGAAAACAAATACCTGGAATAATTTCAGAACAAAAATAAAGTTCTCATGCTCAACTGGATGTTGTATCCCTGGTTTTCCTTGTGGTTTGTAAGGATGGCTGGCAGAGGGGCAGCTCTCTCCAGGAGCAGATGTGTCCTTAGCAAGGTTTCACCTCATGATGCATCATCTAGTTCTGCATTTTATTACAAGTAGAATCATTACACAACAAAGTAATGCATATTGGAAAAATACATTTTTACAATGACTCCAGACAAACATTGCAGATAAAATGCCATTGTTCTAGGACTTCCTTTTCTATTTCACAGAGGGCATTAGAAGGTTCAGAGTTACTTCTGTCACTCAAACAAGCTTTGATTTTTCTAGAGACAAGTTTGCTGCAGTACCCACCTCTGCTGGTTACAGAAAAAAAGAGGACTTGCCTATTAACTTTTGATTTACAAAACACTCCAGCTCTGGCCTCCCATTCTGTTACAGATTAGTTCATAAGCACTACTGAGCAGTTGTACAAACTGTTAATCTCCAGCACAGGAAGTCATTAAGGCATGTCAGCTTTCAGCCAGCAACTTACTCTGTGAGTACCTTCAACACCAACCTTCTCACTCCACTCAGCGGTGTGAAACAGTGACTGCACCTTTTACAGAGACACAAAATTGCAGCCAGACCACGTTTTGTGCTTGTGTAAGAGTGCTGGGTGACTGCCATCCAAAGGAATCCAGGCTCAGAACAAAAAGCTGCAGCATGAACCACCCAGCTTCCCAATCAGCCCTGCTGAACCCTGGAGCCTGGTGTGGCAGCGCTTCCCAGGGACACGAGTTTGTTTTCTATTCACCCTTTTGTTCAGTGCTTGGCAGCCTCGAGTCTCCAGTTAACAGATACCACTAAAAGACAGCAGGGGTAAAGAGGTGGGGGGTTTGGTCACAACTGTGTTATGCTACAAAAAGGGAAGAGCAGTTGCTTAGAGTTAGAAATGTGTTGACAACCACTACATTACCAAGTGCCTCACTCACATTTGTACCCTGCAGTGGAGCATTGCCAGCAAGACTCCCAAAAATATCTGAGAGGTCTGAGAGCTCAGACCAGTACTAGGCAGAGTATGTGAGGGATTGAGTCCCACCAGTGGTTGGGGGACTCAACCTCCTCAGCTGAACTAGAAAAGAACTAACTTGGGTTTTGGTTCAAGTTGTGAGTTTTCCCCTTTAGCTCTGGCAGAAAGCTATTTAGAGTTGGCTGGAAGGAAACTATCTCAAAGGCACTTTAAAATGATCAAATTTGCTGAATTTAGTTGCTTTAGATTTAATAAACATTTCAGGCTGTACATTTATCAATAACCTTAACTTTCCTTTCAGACTTCAGTAAGAAAGTTGGGACAGCACTGGCTGTAAACAGCAACCCAGGAGCAGTACAGATGGTTTCCCAAATCCCAGATTTTTAATTAACTTCCTACTTTTCAAAAGAGAAACTAGCCAGCCTTAAACTTGCCATTCAGCTAAGCTGAGTTTTCACCAGATCCACATTTTCCATCAGTTAAAAGGTTCCTTGTTCTGTTAGAGCTGAGCTCCCTGTTCCTTTGCCTCTCCCAGAGAAGTCACTGAAAAAGTGATGTTTAAATGCTTTAGCAATTACAAGTTGTGCAGTTTTCCAATGAAGTTGAAGTCCACAGGCTGTGGCCTTGGAAAACCATTCCTCTACCACTGTCTGGAAGCATCCTGAGCACACACTTACCCTCCACAGCCCTGCAGCTCCAAACCAAGAGGGAAGTCAGCGTGTTACCACGGCACACACTACAGTCAACACTTCTGTCACCAAATCCACTCTCTCTGCATCATTATCTTTCACTGCTAGAGACTTGCAACCAGTGGCATCCTGAAACATCAGAAAGCAATGGACTAAAAGTACATTTTCCATCACCCATTTCACTCAAAAACCCAGACTGTGGCTTGCAGTTGACTGACCCCACTAGTTCTGTGGCCAACATTAACTGACACCACTATTTTCCCATATTTAGCTACAATATTATGCCAGAGATGCACCATTTGCATTAGTGACTGTGGTAAGCTGTGTTACCCAGGGCATTCTGTTGGAACAGGACAGCAGCAGACAAACAGTGAGGCAAATTTATATTGGCATCCATTTTTCTTCCCTAGAGTTACAGGGGTGATTCCAGTTACAATATGTGCATATTGGAAGATCAAAGTGCAGATCAAGTGAGACTTGATGTGAAATTCATCGTGCAAATGGCAGCAATCACACCTTCCCCTATCCCCTCCTTGTACAAGCCTGAGAAAAACCTCAAGCAAGTCTCCCACACAGCAGCAGCCTGGTTTGTCATCTCACCTTACTCTTTATAAGACTGACAAGTCAGTATTGCAAACAGGGCAACGTGTCACCAACTGTCCGTGTTGTTCAGTGGATGTAACAGTCATTAAATAAATGCACACCAGTTCATGGAGTAGAGATGAGGAATGCTGAGTTGAGTCTAAACTAGGTTTACCTTTTGGGATGAAAACAGCATCAGTTTTGCTCAAGTACCCATTTTTTCTAACTGAAGCCTTTTGCCCACCAAATCACAACCTGGTCTACCAGCAAAGTACCTTCCTGTTTACCTGGACAACGTGGTGATGGGTTTTCACAGATCAAGCACGTTTAAAAGAGCACAACCAGCCTCAATTAAAATACTGCAGCTTACTCCAAACAGGAAGCCTCCACATACACTCCCACCCACCAGCAAACATGCTGAAAATGGACCCAAATTTAGTGTCTAGAGGTGCAGCACATTCTACACTGGTAGGGCTACCGGCTCTCCCACAGCAGTCACCAGGGTCTTTAAACCCAAGGAAAGTGCTACTCTCCCTCATGGGATTCCTGATGCACTTCAGCATTTATTGCTGTGTTGTGAGTTTGACTTCCCCAGCTTTAGTGTTTCTCCCTTTTAGCACATGCTCAGGCCCCTCAGCAAACTCAGCCATTTATACAGGTTCCATGGACTGCAAGGACCAACAACATAAATATGAAAGTGCAACAAAGACTGACAGTTCTAGCAGGGAGGAGCAAGAGCATTTGCTGCCTAAAACAATCCTGCACTTCTCCTGAACATGCTAAAGCTGATGAGACATTTGCTGAGGAGGTATCAAGATGTGGGTCTGCAATTCTGACTGCTTTGCATCAGATGGTGTAAAGCTTTCTGTTGTAAGGCCACAATTCTTGAGCTATACTTAAAACTAACCCCAGGTCTGAAGTTTCTTGAAATGATCAGTGGTTGCAACAGCTCAGTTTAGCTTCACAAGAAGTCTTCTCTGGAGAAGGGGAACATTTATCTTTAAGACAAAGCAAAGAAAGATACCTGGTTACCCTGAAACTTAATGCCATCTCTACTAAGCAGCCTGAAAGCCACAGGACTTAATAGAGTTGCTCAGTGCAAAGCACCATGTCAAGGACAGACCTGTTTTGCATCGACTCAAACAGTCTCAATTTCAGCTTCCATTCCCCACTGCAACTAGAAGAGGGTCTAAATTCTTGTCACTTGGTTTCAACGATGCACTGGAATTCCTAGTGAAGTCTATCACAGCCTGATACATTTACAGTCATACAAAGTCATTTATACCAGAGATATCATAACAGGGTCCTTAATTAGTTCAGTCTATTGCAGAAGACACGTATAGGCCTCCTCTTCCCTATCCAAAGGGCTTGTAAGCAGAGCTGCTGTCAGGAGCACTGACTGGGAATCCCTTTGCTTCCACAGCATACTAGGAGACTCCTCCCAGAGTCAGGACATCAAAGCAGATGTTGCAAACTCGGACTGGCTTGTTCAGGTCGAATTTGATGATGGGAATCTCCTTTGTTGAGCACTTATGGCAGAGCAAGCGTCCACAGTGTCGGCTGTTGGTAGAAGAGGGGTGGGAGAGAAGTGAATTCACTGCTAGTGAACACCAGGATTTTACTGTTTGACGTTCTTTATCAATGAAAATGCACAGTAGCAATTGAAATGCTGTGTTTTTCTTCTATCTTCTGGTATTTCTCATGGAAGAGTTTGCTAATGCCAAAAGCACATGATGCTCCTGTGCTAGTCAGTCACCTGGTGCAGGTGCAGTTTCTCTGGAACACCAGCCTAAGGGAAATCTCAGCTTAACATCCATCTAATCCAGCATGTTTTGTGGAAGTTCAGACTAGTTAATAAAGGCAACTCATATCTACCTAAGAGCAACTCCTGTCAGCATTTTCAGCCATTTCCACATTACAAACAGAACCCCAAGCCTGAGCTGGCAACATCTGCCCAGATCTGCCACCTGTTTCAGAGCAGGTCAGCCCCACACAGTGGAGCTGTGTGCCCTCCTGCCTGTCCTGGATAAGCACCAGCACCGTGGCTGTCACAAAGGCTGTGTCTGGCTAAGCTGGGCTTTGGGGGCAAATACAGCTCTAAGTCAATCATCTTGCTCCATAAATAGTGAAGTCACTGATCTGAGAAAGGGTGGGATGTTTCAGCTGGACTAGTGGTTATACACCTATGTTAGTGTGGGGGTTTCCCTAAACCACCAGGAGGAACAAGCCTAACTACATCTGGAAGAGGAATCCATATGGTTCCCTGTAAGCACAGCAGGATGGGTCACATTACCAGTGATGTTTTCTTGTTGTGACTCCGAATTTGGCAGTGCATTCATAGCAGTTGGAGCCATCACACCAGGGAGGTTCTTTTGTCAGCATATCTGTTAGAGGCAAAAACGTAAAGGCAAAATGGGCTCAGACACCTCTGGAGTTCACTAAACATTAAGGAGGCTGTGTCCAGTTTTAGGCTGCATTCAGTGTAACAGATGTAACTACTCTTGTAGTCTTGTTTGTAGACAATATAGAGTAGATTTCAACATCATCACATTATCCACAGCAACTACACAGCACCAGTTCAAAAGCACTGCCTGGGTTTGAAGCTACATTAGACTACACAACCAGCCAAGAGTTTCCATATCTACCCCTCCAGAAAAAGTAATATTTGACAGGACTGCACTGTGCAACTTTCCAGCTCATCAGGAGAAAAACTGGTATTCCTACCCCCCACTGAAAGTAGTACAAAATTCACAAGTTCAGCCTGTCTGGAGTTACTGTCATCTAAGTCAGTTGTCCAGAATTCTTTCCTTCACCAAAGTATCCCAGAAGCACAAGCTAAAAACACTTCCCACTTTAGCAAGTGGTACTTACCCAGCAGTCTAAAGAGAAGCTGTTTTGTTGCAACTTGATAGTTGAAAATATTGATTCCTTGATTATTGTTAACCCCAAGACGAGCCCCAGCTCTCACTATTGCACGACACAAGTTGGCATTTCCCTTCATGTAAGCCAAGAGCAGCACTGAAAAATAAAAGCCAGACAGTTCCTTCCTAACAGAGCGGTACTTTGTGGTACACTCAGTCCAGAGTAGCATCTTTAGTTTTTAAGTTTCCATGTAATGTTACTGCCAATTATTCCAGCTTTAAAAGTGACATACCATGAACACAACTTGAGTGGGTCTCAAATTCAACAGCTGTTGAGTCTCACCTACCTGTGTTTCCTTCAGCATCAGGTTTGTCTAGAGGGTATTCTGGCATACACTCCAAGAAGAGGTCACAGATGGCTGCTGCATTATCTTTCCCATATTGTCCCAAAATATGCATTGGTGACTGGCCTCTGGGGAAAAGAGTTGGTTATCCTGATCAAAGTCTGCTTGCTACTGCAGTTCCTCATCCAGCTCTCCTTGTTTTCAAGTTTGGTTCAGACTTAGGCAATGCTACAGCTCCATAACTTGGTATATCATGCACAACTGCCCACTTGAGCTTTCTCTCCTTGGTATTCATCATTTCCACACAATTTAGACACAGCATCCTCCGACTCAAACACTTTGCTTAAATTAGTGTAGAAATACTTTAATACAAGCTACATCTTTGAGTTTTTTAAAGAATCTAGTATTATCAGCACATATTTTAAGATAGAATGTGATTCTTTTAGTCTGTTAAGACTCTAAATAATTACCTGATATTAAAGGCTTCTGCATCTACATTGCACTCTGTGAGGAGCACCCGGATGTTGTTCAGCCGCCCGTGCATCACTGCCAGATGAAGGGCTGAAAAGTAAAACAAAACAAAGTTCAAGACTCTGAATGTCAGCAATAATTACAGCTTAATAAACAAATTAAACCCCTCCTTTCTGCTTCCCCCACCTTCCCTCTCAAACACACTGATTCCTTGGACCTTCATTCTGTTCCACCTTTGCAGAACAAACCTGTTCAGTGTGCTCCTCCCACCACCAGAAGACACCTTTAATAGACCTCCTGCAGTCTTTGCACTGACTTGTAATTGGAAGTTTACCATTATTCCCATTTTCATCCACAGCTGCAAAGTCCACTCCATTCTCCAGCAGGACGGAGCAGATGGTGGGCAGGTCTTGCTGTGCTGCCAGATGAAGAGCGGTCTGGCGGTGCTTTGTCAGCTCATTCACCTGAGCCCCTGCCAGCAGCTGCCAGGGGGCAAGAGGGGACATGGTCAGAGATGCTTTCAGGGCTAACTGAGCCAACACTTCATTTCTGTGAATGAAGCACACAGGACTCCACTGTACAGAGGTACTTCTGGGCCTCCAGCACATACAAAATGCTATCATTAGTGAGCTGCTACAACCTGTGTTTGTGTTCACAGAAAGCGCAAGGGAAGGCTCTTTACAGTGAGCCTTTACACTGCCCAGGGAGTGCTGCAAACCCATCATGCTCGTGTCAAGCATGACACGTGAGGCAGCCCAGCAACACTACAGGACAAGGGAACTTTCTGTCCCAAAGAAAGGGCCTTCCCCAGCCCCAGGGTGTGTGTCAGGCCCAGCAGTGCCCCCAGCACGCACCAGGTTGCGCACAATGATCTCGGAGCCGGCCTGCACTGCCAGGTGCAGAGGGGTCAGCTTGGACGCGTCCTGCACCCGCGAGTTGACGTTGGCCTGGACACTGATCAGGAACAGCACACTCTCGATGTCCGAGTTCTGCACAGCCACGTGGAGGAAGTTCCGGCCTTTATTATCAACCTGGGGCAGAAAGGGCACATGGAATTACATCCATTATTCCTGCAGAACAAACTGGTTTATGTAACAGGACACATTTTCACTATGATATACTCGCTCCATCTACTTGAACTGTAGAATCTTGTTCCTTTCACTGGTTGACATTAGAGACTTATCTGACAGATGTGATTATCAAATAATTTCTCAGTTCAGTTATCTGCTGCAACTGCTTAATCAAGTCTGCTGCAGACTCTTCATTTCTACTTTATAACCTTGTCATTTCTTGACCACACAGTGGAGGGTATTGTTAGACAGACAAAGGGTTAACAGCTGTTGTGGTTAAGCACTGAGCAGCAGGTAAAGATACATTCAGTTACAAGAAACAAGCTTGAGTCAATCTGGCAGTTAATCCAGGAGAAGGAAGCAACATGCAATCCTGCCACACTGATGCAAAGTGTATTCACAGAACCATGGAATGCTTTGGGTTGGAAGGGACCATCCGGTTCCACCCCCTGCCATGGGCAGGGACACCTTCCACCAGAGCAGACTGCTCAGAGCCCCATCCACCCTGGCCTTGGACACCTCCAGGGATGGGGCAGCCACAGCTGCTCTGGGCAACCTGAGAATTCATTTTGGCTTAATACCAAGTACATGTTGTTCAACTTTGCCCTGAAGCTGATGTTAAAGCATATTTAGAACTGGCTGTATTTGTAACTATGTTTTAGATATATTACAAGAGCTCACTAAGTACTGAAATACTTTACTAGTAATTAAACTTACACAGAGTAGGAAGAATCTCCTGAACAGCTGCCTGAAGTGTCACACCAGAAGCCTGAAGATACAGTTGGAGATTTTATAGTTCAGCAGGGCAGCATAGCATCTATTTTTCAGTTATTTTAGGTCAGGTTTTCTGTTTTGGATAGCTTTAGGAGAGCTGGGTAATAGATTATTTCTGTACTAGTCCAGCACAAGACAAGAGCAGAGTTAGAATTTTCTCCTTATATACACATATGCCTTTCCTCAGTTTAGTATTGACAGGATAAGGTTTGACAGACACTAACCCTTACTGTTCTTACACATAGGACATACACCTTACAGTTTCCTAATAAACCCTGCAACAGAGAACTGGCATCTGGCATATGGATTGCATGTACAGACACAAAAGGATAAAGCAGAATTGGCCTGTGGAACAACTGTTACCACAAACCAGTGCAGTAAACAAGATGGTCTGAACGCTCCCAGCTTACCTGTTCAGCAGCTCCTGGTTCCCTCTTCAGGATTGCTTCAGCTGCTTTATTATTTTTATATGTCATAGCACAGGCAAAGGGAGTCATTCCTTGCCTGTCACGCACATTCAGCTTAATATCAGGATGTGAAATCATCAGCTGAATGATAACATTATGCTGGTTGCTAATGGCAACATGGATTGGAGTTCTTCCTTCTGCATCCTAGAAGGAAACCAGAAGTTTCTTACATGAAGAGTCAGTAATACACAAATCCTTCCCTAATTCTGAAGGGTCAAGCAAACTTGGCAGTTTAGTTCTGTGACACACCCAGCTTTCTTCAGCAGGGACACCGAACAGTTGCAGTGGGAGCTCAAACCACAGTGCAAGAAAAGCAAATTGGGATTTGTTTCTCCAAACAGGTTGGCCTCAATCCTGTGCTACAGAGCCACTTAAGTAGCTCAGTGTAACATTTCCCATGTAGTTAGTCATTTTGGGGACAGAGAGGAGCATTCAAATTTAATGGGTAATTCAACTCAGGTGTTTAATCATTTGTCTGCATCAAGCAGCAGTTTACAGCTAAGGCTGCTTTGTGACTCTGTTCTGTGATCTCCCTTTCAAAAGCATCAGGACCTAGAAATGTTATCCATTCAATTCTTTTGTTGCTATTTGTCAAGCTTCTGTTTAGGATTATTGTGCAATCAAAAATGAAGTGTAACTCACATCACCTCAGTTTACTCAGTAACAGAAGACACTTCCCAAACCTACCAACAAACTGGAGTATTATGGAGTTTTACACTGTGGCTCATCTAATGATTAAATGCAGCAGAACACAGCCCTGCTCCTGTCTTTAATTCACAGCAGGGATAGAAGAGCTGAATTCTAATCATTACATCAGAAATCTAACACTATCACTATTTTCCTTCAGCACAGCTTCCTGAATTAACCCACCACACGTGCAGATAAGCCCTGGGTCTGGCAACAATGGACAGGAGACAAAGCAGACCTGCACTGGCTCAGCTCTAAGAGCAGGATGTTCTTTTCCCTATCAAGCAAAATACACCACTGAGAGGAAAGTTTGTTTTCACTACACTAGAGGCAAAGAATCAACTTCTAAAAATTATGCACAATTACTCCACACACCTGAGCATTGACATTGGCACCAAACTCCAGAAGGCACTGGATCACCTCCTCTAGTCCCCAGCAGGCTGCCAAGTGTAAGGGTGTCTGTCCATCATGAGCCTCCTCCTCTCCTTCCCCATTCGGGCCTGGCTTTCTGGGACTGTTCACATCACACCCACTAAAACACAACAGTCCATTTATTATATTTAATCCAGATTAAAGCTGTTTCAAAAAGGATCAGAGAAAAGTTTACATGAGCTGCTCCAGCAACTGCTGACACATTCAACAAAAGCACAAATTCCTGGGTTTAGTTTGACTCTTGTCATCAGAACATTATGTTGCTAAAGATACCAGAATGTTGATAAAGAAAACAGAATTCTGTAAGTTCCACCCACCAAAAGCCTAAGGAAGCACATCCTTGTTACTGACTCAAGACAGCATGCAATGGATTCACACCAGGGACACACACCCAGGCACACTGGGAGGTTTGGGGCTGGGAGGGGCTCTGACCTGCGGATCAGAAAGCAGCCGATCTGCTCACTGTTCTCATCGATAGCCCTGTGCAGAAGGGTCTGTAAGCAGCCCCCTGGGCCTGGCCCCCAGCACGTTGCATCACAGCCATGCCTGACCTGGAAGGAGAAGCACAATGAGTGAAGGTCTTTCATGTCTCCAGACTCCTGCTGCAGTCCCTGACCAACTCCTCTGGAGGCTGAACTTGAAATGACTTTTCTGTTCTTGTGGCAGTCACTGAATTTCAGGAAGCTACTTGAAGGTCTTCCAGACCAAGGCTTTATTGGTTTACTGTGTAATCCTTAATTAGGTGGTATTATCAACAATCAAATATTCACCTATATACTCTGATAGGCAGGTCTTACACCACTTGGACTAGTTACCTCACTTTTAACAATGACAAACACCTAAAGCAGCATCAGCAGGCATTGCCTTTAAAGGTCTGGCCCATTTTCTTGCTTTCCTATACATTCAGCTAGACAGATAGCTTTTTCTAGGAATTGTATTGATAATATTTGTATTCTTCTACTAGAGAACCACATACTTGAGCAATGTAGCACTTCAGACTTGTCCCATTCCACTTTACAAACTATTTACAAAGTTTATACATGAGCCATTCCAGTGCTGACTCCAGAAAGGTTCTTACCCAATACCAAGCAAACAGCCAAGTATAGTTACAAGATGCATTTCTCAGGTCATCAGCACAGATTTTAAATAATTGTCTCTAGCAGACCATAACTGGGTATCAGAGACAGAGCCTTAAAGTAACTTTCTTATAAAGAAGATATAAGGTCTACTTGTGTCTCCTAAGACATCTCCTGCTGGATCACCTGTGCCTGAAAGCAAATAGTTTTTAAAGTAAATATAAGCTTTCAAAGGCCTTCTTGGTGCAATTTTAAGATGCAATAAAAGCTGGCACTAACACACAGACATGTTCAGTTTTATTCAGGAAGGTGATCATTACACAGGCCTGGTATGCTGCAGACTGGTGCTTCCAGGAGATCCTTCCTCCTTCCAGGATCTAGGTAGCACATTTTATGCATTTATAACTGTGGCTGCAAGGTATCTGGCTGTGCAGACTACACTATTTATAAATGATTTCTGAAGAAAAGAGGAACTTCTGGTGAAGAAAAAAACTACAAGTTAATGATATTGGACTACTTTGTTCTTTTCCCACATTGAGTTTGGTTTTGCTGACAACCTCTTTTGTGGCTACCAAGGTGCACAAAACTGAGACTAAATTAAGCCAACTGACAGTCTTACCAGAGTTGATGCAATATCTTCCAGATTGCTTTCCAAGGCAAGCCATAGGGGAGGATTTCCCTTCTCATCTGGCACGGACATGTCTGCTCCCCTGGTACAAATGGCATCCACCACGAGAGGGAGCTGGTTTTTGATGGCCAGCTGCAGGGCCGTCTCTCCATCCTGTGTCCTGCAGCAGCGACAGTTCCAAGTGTGTTACTACAGTAGTTTATTGGCAAAGCCCAAAATTACCTCCTGCCCTGTGTATTTTTGCTGTGGTAAAACTGTCTCTCTCCAGCCAAGCAAACACACCACACTACTATTTCATCACAGCTTTGTATTTACCTTCTTTCCCCAGCTCCCTTTAGTGTCCACTGATTTATTTCTAAAGTTGGAAAAGCAAGTGAGTGTTCTTAGCTCAGAGACACTCAGTGCCTTCAGTACAGCCATTATTTGAACAAGTCCCTTCAGAGCCAAGCTGCTGCCCCAGCAGAGAACAGCTTTGTCTGCAATGTGGCAACACTTCAAGCAACAGTCAAATACCAACTGTTAAAACCCTGAAGTTAGAACAGAACAGCAGCCATTAGGCAGTTTGTACCCATGACATTCACGACAGTACAGCTTGCCAAATTGCACAGACAGCCTTGTCAGTCATGTATGCAGACAAATGTTCTGTTAAGTCTAATATCAAGTTGTCTAGGAGACAATCAGGAGGCAAGTTCCATTGCAATCTTGTTGCTGGACCTACATCTAATTATTTTAGATGGCAGCAAACATGCAGCTCCAACAAGCTGGCAAATGGATGAGACTGTGGATCTTCAATGCCTCCAGGCCTGAAGAGGCACTCTCTGGAACTTGAGTCTCCCGGAGAGGTTTCTGTTTCCCCCAGAATGAAGTGGCACCTCCTTTTGCAGCCTCTAGAGGAGGTTCTGACCAACGGAGCTACACACAGGTCCAAGTTCAGCCACAGTGCCACAAAGCAGTGCCAAATACATAACTGTGTATAAACCACAATCCGAAACCAACTTCCAGCCATTATAGAAAGGCAGTCATCACCACCTGCTCGTACATACACATCCAGTTGAGCTAAACTCTCACCTGACATTTATATCTGCCTGATGCTCCAGCAGGAAGAGTGCACTCTTGCTGTCCTGTCTCTGGATTGCCATGTGCAGCAGGGTCTGCCCGTCAGACATGGTGTCGTTGATGGAGGCCCCCGAGCCCAGCAGCTGAGCTGCTATGGTGTGCATGCCTGCAGAGTTCAACCTCATTAGGATTTTAGTATTTTACCTCTGGCTCTATAAAGCACAGACACTGAGGGCTAATAGAACAGAGTTAACATGCACAGACAATACAGTGATCTGATATGAAAATAACCAGGGAGCTCACAGAGGAGGAATTCCCAGAACTGCAAGTACAGCTGTGGGCAAGAGGCTGTAGGGCTACAAATCTTTCACAAGTTACATGTGCACATTCATTTTTAGAAGATGAAGAATCATCTAAAGCTCTCCTTGACAGGTCCTCTCCAGCAGCACAAGCCAGAACATGAACACACACCTGCTGTTTTATCTTTAAAAAACCTCAAACAATCTTGTTCACATCACAGCTTCCATATAGCTGTAAATTCTCATCTTGGTTGGAAGGCACATACCTGTCCAAAGAGCCAATCCCAGCACAGTCTGGTCTCTTGAGTCCTTCAGACTAAAGTCAGGAATAATTTGCAAGTTGTTGGTGGCATGAAGAGCATTAGCTGCAAAAAAAACCACAAGGAATTTGAGCATTCTTGTACTTGACCTGCAGTCACACACTGAAAGCTGCTGCAGCAGCAATGGCACGTTTTGATGTGGGCTGTTCCTTCAGCAGTTTGAAAGATCTGGGCAAGACAACTTCAGCTTCCCTGATCTGACACCGCTTAGGATGCAGACAGTATTTCCACTACTGCCTAATCTTAATACTTACACTAAAAACATTCAATTTTCTAGCTAAGAGGCTTAACCTGTCCCTTTCTACCTGCAATTCCCAATGCAGTGGCATGTACAAAGCCCTGAGAACGAAGAGTGGAGGCTGTACCACAACACAGCACCCTCCTTTTCAGCTCCCTGGGACACATGATATTTACCCCAATTCACCTTCTCCCTTCAAAATCCCACTTATGATAGGAGACAAAATTGGCCTTGCTTCAGCTGTCAATCTCCCTTCCTGCTGCTAGAAAGAAGCTGAACTAGAAGCATTCAATAAACTCATCTGCTAGTATCTGAATATTCAAGTCTCAGCTCGACTGTAATACCAGCATTACTTTGTACAAAATCCTCTTAGTAAGAGCTAAGGGAGGCAGAAATCTCACCACAAAGATGCCTTTATCCAAATTTGACTCCAGCATTTACCTGAAGCAAATGCTTTAAGGGATCTCAGTAGTACAGGTAGAATAGAACCCAGGATTAACTGTTCATTATCAGTGGAGAATTTACAAGTACTCAGAGGTAAAATAATATTCTAGTCTTAACAAGCAGATGATTTCAATTTAAGACTATATTTAACCTGTCTTATTAATTGCTCTACTTAAGCAATGCTTCCAGGAAGACATGTTTTATTAGCAGTTTGTCAAAACACAGCTCAGGTGCCACCATGACACACCAATTCGCTACAGCATCGACAGTCTGAACCAGCAAACACCCACCTTTTTGCTCCAGGATGACTGACACCACATCTGGGTGATTGTAAGCAATAGCCATGTGGAGGGGAGTTTGCAGATAGACATTGTCTGCTGTTGGAGGAGCAGATGCATCCTTCTGCCCAAGCACTGCTTCTGCTGTCTGGATGTTGGGATTGGCTCCTTGCTGCAGCAGTTCTGCTGTCAGGTTTGCCAGGCCGTGCCTGCAGGCTGTGTGCAGGGGGGTTTCTCCCTTTAACAAACAAGGTGCTGAGTTAACAGCCAGAGACATGGAGAGAAGCAGCTTTTAAACTACTATTCCCACAAGAATTGGTGTGAAGAGCTTCACTCCTAGCAGCTGAAGCTCCTTAGGACTTCCAAACTACTTCAGTTAGCTTTGATTAAGGACTTTATCACACCAGGCACTGAGGGAAGCGTTAAAAGCATGTTAACAACTGGTGATGCTGCAACAACAGCGCCACAAGAATGGTCTGATCACTGGTAAATACCTGAAAACAGGCAAAGGCTCACAAAGTGCTCCAACTTGCTTTAAGCTATGGGTCAGCAATGAGAGATCTCTGTACTCTTATTCCTGAAGAGAAGTAAGGAAACTTTCAGTCTAAGTTTCTGCTTTTACCCGTTTGTTTTGGTGGTTGACTTTTGCTCCATGAGTTGCTAGGAAGAGAGAGGCTGCCTCATTTCCTGCACCAGCTGCCCTCTGAAGCAAGCAGTTTCCTAGAAAACCAGGACACTGTTAAGAGTGCTATTCCAACCACATTTCAATACTACCAAGTGTGCTAACACCTTCCCCACTACTTTAACAACATTAAAGTTTGAAGTCAGCAAGGAAAACCCCACCTACTAGTAGCCCCCTTGTAACACTGGACTGTCACATGCACTACCATTTAGCAATTACACATTTTGAAACTGTAAGGAGGGTATTAGGACCTGGCCATGAGTCCAGATTTTCTCTGACTTCCTGCAAGTGTCCAGTTCAGCTTAGGACTGTCAGTGGTCCAGCTCTGGGTAAAGCTACTACCGCCTACCACCTACTGTGCAGCAAACGCTGCTGAAACCTCATCCAGCTCCTCTGAGCACAGCCAGCAATAAGCAATTAATTTACAAGCCTTTAACCTACACAGAAATACAAACCTCTGGTTTACCTGTTACTGTGTCTGGAGCATCTGTGTTGCTGCCTCGTTGGATCAACCTTGCTGCAAAACTGTTCTCATCGAAGGAGGTTCCATTCACAACAGGGGCATCCTCAAAGGGGTTCACAGACTGATCAGACGACACAGTGATGTACTGAACTGCAAGCCACAGAGCTGTGCTTCCTTCATGATCCTTCAGCTCCAAGTCTAGTCTAAAATAAGAGTTCATGTCCCCCACTTTATACCTTAAAAAGTGGTTCCCCAACGCAGCTTAAGTTTCAAGTGTCTGAACAGCTGTACTAGTTCATCTCGTACCTCACTGACAACTTGGCTTGCCAAGAAATCTACTGTAGCTCCAGTTACTTCAGAGAATACATGAATACTCTGAAACAAGCACAGCACCTTCTAGTGACTGCTAGATTCAAGCTTATTGCTCCTAGAAGAGTGGCCCTGGCTGATTTGGGCTCACACTAAGCATAAAAAAGAGGCAAATCCTCTTGTATTTGAGTAAACTGTGTACAAGAACTGCAAATTCAACTGCAAAAAACCTGAGTCAAACAAAGTGTTCTGCTTCACCACCCTAAGAAGTCACCTGTGTTAGCTTTAAGCAGAACCCAAGAATATAGTGAGATGTTCCAAGAGTATTATCACACCTTTTAGCTCCTCTGCAAATGAAGGTTACCACATTACTTCACCTTTGACATTATTTCACCCTCTTTGAAAAACACAAGAGATGTAGTTTGCTGCTTCTCTGCAGTAAGGCAAAAACTCACATGGCCTCTGGCATCTTCAGTTATGCAAAGCCTTTACACTTTTACATCCCAAGTCTATCACTGATCTCATTATAAGGCAACAGAAGAGTTGTTAAACCAGTTTCTTATCTACTGTCCAAGGTAAGCTCAGTGTATTCCCCACTAAGTGACACTTACTGCTTGCACTGGAGCAGCTGAGTGAACACAGGCTCGTTCCTGACCACAATGGACACGTGTAACGGGGTCCTGTAATTGCAGCAAAAGCACAGTCACGTCAGGAACAAGTGAGACACTTGATTTTGTCCCTGCCTCTTCAGATTTATGGGCTTCACTCGTAACTCTCCTTTCAGAAGGGCACAAATCTTGAAACAAAGAGCAATCTTACTCTTTTAGTGGACATGCTTTTGATTAATTTGGTGTAAGCAACTCAATGTAAGAGTGAACTTTCAAGCAAGAAGCAGAAGAGCTTGACCTGTGAGAACTGTGTAGCTGATACACTCCAAGTCCTCTTTCTTATTTCACATGCTTGTTTGCCAGCCCAACCTAACCTCTGAAACAGATTACAGGCCCTACACTTCAGATAAACACACTGCAGATACTGGTTTGTTTGAGATAATTTCAGTTTCTCTGACAGCTTCAAAGGGAAGTACCTTTCAGGAATACTATTTGCATCTTAGTTGGCTTTCTCTACTGTTCAGTGATTCAATAAAGGCAAATTAACCATGTGCCATGTGTTCTAACACTATCAACTCACCCCAGCTTTCTGTAACAGGGCTATGTTTAATTGGCCATGACAGGGAACCATTCAGCCTGCACAGCTTTTGCTCTGAGTGCTGCCCACAGGTCTCCAACTGGACTAATGACAATGCTTTGCAGCATCACCTGTGCTTTGCTGACAGACCTGAGCAGGTTCTCAGCATCTGATCTGCACAGCACTGCCTGTTAAACTGGCAGCAGAGTTTGCTTCCCCCAGTATTTACCTGCCTTTGCTGTCCTGCATGTTGGGATTGGCTCCTGCCTGCAGGAGGGACTCTGCGATCTGTGCCATCTCTGCCATGACATCTGGCGAGTGTCTCTTGGGGCTGTAGGAGGCCACCAGGTGCAGAGGGGTCTCCTGCTCTCCCAGGGTGGCAGCATTCACACGGGCACCGTTTTTAATGAGAAAGTTTGCAGCAAACTTATCTCCTTTGGGGAAACAAAACAAGGTTATTTGTGCATAGATACACAGGATGTACTTTATACTCCAGAAAACGGATACACGTGATTTCCCTCCATACCACACATTCATTCCAACACAAGGGTCTGCTCCTACAATGCCTCAGCAATACACAACTTTAGGAACCCTTTTCTGCAAAGTCAGGATTAAAGTATTTCACAAGCCTTTGGAAGAAGTGTTTTGCCCACAGGTGACTTAAGGTCACACAAGTTTATTATTATTGTGACACTGAATTTGCTGGTTCCTCTATCAAGATAAATCCACTGCTGCTTTAATAAACAGCTGGACAAGCTGCGATACTAAACAAACAAGTACTTTTTTGGAAAAAAGGTACCATTGCAGGGCATCAGTCAAAAGTGTGTAGTTCAAGTTAGTCACCTGTTCAGTCTTGCTACATAAACAAGCAATAACTCAGCCTTTGCTCTTGGAAGTTTAGCTCCATTACATATGGGGCAAGCAGTTCAGATCCACCATGCACAGCATTCCCAAGAACTCCCTCTTGAGAGCTTCTGAGGACTCAGCTTAGGCTCACTGCAACACATGGAAGCCTGGACTTCAAACACCAAGGTGCAAAGAAGGGCCTCAGGGTCATATTACCCCAAAGGCTACTTTGAATAGCCCACACACTGTTTGGGCCTGAATGCAAGACTGGACAACAAAGAACAGTGTTTCGCCAACAGAACCCAAACCCCATTTTCTGAGTTCCACATCCAACATTCCCCCACTCTCCCGTGACCATAAGTGGTAAGAATCATGTGGCAAGTTCAGACAATTTGCTTTAGCTCCATTTCCAGAGCACGTGATTGTTAACAGTGATTAATTCACTGAAGCTGTGGTTACTCAAAAGCAAGCATTCATTCCCAGAGCTCAGCTCAGACTGAAAGCAGACATCAGAACCACAGGACAAATGCCAGTATTAAGTAGGAAGAGCAGCCTGCTGCAATCATCCCAGTGCTTTCCAGGGCTGCAGCCATCACAGCACTGACCTAGAAGGTCTCCTACTCCTGCTGAAGTTTCATTCACAGGATCAGACACCAGCTTTACCCTGTTTAGATACGTAGGAGATTAAAGGAACAAGCTGGGAGGTGTGTTTTGAGCTCAAGAAACTTAAACTACTTCTAGGAGTCCCAGAGAGTTCACTGTTAAAAATAAACTTATGCTTGGCTTTCTGGAACAGAGCTGCCAAAGACATTGCAGGGAACCAGCAGCACAAGGTGTTCACTGCAGATTTTTCCCACACTTTGACCACAGGCCAAGATGCTGCTGATCCAAAGCCTTCAGAGTACTGTGGCCACGGCAACCTGGTCCTGCTGTGCTCCAGTTCTCATCAGATGCATTTCCCACTCTGAGGAGGAGAGCTGCTCAATGTAACCACGTAGTTGTGCTCAGACTACACTGGTAACTACACTACTATTCACCAGAGCTTTGAAAATACTCAGACTGAACAGAGGCACCTCCACTTGCTCCTCATCTTATTTCAGTCAGATTTTCCTCCTCTAGAACTGCTGTCCAGCATCACAGACCCTTGCTGTTAACCAGCACAAAGAAGCATATGGTGCATTCAATCCAACTCTAGAAAAAGACTTTGTGACTCTCATGCTGTCACACTCAATTCAGCTGTTTGTCAGAAAGACATGGTATTGTCAAATTAGAATATTCCCAGTGTCTCCTTACATTTCTTCCTTTAGCAGGCAATGTTTTACTAGACTGCACCTGGATGTCAAGTAGCATAAGTTTCCCCAGCCAGCAGGCTGGTCTCAGATCCCCAAAGAGTGTTTGCTTTTAAGTTTGAAAAAAAAAAGAAACAGGACAAAGTCCATCCTTCATTACAATTTTCTAGCTGGAGTTTCAACTGCAGTGTGACACAGGAATAGAATTAGGAATACACATTCCACACTGGGAACAACTGGAAGTTACCAGAGCTTCATATGCCATGTACCTACCCCTCTGGATGGCTTTGTGCAGCAGACTCCAGCCCCTCTGGTCTGCCCTATCCACATCAGCCTTGTAGTTGACCAGGGTAGTTGCAATACTCTCCAACCTTTGGGCCAGGGCCAGATCCAAAGCAAGGTCTCCATTGTGATCCAACTCATTGAGCTTCCCAGGAAGCTACACAACACAAACAGTGCACTGACATTACAGACACGCTCACCAGCCCAACACAGGATTTTAACAGCCCACTCAACCACCACAGCACCAGCTCTGGTGCAAAATACCCGTGCTGTGTTATGGTCACCTTGCACAGGGTCAGGCAGCAGAGCAGCTGCACCACAGGCAAATCTGCCCAGAGGGTGGGCCATGAGAAACCAGGAGTTTGCAAGCCTTGTCCAGCTCAGAAAGCAAGACTAGTTCACTCTTAAACATGTCACCTACATAGGCATGTTCAATCTAGGAAGAATCATTCAGTTGTTCCTTCAAGATACCTCAAATCCCAACTGGATCAGCGCCTAAGGGTGCTAAATATCACTCAAGTCCCAGCTTCCAATTAAGATTTGAGCCAATTTGAAGCACTAATTGAATAATTCTTGATAATTAATAGTTGAGTTCTTTCTCCTCCCTGTTGGAGGCCATCTTATTTGCTAGTTCTTTAGAGTTTTCATCCAAACAGAAAAAATACCTATTCCTTCAAACTTTCAACAGAAAAGGAAAAGCATTTGTTCAAGGAAATTATCCTTACTGCCACAAAGGAGCAAAGATGACTATTACATCATTTAGTTTTAAATGTGCATAGCAATATTTGGACATGGATTTTATTAGACAGTCTGTTGGATTCAAGGTGGTCTACAAGTGCTATGTCTCACTTCTGAGTTGTCTCCAAGCAGCCCCTGTTGCCAGACCTCCATTACACACACAGAAGTGGCTGTGGCAAAGCTAAACATGCAAATTCAGAATCAGGGACGAGAGTCAGGAACAAGGCTCAGACTTGGAGTCAGGAGCCAGTTACTTGAAACCCCAAATTGTAGGGGATGGATCAAAGCCAGTCTCACTATACCTGTGAATCCATTTCTATAAGATACAAAAACACCACATCTTCTCTCTCCACTTTAATAGCCTTATGCAAAGGATATTCTGTCTTGGACTTGAACATTTTATACAGTAACTGAGCACTCATGCTGCTGAAATCTTCCTTGCGCAGGTCGTCCTGGAAGCAAGAAAAGAGAAGGGTAAGCAACACTCCTGTTCTATTTACAGACAAGGCACTGCACAAAGTAATTCTGTGGTTCACAGAACAAGTTCAGTTAAAAGTTCCATTTTGATCACATTTTGGCAGGAGCAATTCAAGATAGCCTTTTAAGATTAAGATTCAAGATTAAATCAGGAAGTTTTAAATCTGACATTTTAGTTTCAAGATCAGCTAGTGAAATCTTTCTTCCTTTTTGTCTACAGACACAGAAAAGTAGCATTTCACCAGGCATTATGGTAGATAAACATCTAATCTTTAAAACAATCCTCTATCTGAACTCATTCTTAATTCTGACCAAAAGCCTACAACTATTGAAAACTGACAACTCCCCAGAACTTTGTAAAATTATGAACAAAAGTAAACAGACAGAAACTTAGGACTATAAAGACCTTAGGTCTGAGTCAGTGCTCACCTGACTAAACAGAAACAACCTCAGAATATGCATCAAAAGTTACGAACCAGAAGCAGCCAAGAGTCAAAAGTGCTAACCCACAGGCTGATATAATAATCTTTTTCTATGCATTAACATATCAAAGCTCTCCCCTCTGCCTTAATATGAGCCAAAGAAAGAAATATCCACATCCAGATGATGTATTTTAGGTTTAGAACAATCTAAATCCCCACAAACAAGTCTACTGTTGACAAGCCTTATTGTAAAGGCTAATCCATTAACTTAGTTAATCAAACTTTCTTTAAAGTAACAGATCAGAGCAAGTGGAACTTCCAAGCTGGTTGCAAGACTGCTTGACTCTCCCTCCATCACAGCAGATAAACTGCCCTGGCTTCCATGAATTATTTTTAGAAGTAAAAGCAGGCCTGGGATTTGTGATCTGTATAGACAGAGACCAACTATGGATGAACCTCTAAACAGTTCAGAGTCCAGATTTGACAAACAACCCTCCTGCTTTTATTTGGCTCAGCAAACTAAAACACTTTGTACAGGCAAGTAGTTCCAATGGACAGAACAACTCCTCATGTTACAAGCTACTCCTCCCCAAGATATTCACCCAATACAGACAATGGATATAACCTCTAATGACAATTAAAAAAAACATCTTAAAAGCAGCCATTTAATGTTCTTTGCTTTGAACATATAATAATTATGAACTAGTGTTGTCAAGAACCATAAATAACACAAATAAAAGATAACCAGGACAGATGGGAAGGGAAAAGTCACTCAGCCTCAGGAGCAGCCCCTTCACTCCCACCACAGCTCAGCTTTTGTCAATAGTGTTGCTCCCTGCAAACATACAGGGGTCATTATAAAAGGTCACCTTAGTCACTGGAAGTTATCAGGACTCCATGGAAGCCCCATCCCAGCTGGAATGCTTGCAGCACCAAGAGATACTCCTGAGGTTAGACACTGCAGTAAATCAAGCAAAATTCTCCCCATTAAGTTCCCATAGTGTGCATGCATTTTGCCCCTCGTTCCCTGCTGGCAGAACTCACCCAGTGGCTGGCAATGATCTCTGCACAGTAGTTCAGGAGGGTGCTGGCACTCAGCTCCTCGGCAGTCTGGTAGAAGCGGATGCAGTTCCTGACATTAACGAGTGACATGACTCCTTTTTCACATCTGTCAAAACAGCAAAGCCAGAGGTCAGTAATCAAACAGCTGCACTGAAATCTCTCCCCCGTGCTCTAACAGGGCCCTAACATTCCTCCTGATTGCCAGTAGAAAAAGGCTTGGACTTGCTTTACCCTAAGGCTGAGCAGCATGAACATACTTCAATCAGAAGCCCTGAGAGAGAGCTTCCTTATGAGCAACTTCCACCAGAATCCATCGAGCCAGGGTCCATGATAACACCACAGTGCAGGAATCTGCAAGTGGAGACACATCCCAGTTCTCCCAAGGGCACAAACTGCAGTTCATTCCCTGCTGAGAAGTAGGGAAGATTTGCACCTTTGCAAGTACTAACAGTGATCCCAAGCAGGTGTTGTTCAGATTGGATATGGGGGAAAATGCCTTCACTGAAAGGGTGGTCAGACACTGGCACAGCTGCCCAGGGCAGTGGTGGAGTCACATGCCTGGAGGGGTTTAACACACATGTGGATGTGGCTGCTGGGGACACAGACTAGTGGTGGCACTGGCAGTGCTGGGGGAATGGCTGGACTCGGAACTCTTCTCCAGGATAAACAATTCCATTACTCAGTGATTCCATACCTACTAAGGGATCCAATAATTCCTAGTGGCATCCTATACATGGTCCTGTCACTAGACTACCACAACCAGGCACCTGCTAAGTTCACAGCACGACATGGGGACAGCTTTCAGGCTGGTACAAAGCTTGAAAGCAGTTTTAGCACTGGCCTTACAGATACCAACTTCTTTGGTCAGCAGACTTGACAGCAATTTAGTCTGCTTTATGTTGGAGGCACACAAATCATAGAGTATGAATGTCATGTACTGCTACAGACACCCTTGGGCAAAAGATTATTCCATTAAGGATAGTCTGACTAAATTCAAGGCTTTGAAGTTGTACAACACTTGAAGAGGTTTCAGTTTGTACATTCAGGCTTCTCACTGACACTAAATGATTATTTAGAGCACTCTACACATTCAAGATGACAATCCAGTCCCTACTAGAATGGTAACCATAATCTCAGAATGAGGGAGCATTGTACTGCTACATCAACCTTATTTCTGAAGAAAGGTTGCCACCAAGAAGCACAGATGAGTAGCTATTTAAATTGAAGTGCCACCTATGCTATTTTAATACTGCAAGGCACCTGACATGGACTCTTCCCAGTGTTCTCTGACAATTCCTTTCTTGCAACTCTCCAGCAGAGCCTGGTGCTATTCTACTTATCTCTTTCTTAACACCAAATTAGAGTTATTAGTTTGACTGGGAGAAGAATTGGAAAGTAAACATATAAGCTATGACAAAAAAACTGCTACAGTTTAGCTGCAGTTCAAGCTTTCATTTCCCATGATACACTGAATGTCACACTTGTATTAAAACCTCAAGACCTCAAAAAAGCATAATTCTATCCAATTGCCAGCAATTCTCTTACTTCTGTTCAAACAAGGTTGAAGAGTTCAAGTGGATTCATTGTATTTACTAAGACTCACCTTTCCCTAAGCAGCTGGAGTTGAAATTTATTAGCCAGTTTCATGAGCTCTGTCAAGAAGACATCATCTTCTCTCAGCTCCAGCTCGTCTGTGTAGATCCACCGCAGCATTGCCATGGTTACCTCTGGGTCAGCATCTGCCACGGGGAGCAACAGGATTAATGAAATACCTAAAAACAACCTCCTGCTCAAGTCATTGCTGTTCCTTTGTCTGCTGCAAGTCACAGCTACCATAAATAAAAAGCCTTGTTGAAACTGTATGCTTTGGTTCCAGTGAAAACAGAGACAAAACTGGTCAGAAGTTGAAACTACTACCAATGTTGGCAGCAAGTAAGAAAGCCTTTTTCCACTGCAACACTGTGCAGAGTGCAGGGAGCCCTGCAGCATCTCCTACCTGCTACACAAATGCTGCATACAGAATCACAGTCTATTCCGAGTTGGAAGGGACCCACAAGGATCATCGAGTCCAACTCTTAAGTCAATGGCCCACACAGGGGATTGAAC
>JAOXXN010000246.1:3371258-3388974 GCA_026770055.1 Myrmophylax atrothorax | reverse complement strand
GGGGGGGGTTGGGGCGGCCGGGGGGGGGGGGGGGAAGGGGCTGCTCAGCGCACAGGCAGCACTCGTGTCATCGGCACTTCGGTCCCTGCCTTCAGAGCCAACGGTGCTGGACGCTGGAGCTGTGCTACCTGGACATTGGATTCATACCCCATGGAGATTGGATCTGTGCCCTCTGGACACTGGAGCTGTGCCCCTGGACACTGCTCTATGCCCCTGGACCCAAGACACTCCACGCTGGTCCCACAGCAATTTTTTTAGTTTGCCTTAAAGAGCAAAATACAATGAAATGTTTGAAGACGTTATGCACAGTATGGTTTTATAGACATAATTTTCTCTGGACTCCACCATGAAGTGACCTTTGAGAAGTTGCTCTCCATCGTGGCTCTTGGCTGTGCCTCTTGGGTGAAACGGCAAAACCAGATCTGGGCCCAGGAGAGCCACAGACTGTGATTTTCTGGACATACCACAAAACAACCCACATTCTTTTGCACAGCTTGATGACAACTGTGTATGATTTTGCTGTGTAGATGACACACCACTGCTTATGGTGCCACTGATCATCTCTAGGAAATGTGAGGGAGCAGCCATTGCTGCCTGATCACATTTAGTTTAATTTCTCAGTAACAACAGAGATCAGATTTCAAACTACTGCCTTGTTTTGCATCAGGGGAATCAGCAATCTCCTCTGAGGATTTGCCTGGGCAGGCAGGTGTTGTGTGACAGTCTGTTTAAACCCCAAGCAGCTTCTGGTTTGGTTTAAAGTCACTGGTGCTGCTTCTGAAGAGAAGGAGGAGCTCGTGGTGCTGCTCTCTGTGCAGTGATGGCACCGTCCCAGGAGCAGGGCACCAGATGGTACAGACACAGCAGAGTCCACCCCCCAGCGACCTACCAAAACCCAAAATACACTTCTAATCACTTCAGAATTCATGTTCTCCCTTTGGTGATTGCTCAGTGTTTTCTAGGCATCACAGCAGGAAGGAATTTTAGCCTGACAGCTGAATAGCCCTTCTGATTTTTAGAGATCTCTTGATCTGTAAGGGGCAGCATAGAGAAATCCAAAAAAGGAATTGGGATGGCCATATTACTTTGCTATTTTTTAATACTTGATGCTTTTCCTTTTCCCCCAGTGATGCAGGGTCACCTGGAGTGCAGGCCACTGTGCTGGGGGGAAAACTCAGCTCAAAGCCCAGCCATGATGATGCCCCCAGAGCCCAGCGTGGGACTGAGCACCCAGCATGCACAAACCAAACTGCACACAAGGTCTTGGGTCAAGTGAAACCATGTCGTGCTGCTTTACGTGGTTGTTCACCAAGTATCCTCACACTCCTTGTCCACACTGCAGCTCCTCAGTGGTGTTCCATCAGTCACAGCCTTCCCCCTGTGCTTCTGTCAGTGGGGCAGGAACAAACAAAAAGCCAGCTGTGATCACAGCAAAGTGAAATGGGCCATTTCCATCCCTGCCAGAGGCCTCCTACAACCTGGAGCTGCCCCTTTCCCTCAGGCACTGGGCATCAGCCACCCCTGCAGCCTGGCCATCCTAACAGTGTCCCACAGGAACATCCTTCCTTTGGAATATCTGGGTCATGGGGGATCACAAACATGTACTTGAATGATTTACAAAGAGGGGAATGAACAGTGCCATGGAATTCCCAGTTCTGCCAGAGCACTGATGAACACATTTCCAGCCTTTCCCTCTGAAGAACAAAGGAGCAGCAATTCTGGAGAGCAAATGGAGAAATAAAGCTTTGAACTATTTTGTGAAGTTACAGGTGAGCCTGTGCTGAGCTCAGTAGAGAGCACTGTTGAACTTGCTGAAAGCAGCAATTGCCTTGAATTGCTCTCAGCTGCAGATACACCGTTGAAAGGGAAAAGGAAGGGCAGCCTGTGGGGGAAGAAATCCTTTGTTAGGTTTAGGAAGAGCAGCTTCTCCCCAGTGTTTTGTTTATGGAAAGAGTGGCACCATCCCACTGAAATCCTGCACAGACCCAACTCCTGGGTAAGTGGAAAAGGCAAAAAACCTGCTCCCAAGCCATTTTAGAACAGCACTCAAGCAGGAATTCAGGTCAGCTCTGTCTGGGCACCAATAGCTCTGCACACACAGGAGCAGGCTGGCCAATTAAAAAGCAAATTTAACTAATGATTTCACAAAATAACTAGTTCCTAAGTATGTAAATGTGGATATTAAACATATCTATGTTTATCAAAACCACCTGTAGGAGGAAGTAATACCTTTCCTTCTAAGTCCTTTTACACTAAGTGGCTTTTTGTCCCATAGGGCTGGTCTGCCACTAACAAGTGTCACCTCCTGCCACCCCAGCCCACCCCTCACCAAACCTGGAACATGAGCCTTTTAGCATATGCACCTTGCACAGCAACATGAAATGAACTCCAGCCAGCAAATCAGGGCTGGAGAATTTTCATAATAATAATTAGGACTTACAACCTGACTGGCACTGGGACTCTTGATTTATTAGTGGGTTGTGCTGGTCTGTGAAAAGAGTCAAGTAGTTTCAAGTTTCTCTAAGTTTCTTTGGTGAGAAGGCTTGAAAAACTTGCCAGGAGATACTCTGAGATTAGTGTTTGCTCACTAGAGGGCCAAAGATGGTTACAACAGGGAGAAAGGTGTGTTGTGTTTGCCCTTTCATTATTCAGCATGAAGCACAGCATGTCAAATTCCTCAAGTGTTTGCTGGTGTTGTGTTGCTGAAGATGTTCAGGTCAGTTGTGCTCCAACTGCAATTCCCCTTCCTATTTCCATACTCAAAACAGCCAGTTTGACACATTATTATTGGAAAAAATTATATTTTGGAAGAACTCACTACAGGTGACAGAATTCCAAAAATCAAATTACATGAAAATATACATCGTAATTTTCTTTGTACATTAGGTGAGGAAAACTCTGAAGTAGAAGGCAAAGCAGATGAAGGGCCACAGAAGAGAGTAAAGGAGGGAAACTATTGCTGACAGCAAACCCAGAAGTTAGTCATTTGAAAGCCTACAGATGTGCATGCTTGAACTCAACCTTGAGAAAAAACAAGCCTCCCCCACACACAGCCCACCCCACAAACAGGCAATGAAAAAGGCAAACCAACAATTTCACCCATGAAAAGCAGCTCATTCCTGTCTTGGACTAACTTAGTCAACTGAACTGCCAAGTGAAGCACTCAAGTCCTTGGAAGTTAAAAGTCCCATCAGGCTGCTCCAGGGTGCTCCATGGCCAGTTTTATTGCTATACCCAATTCAAGAAGGAGGAGTAATTGGGTTGAAAAAAGGGGTGGGAAGGAAAAAAAAAATAAAGCACCTTTGAGACTACAAAGGTCATCATAAAAGAAGACACAAGTAATTGATAGCAAATCCTTTCAGGGTTTAATTAGGAAAATTTTAAGATCTGATGGGGGAAATAAAAGGGAGCACATTTCCAAAAAACCAAAAAAAAGAGATACTAAACTTTAATAAGCAAGAAATTTTAATTAAGCCTCAGTGGGTCAAAGGAAAATTAAAGTGGGAGGAAAAAAAACAAAACCAAAAAAACAACTTTATCCTAATTGGTTTCAGTTTGACATGCTTCACAAGTTGTTGTTTGGTTTTTTAAACTCATAGGAAACAATGAATAGGGAGAGAAAAAACCTGCTAAAATCTTTAGAATTTACACAATTCTATTCCTAACTACTGACAGCATTATTTGGTACAATGTGTATTTGTGGATGTACATGAACAGTATATATATTATCCGGATCATGTTGTGCTATGTACACATCTTTACAATTCTTCCTGAAGGTTAAAGCAGTTCATTAGATTTCAAAATGCTTAATCATCTTGTGTTGGCACTTGTTAGGCTCTTGTCAGCATTGATAACTGGCATGTTTTATTGCAGCCCAGTTCCAGCCAGTGTTTGCCAACTTGTAACAACAGAAGTCCAGCAATAGGTGGGTAGAGTGCAGGAAAAAAAACAGTGCCATGTTTCTCAATTGGAGACCTGCAAAGAAATCACAGGGATTAAAATAAAACCCCTCGTCAACCTCAAGTATCCTCAAGGTGTTAATCAGTGTTTCAAGCTCAAGAAGGTAACTGTTCCTTGTTTAAGAACTTTACATACCTCTGAAGAGAAGATGGCTAAATCCAAACCCATCACCTGAGAAAGATGGAGTTAGTTCAGCACACTGTGTGGCTCCTGTTACTCACGTTGCTCACAGCGTGTCCCGCTGTCACTGCTCACGCCCAGGGCCTGCACTGAAAGGTCTGTGCACCCCTTACTGTGGCTGGTGGGGACACAGTGGCCCAGCAGTGCTCAGTGACAGCACAGCCCCAGTGAGGCTGCACCGCCTGGAAACAGCTCTGACAGCCCCTTCTCACCCAGCTCCCTGCCCACCCCTCACTTGGGAGCAGCCACCAGCACTTAGAAAAGCTTTTGGCTTCCAAAAAAGCAACACAGCATTACTTGAAATATTTGTCACGAGCATTGTTTCACTGTGGCCAAGTTCAACATGGCAACAGAGCTGAGGTTAGTTAAGGATACTCTGGAGTGTTACTCACAGTTACTCCCTTTCTCCAAGACAGGAGAAAAAAAGTCAGCTGCACTAGCAATTCTTACACTCCAGTTACAGGCAGTTGTACAAGACATTCCGTTCCTTTGCTTAGTCTTTTGATCAATATTGAGCATTTTTCATGCTTTATCTATACTGGACAAAGTTCCATCAAAGCATTTCTGCAGAGAAGAGAGTTCTGCAGTACGAGTTTGTCACAGCTGGAGCTTTCCCCCAACCCCCCAGTGCTTACAAAAGGGTAAGAAAGGAACTCTCTCCTGTACAACCACAGTGAAAAAAAACTAACTAGCAGAAGAATTTAATAAGCTTTTCTGGTTTTCCAGTCAGCACAACCCCTCTGAACTACCCACAATGCCGTATTTCTGCCCCTCTGAGTTATACAGGCTGCAGATAACGAATGAATATGGATTTGGGCTTCTCCAGCCAAATTCTATTTGCCAAACCAACAATTAAGAAAAGGCAGCTTCAATATGAAGGTCTGTTTTGCTTTGAAAACTGAGAGTGGGAAATTATTAGCTCATGGAGGAAGTTTTTCCTTGGCATACTCAAGATAAAGTGACCAAAGGCCAGGGATTTAAGGGCCATGTTTTAATACAGAGCTTTCTACAAGAGGTTATTAACACAAAAAAAGTCCCATTAAAACTGAGACATGATTTTGCAAATTAGAGTAAGTACCTTGAGTCAGAACTCTTTAACAGGGTGGCATAAAATGCAAATATCATGTCAGCTGCTCTCAGGTCCAACCCTGTCTGGGCTCTCAGATACACCACAGTTCAGTTCCCAAGCAGAACACAGCTGTTTGCCAAGCTATTCTCAAGCCTTCCTCAGCAAAATGGTGGGATATTTTTTGAGCTGCTGAAAAGAACATCACCTTTCTTGATATTATTGATGGTTAATATCTCTACTTGATCCTTTCTGATGTGCCAGTAGACTTTCTACTAACATTTCCACAGGTACTGAAGCAAACCCTTCTAAATGGTTCCCAACAACCACACTGAAGCCTTACTTAAAACCTACATGCAACAGGCCAACATCTGCAAGACAAACTGCAACTCCTGAGATAGCAAGACTTTTAAGATGCTTTCTAAGATTCTAGCAAGTGTTCTTCACAATAATGAACATGAAAGAATTATTACCCCCTTCCATTACAGCTCGAGGAACCTCTGAGCACTATTAATAAAGCAGGATGAATTCTGATAAAGAGAAGTTCAACTTCTGAACAGCGTCAGCGCAAGAGTACAAGAGAAGTTCCCCAATTTTGGCAGAAGGGGCTGTCAACTGCACTTAATTCTTTTAGTCTTTAGCACTGCATACAGCAAAGAGCTCCAGGCAGACCATGCAGCTGAGAAGAGAGGGGTGGGGGTTTCTTTTTGCTTTTGAGGGGGGAAAAAATAACTCAGCAACACTCAGGCAGAAAAACCTCAGCTCAGGTAACTGACTTGTCTCGTCTTGAGGAGGATACTTACCCTGAAAAAAGTGAAGCTACTAGCTGCTGAATAAGTGTCACTCAAAAGCAGTTTCTTGGCTTTTTCTTACACAGCGGGCAACTTTTCTTTTAAATTCTCCATTTCTGTCTTCTCTCCATTCTTTCTGTAATTGAATAGACAGCTTTCAGATGTCAGTCCTACAACAACCCACAAGCTCTAGGAAGACTCTTGGTGGTTTATGTTTTCAGACATTAGCCATCTAGCCACCACCTAAACGTGCTTACGGTCACTGAGCTGTCACTGAAAACCTCTGAATCCAGGACTTTTGAAAGCTTGCTCTGGGTTTCTGTTCCAGCTGCTCACAAGACAGTGAGGATGTAGCTTTTTCCTCTTGAATTTTATACATTCTCCAGGACTAAACTGGTGCCTACAATAAAACTCTATTTACTTCAGCCTGCAAAGTAGCAGCAAACTCAAACTGCAGCCCACAAGCTGTTATGGGTTAGAGACAATGTCTTTAACTGCAGTGGTGAAAAAGGTACTGTGGAGCCAGCAGTTAACTCAGATTTTATTTTAGGACAGTTTCAACTCCCTCTCAGTCTCGCCAGGACAGAATCACACGTGTCACAGCGTTCAGAAGAGGCCCAGCAGTATCCTTAGAAAGCAAACACCTCCTGGTTAGACATGGCTGCAAGATCCTGGCTCTGTGAGAAAGACCTGAACAGAACACTCAGCTCACCCCTGGGCTGCTCTCTGGGACAGAGATCTGATCTCAGACTGCACAGATGAAGAGCGAAGATAAAGATGAACAGGAAGAGAGGCAAGAGACAGGTCTGAACCCAGAGCTACACACGTCAAGGTAGCACAAACCCTACAGGAGCAAGTGCAGCCAGATTGCTCTTTTTTTTGTGCCAGGCTCACGATGAGCTCGGATGAAAGCACAGGAGCATCACGTGCTGTGGTTAAGACTGACGTGCTGGCTGGGAAAACACAAAGAACCTCTTATTTCATGAAGTCCCACAGTTCTCAGTCCCTGATATGAGCAATATATTCTTCCTGCAGGGGTGAGGGAAGGGGTTAAAACCCCACACTGTTTTACCTGATGCAGCCTAACACACCTTTTCACCCCCTACTTGAAGGTTGTAGTGAGAAAAAATGAAGATAACTGGCCCATCTTAACACTTACCCCCCCAAGCTCACTTGGTCAATAACCACACTGGGAAGCCCAACATATCTCAACTTCCCAGTGAAAGCACAAATAAGGCTACTAATTAATTTGTTCTTTTTCAGCAATTCATGCAGCAAACATTTGGTTCCTTGGACTGGGACACAGGACAGCTTACACAAGATGGCTTAAGGCCAAGAAAAGCATTCAATTTGTGCCCTCTGAGCTTCAGAGCTTCAGTTTTTGTTTCTACTTTTTATATTTGTAGTTCTATGAAGTAAGTGCTCAGACTTGAATAGCGAGTGAAGCTTCCAATTTGACAGCTACATCTACAAAAATGTTATATTAGGTCATGAACTGTTCTATTTGCTTTTTAAATTATCTATTCAGGCTCCTGTTCCAAGAGACACCATTCCAACATGCACAGTTCGTTTTTCCAGGAAGCAGGTACATCCCCTGCTCCTACAGTGCTCTGAACTGCCTCAAACACCTCATTCTCCAGATTCATTTAAAACTAAAATTAATGACAGCAGACAAAGTAACTTTTAGTAACTGCCAAATTTTATTGCTGCAGCAAACACAGGAGCTGCTGATTCTTCATTACCCTGAGGAGTGTGTTCTGGTTCATATGAAGAGATCTACAATCCAGCAGGAGATGCCAAGCTGCTCAAGCAGCACATTAAAAGTCTCTTGAAACATCTAATACCACAGGCAGAAAACCAGTTTCTAGTATCCAAAATGATGCCTCAGTATTGTCTTCACAGTCAGAGTTGGATTTAGGTTTTTGTTCTTAAGCTGGGCTAGAAAATGCTGTTTTCATTTTCAACCTTTGCCCTAAGGTTTAGGTAAAACCAATTGATAGTTTTGTATCTAACTTTTCTGAGGAAAAAAAAAGAAAAAAAATAATTCAAAAAGAAATCACTCCTGAAGTAGTTCGGAGTGGGGCACAACAAAAAGGCCTGTGATGTCAGGAGGGTGACAAGAACAGCCCAAGGCACATCTTCCTCCAGGCTCAGCTCAGGCACATTCAACATGCATGAGGCTGAACTGAGGGATTCCAGCTGCAATTCAGCATCTCATCAATGACCTGCTCCTCCCAGGGCTCTCAGGTTTGCCAGCACAGTGTCCATGTCTCCTGGTATCTGTTTCCAGCAGTAACATGACACAAGAAGGGGAGGTCTAACACTCAAAAAAGGGTATATGAGGAATTGTTCACTACAACTTTGTGTTTGTTTTCTGTTTTCTCCCCATTAAATTTGCTCCACGTTGAGTCTGTTCTCATGATGGTTTTTCAGCAGAGCTCGACTACCTTTGGAAATACTACACAGCAGATCAAAGGCTCCAGGAAACTACTGAACCCCCACCCACCTGGGGAAGGTACAGCTGGGCTGACCGAGCAGGTTAACATTCCTCTAGACAGCTCTGCACCTTCCAAATCCCATCTCCCTTTTCCTCACTCCCACAGTTAAAGGGCCTAGAACCTCTCTTTTGTAAAAGGACAGCACTCATTGGTCACTACTGAACTGCAATTCCAGGGTAATCCCAAGGAAAGCATGTTGGTGTGTCTGAGATGATTGGGGCCTGAGGTCTGTTTCCCTACACCCTTCTAGAACTGAGACTTTTTTTCCCCTCCCCACCACAGTTAGGAGCCTAATTGTTATTCTGCTATGAAGGCAGCTCTTCTGGAGAGCTGCTGGCTGTGTTGGTACACCCACAGAGCACAGGCCATGCTCCAGGAACACTGCACTGCACCAAACACTTGGGCCTCACAGCTGCAGCTTCACCCCAGACTCTGACTGTCAATCAGACCATTTTCCTCCCTTTCAGCCAGTCTGGTCTGGGACACCCTTCCCCTAGAGCTGGATGCCACGTGCCCAGTGAAGCTTTCAAGTACATTCTCAGAGCACAGACCAACACAGCCAAACCTACAGCTCTAATCCATGACAGGAAACCCAAGGTAAAGAGGTGCAGGGAACTCCCCAGGGCTAACCAGCAATTCTGTTTGACAACATCACTGCTTTTCCCAGCAAAAAGGCAGCCCTAGCCTGCAATATAAAAGGCTCCCCCAAAGTTACTGTACTGTTGCTCAAACTAGAAACAAAGCTGCATTTCAAGGCTTCTACATCGAAGACAGTTGCAGTCCAAGCAAAGTCTTACCGCGGCGTCAACATTAGCAGGAGAATCACCATTGGGATCTGCCAGCATAGAAATAACACTAATCATTATAGTTTCCACTGTGTGAATGGGGAGCCAGCGTTCCTCAGGTTTCTCATAGCCATATTTGTCCTCCCCGGGCTCGTGAAGAATTGAAATGCAGACATCGCCGTTCTTGTCAACTACAAAACACAACAAGGCAGATTTGAGTGGTGACCAACAGCCTGGCCCCTCCTGGAGCCACGGAGGGCTCAGCGTCACTGCAGCCAGGCTGAGACACCTCAGGGAGGGCACTTTATGAAAAAGGAAAGGAATTAACTGTTGCAGAACTCAAACTGTAACAAACAGGGCCTGGTGGAAGGCTGAGTATCCCTGGACTTCTGGCAGAGAGGGCACAAGGGCAGGAAGAACTCCATTCTAACATCATGCTGCAACTGTCAAGTCTATTTATTTAGACAGGCTTCCCCTACAGCTTTTTCTGTTCAGTGCAGCAAACTAGAGTGTGACCTTTTTTCCACAGCAACAGCATCCTCCAGATATTGCTGGAACATATTGAAATATGATTTAAACTGCTGGAATTAGAAAGTGCCTGACAAGTACTCTGATATTTCCAGAGCTGAAATTGCCACAGCATCAAAATATCCTCTGTTCCTTATGATGGGAACATTGTGCTGGTCTCCTCCCAGTTTTCAGCATCCACAGTTTCTGTGGCTGAAGAGCATTTCTCCTTCCCAGTACAATCCCACTTTATTTTACCTTCCCATCTACATACTCCAGCTGTCCACAGGTACATGAAACCTCAGGAGGAATGTCCTTTGAAGGGACTAAAAGATGCTGTGATTTCCTTTGATGCTTCACCAGAGGACAACCTTGGGCCCTCTATACTCATCTGCCAAGTCAGGAATACCACGGTGAAATATTTGAAGCTGTAACAAAAGGCAGCTATAAAAGTCAAGTTTCTCCTCAGACCAGAATTTTGCACTTAGGAAAAAATTAAGGAAAAAAAAAACCCTGAACAGTTACCAAGAATGCAAGAAGCTGCTCTCAACAGCTTCTGAAAATGCTTCAGGAGCATTTCATGCTCTCAGAGCAGCCCTATTAAAAACTCTGCCATGGTTATTACTCCTTTATTAAGTGAAGATGGCAAAATAAAACCAGAGTTTCATATTTCTAACATGAACAAAAATTTATCCATTTGTCTTCACTGCATTTTAGTTCTTAACTGCAAAAAAAGAAATTGAAACTTTGACATTTCTTACCATTCGGATGCCAGATTTCTGTGATGAATTTCATTTTTGGCGGCCTCAGTGGGTAGTCTTTTGGAAAAGTAAGATGAGCCTTGAAAACACCACCTTCACTGGGGAATCAAAAATATCTTAGTAGAGTTTCTTGTAAGCTTAAGCTGCAGACTGGAACTTTCTGATGTATCAAGAGCTCTAAGTTTACCCCTCACACAACTGAACATGTTGGTAATTAACAGCACCAACACTTCCATATGCAATGCAAAGAGCTTCTAGATTGAGAAGATCCTTTCGCAAGATACTGCCAGTTCCCCAACACTACCTTTTTTAGAACTAGGATGATGTTCCAGAGGGGAAAAACCACTAAAAAAAAAACTGCCAAGGAATTCACCATTTGGAATCATAACTTACATTTTTCCTCCCAGCATATTTATTAACAGGAAAAAAATTATTGCCAATAACTGCCCTTCTCAAGTACAGCCCAACTGACACCCATTTTCTTCCTTTAGACCAAATTTTGTGGGATCATTCTGCAGCAGTGAAAAATCACAGCAGGCTTTAGAGCTGTTGCTACAACAGTAAATGTAAAAAAAAAGCTTCCAATGCCACCTTTTCAACACTAAGGTAAAGGACTCAGCCATGACAGGGAGCTGTTCTGCATCAGTCACCCACCCAACTGGAAAACAACAATAAACAAAAGACACCCAGTTTTATGTGGAGTTACAGGAATAGTCCCTTTTGGAAAGTGTGAAGGGCCTGTGTGACATGGAAAGCTTTACAGATGGAATACTTTGCTAAGGTAAATGCTACATTTGCTTGCCCTGTTACTGTCATTTCTTGTAATTGAAGTTTGTAACAGCATTTGAAGTTGCAAATGCAGAAATTACAAGTAGAACATAAACCTGCAGGGAAGGTGGCAGGAGATGTGCAGGGGACAAGCTGCTCCTCAGCAGCCACACAGACAACAGAATTGGTGTAGAAAACTTCAGGGCAATTTTTTTCCTGTATTTGTGAAGTAGTAAGAGCCAGTCTCCAACAGGCTACTGGGAAAATAACCTGTTTTACCACCTAACAGGGATGTGCAATTCTAGCAAGTGTCTCACAAAAATAAAACCAATCCCAAAAATCACTAGGTCTGAGTGACTTGGCTCTGGAAGCAGCTGAGGGGATCTGAACCCACAGCACTCATTTTTCACAAGTTTTAGAAAAGACAGGCAATTTCCAAATAATCCTTCATCCTGGGAAGGGCAAGAATTCCAGAAACCCGGGCTATTTTAACATCTCTAATAGGCAAGACAAAGGAGAGGTAGATTGGATTTGCTGGCAGCCCCAAACCAGTTAAATCCTTTCTTTCAAAGTGAAAAGGTCCTTCTTTCCCTTTCTAAAGCAGCAGAGCCACAAGGCTGCAGGGCATCCCTGGCTGCCCCACGTCAACTGCAGGTAAATACAGCTCTTAAACTGCATATACATTGGCAATAAGTTACTGAGGTCCAGCTGTCAGTTAAGGGAGATCAGTGCCATTTCTAGCAATATTCCTGATAAAAGGGTTTCTGTCAGCACAATAATGCACTGAGTCCAAAATCCTTTAAAGTAAACTCAGAGTAAATAAAGTGGGACCAGGAATGAGAGTTTGAAAATTCTGAACCACCTGGTTAAGTTAAACTCTCAAACACCCCAGGGAGGAAGGATTCAGTGTAATACTATCCTGAAAAGCAGCTGCTGAGGACTGGAACAGAAGACAGCTTCTTATCTGAAAAGCCTCAAAAACCCTCAGCACCACTTTAAAGTGGAGTTAAAAAAACAATAATGCATTTTTAACACCTAAGATTAAGTTCAATTAGAAGCACCATTTCTTTACTGAATTTGTAAAATGTCCATGAGAATGTAACAGAAACACCAAAAGTCTGTTCAGAAAAGGCCAACAGAAGTTGGAGAAATCATCTCATGCAAGATGTGACAATCACAGTGTAGTGAGCTTGAGGAAAAGCAAAGCAATTTGATTACTGGGCTTAAATATTCAGAAGGCTGAGACAGAGATACACAACTTCATGCTGGGACCAAAACTGACCTCAAGGAAATGTCACTGGGCTTTTTGTGTCAGTAATTTACCACTGCAACAGCTTAACGAAGGAGAACAGAGTTCATCTCTAAGAGCACACTTCAAACCGACCTCTCCTGGGCACAGAACCCTTTCCCAGGAACTGGAGTCGATGATCACCCCAAAGTACCCCGGGGCACACTCCTAGGTCCTCCCATCTCCAACTGACAGGACTCCAGGCCAACTCCATGGACTCCTGCAGGTTCCCCCAACTCCATCCCGTGTGGATATTCCCGACATCACCAGCATGAAGTTGCAATGGTTTAACTCTGTACTGCCAGCTGAACTGCAGCCCCCCAGCAGAACCAGCAGAGTGCATTTTATCTGCCTTTCCTACATGTGAAAGGAAACAGAAGCTGCCTCTGAGGACACCTATTCCTCCTCTTTTCTGTACAAGAACAAAGGGATCAGTGTTGCCTTTCCCCAGGGGAGCAAAGCAGTTTGGAACTCCTACATAGGAAACCCAGCTATTTACAGGTATTTTGCTGGCACCAGAACAGCATTACCTAACTTAGCACCAAGATTTTGGTTAACTTCTGCTCACTTCGACCAAACTAGAACTAGTAAAGCCGAGTTCACTTAAGTTTCTATAAAGAATCAGTACTTACTATAGTGTATCTGGAGGACCAATAATAAGGACTTCCCATCGATAAAGATCATTGTCATCTATTAAGCCCGCTGAAAAGCCTTCCACTGGATTTTTGTTGAGCTCTGTGTAGGAAAAAGAATTTCAGAGTGACTTTAGGTGTCTGTGATACGCATTGCTGGTTTTGCTCGTGCCTCTGTAGGTGACCAAACCCCCCGTGACACTCAAGGCGCTTTCTCAGGGGCCGGGGGAGCTCCCTCTGCCCCCACAGCCCAGGCCTGGCCCCACAACCCCAAGCACAGCACGAGCAGAGGCACAGAGTGACCCACAGCTCTGGGACATGGTCCCTACACCAGATACCAACAGTGTGTAAGTCAGGAAACAGGTTTTCTACTCACAAAAAAGCCCTGAGGTTTACAAGAACCCCAAGACAGCTTAACCTGAAGTCTGTCTTTAACTCCAGAAAATGTGAACAGAAGATCAAAGTCACATTGTTTTTATTTAAAAGTAACATCCTACTTTCCTTAAAGGATATTTTTTTCCCAGAATCTGAAAGCATTTGAGACCAGTGCCAGTGAATTCTGGAGATAATGATTAGCTATATTCTGAACTACTAGAAGAGACCATAGAAGATAAACTCCTGTGCTGTTCAGGGTTGGTGGTTTTTTAGTTTTTTCCCCTTTTGTTCCACAGTTTTATCCACCAGTGATAAGCAATGCAGGATTCTAAGTGTACAGGCTACTTCATAAGCTACTGCCAGACAGAGGCTCCTCTGCAAACAGCCATGGGCAGACCCAGATGAAGACTCCACTGAGTTTCTGCTTTCTGCCTGCTCCAGGAAAAAAACGAGCACAACACCTGGAATGAAACACCTCAAAGAAGCTCTGCCTAAAGTCCAGTTGGGGTGGGGAGAACATCTATTAACTGACAGCCTCAGGTAAAAAAAAAAAAAAAATTACTTTAAATGCCATATTGATGCTAAACTGAAAGTCTTCATACAGCATTTCCAACAGTATATAGAAAGTCCTGATGCAACTTGGGTATTTAGGAAAGGGGAAGGTGAAAAGCAAAGTTATTGCTTCAACTAGCCAGTAATTTCCAGATTTAAATCAGTGATATTTTGTTTCCCAATTACATTACCCAGCCCTCATTATTCTGTCCCACAGCCCAGTTCATCTGCATATTCCCACTTTGTAAACCCAATCGTTGTACTTGGTGAGATCTCTCAGCATTTACAGGCTCAAGCTCAGAGGCCTCAGAGTGTCCTCGGGTACAACAAGTGAGAACCTCACACTTTTGAGGAGAAAAGGCTACTCTTAATGCCACACTGATCTGCCAGTAAGTGTTCAGTCCCTGTTTGCCAGTTCTGAACTATTTAAAGCAGCCTTAAAAAACCCCAAGAAGAATCAATTCCAGCCCCACACAGTCTCGCCCACACAGGGAGAACCAAGTGCTCAGTTCACATGAAGGACCAAAGTCCAGAGGAGCAGAGAGCACAACACCAACTTTGGTCACTGGCAATTCAGAGCCAAATTTACCCACCAAGATGACTCAATGCTAAAATCCAAGAGGCATTGCAGGGGGTTTTCCTGGGAGCTGCTCAGAGGCACTTCAGGCAATAGGTGAGGGCAACCACCACCCCACTCCCCAAGGTGCAGCACAAAGACCTGGGCACTGACCCAAACCATGACTTTGCAGACAATGCCTGAAAGAAAAGGTGGTACCACAGGCTCTGTAACCAGAATGAGAACCTCCAACCCCAAAACTGCAGCACAGCCACACCCCTACCAGGCAAATCTCTGCTCACACTCTGGCATCCATGAAATGTTGTGCAAACAGCTGCACTAACAGAACTCTTTAGTTTGAGGTGGAAGGGCAGATGGACAGGTGTCTCACATGAAGTGAGAACTCCAGCAGCCCTTACTAAAGACATTCCTTCAGCATGGGACATTAAAAGTTTTATCACATTAGTAGTTGAATATAACCTGCTTTTTCATGCAGGATTTCATTTAAAAAAATAAATTATTGCTTGTGCAAAACCAGCCATCTCTGCTCAGGACACTCACATTGTCCTTTCAGGTATTATAAATATCCAACTTAACAATTACAGAAGTCAACCCAAAGTGCAAATACCAGATTTCAGTCCTGTGAAACACAAGTCCCCTCATTTCTGCCTTTCCACAGGGAGAAAAGGATTTATGCCAAGTTCTGTGTAAACAGCTCTGGTTCAAGCTGCTCATGTTTAACTTATTTATTGTTTGCAAGTTATCACTTCTCAGTGACAAAACCTTTAAAGAAGCCTGACAGAAGTCAAGACTGAAGAAATTCAGCATGCTGCTCTAGTTAAATATGCCATGCTATTTTCAAGCATTCCAACATACACATTTTCTTTTATAATTCTTAATTCATGCTATTTCAATTTCTTTTTATATCTCACTCAGCTTCAAATAACTTTATCCTTAAGTAGTTTGAAACATTTTTATGTATTTATTTCCGAAGAAAGACAGCTCTTACACTCTGACTGATACCCAGGACTGTGCAGGAGAGAAGGAATGATTGCTGGTGCCAACTCTTAATACAGAAAATCTGTAAACTGTGTGAAAGGGACAGTCATTAATAAAAGCAGTTCAAGGAGTTTGCTTTGTGGGTGCCTACAGAGCAACTGACCACATTACTGCTTTTAAAGGAGGTGGCATCAGTCTCTGCTTGGGAAAAGGTTATTTTCCTTCCATGGCAGCAACACAAACACAGTTCAAACAGCTGCAGTCTGCAGAAATACTGAGGTGAAAGCATGGCCATAAGCTCACACACCTTCTCCATGAGAGTATTTAGAGTTACCACAGGCAAGTTCAAAATGCGCTTTTCCATCCAGATTATTTGTGCTAAACTAAACATCAGGGCTTGCAGCAGACAAAAAAGGAAGTCTCGGGGAAGTTTTGCACTGGGACATGAAAACATCATCCTTGGCTGCTTGACCATGGGCAGCCAAGAGCTGCTACTCATTAAAACCTGCCAACAAGGCAAGAGTTTGTTTGGTTTTGTTTTTTTCCCTGGATATAGTCAGTGCTGCACTTCAGAAAACCTCACTGGCAGTACCACCTTTCTTGCCCAACTCTGCACCAGCTGAGGCTCACACAGTGGTGACACCCATGCACCAAAATCCCAAATAAGAAGTGATGGCAAGAAAGGGACACACACACTGCTCAGTGACACGGGGCTGGTGCCAGGCAGGGACAGAGGACACCTGCTCCCTGTGTCTGTCAGTCCCTCCCAGCCACTTAACTCCTTGCAGCCTCCACAGGACTGTCCCAGACAAACACACAGATGGTGAATATGTTTCACAAAGCAAGGGATTCAATTCCTTCCTCCTGGTGCAGGTTTCCTACAAAGGCCTGCTGAAGAGCTGCCCTACAGGTCCCAGAAAAGCAGAGAGTCAGACACCTATAAGGAACTGGATCACTTCCTGTTATTTTTCCAACAGTTTTTCTTAGAGATTTCTTGCTTAGCCAATTATATGTTGTACTTTTTAAACAGATTAACACATTTCCATCAAGTCCATGCCTAAGTGCTTGCCATTTACTTGCTACTAGGATATATTACACTCTGTGGTTTAGAATTTTTGCCAGTACTTTCTGCATTTCCAATTGTTTAATATAATAGACATTTTTCTACCTGGAGTAAAAATAAATTCTTCTTCTCAGTCTGGAGGCAGTTTCAGGTAGGAGCCCTTTGCAGCCCGAGCAGCAGCTGCCAGCCAAAGCAGGACACACCTGGACAGCTGCCAAGCACCAACAGACTTGGAACAGAATGCTGGGTCTGCTTAAAAATTAGACGTTCAATTCCTTTAATCCCAGTCCTGAACCTGGGATTAAATCCAATACCCGATTTGGGAAGAGAGGAAGACTAAAGGCCCATAATCCAACAGAGTTGTTTAAGTCCAGAAGAGACTTTAGGGCCCCACATGATCTGCCACACACAACACTGTCCCTTCAGCTCTGACTGAAGCAGAACTGAGTTCCCACTGCATTAAACTTGAGCCAACACAGCACCATGAGCTGCGCTTCCAGTTTCAGTGTTTAGTTTCCATCAGGCTACTGATGTTCCCACACTCACTAAAACTGCCTTGACATAAGCCAGGAGACCTTCACCAATCCCAGGGCACAGCAACAGAAGTGACTAAGCAGAACGAGCCCTGTGGCTCCGTGGAGCAGCAATGTCCGGCATCCAAACTTGTCCGCCTGACGTCTCACCCAGCAGCCACTGCCCAGAACACTTGGGAGTATTTTAAGCTACATTACAGTACAAAGCTTTCAAAAATGTAAGTTTCTATGTTATTTTTAGCAGCTGCCTCTTTAATAAAAGTTTTAGTCAGTTTAGTAAGTTCTATGCAGACAGTGCATTGAGTACAACACAAAACCAGAGACCAGCTCTGCCAGGGGAAATTGAAGTTGGAGAGCAGAAAAAAATTCTTTGCAGAGAGAGTGCTCAGGCCTTGGAATGGG
>JAOXXN010000246.1:3331104-3348082 GCA_026770055.1 Myrmophylax atrothorax | reverse complement strand
CCCCATCCCTGGAGGTTTTTCAACTGAGCTTGGCCGTGGCACTGAGTGCCATGATCTGGTAAAGGGCCTGGAGTTGGCCCAAGGGTTGGACCTGTTGATCTCAGAAGTCTTTTCCAACCCAATCCATTCTATGATTCTATGATTCTCTAAATCTCTGTCCCTCTGCAGCTCTTTTGCAGTTATTGCCATTGTCTTTAAGTCTCCTTGGAGTGGAATATTTCAGGTAGGTCCAGACAGGCATTTATTCAGCTGTCTGTCTACCAGACTCATGTTAAATTTCACTTTCTGATCTTGTCAGACACTAAAATTACTAAGTTCTGCAGCAATCCACATCTCATTTGCTTGCAGAATCTCATGATTTGTGAATTTGCTTCTAGCACAAGGGGGTTAAAATATGTACACCTCAAAATGCAGACCAGTCTTGGATGGTCACCATTAAATACTGAGCAGTCTTAGATGGTCACATTAAATACTGCTGGCTGCAACCACATTGCAGCCATTAAATATCAGCATGCAAATACACACAAGTATATATTTTCTTCTGGTTATTTCATGTTTTCCCTCTGTGTGATGGACGAGAAAGATACCAAAAGCAGCTTATTTCTTTTTTCCTAAAATCAGTATTGTTAGGTCTAGTCAGCCATGAGTATTATTTCCATATTCAGTTTTTCACAGACTTTGTTGCTGTTTGCTGTTCTGTGGCTTAATAAGCTTCTCATTACATATATAGAAACGGTTTGGAGTTAATCAGGATAATAAAATAGTTTCAATTTATATCTTTCTGACATCTTGGTTCACTATTAATGCCCCTTCTGATGCAGCTTTCTGGGAAAGCTCTGGCAAACCTCCAAAACAGTTCATGGATGCAGCACCATCCACTACCAAAGGATATTTGGATAAAAAAATACATTCAAGGGCATATTGCAGTAAATACTTGGAAATCCTTGCAGGGAAAGGTGGAAGCTCTCACACTCCTGCTGGGATTCAGGCATGGCACATTTGTTAGCCTGCTGAGTGCCAGCCAACCAGTTTAGGTGCCACCAAATGTGTATGTTCTCCTGGGGAGTCTCAGTTGCACCTGTCAGGTTCAACCATCAGGTTCAGCTGTCAGAGCAACTTTTGGTACCACAGCCAGATTGTGAATGGTGTAAGAAAATGTGTGGCTGTGTGTGTGGATTAGTGCCAAACATGAGAATAAAGAGGTTCTGACTTGCTGCTCCCACAGAAGGGTTGAACTGTAGGGCACAGCCATGAGATCTCATGTCCAAATGAAACACCAAGAGAACGGAGCTTCTGAAGGAGTAAGACAGGGATAAAAAGCTGTTTTTCATATTCCATGGGCACCTGCACCCCCAGGTAGGCTGTGGAGGCAAACACTGCACTCTGTTCTGAGAAAGGAACTGCCTGACTGACAGAAAGGAACAAATAAGGAAAATAAATAATTGCCTATAAAGAAATGAGCTGTAATCTTACCTAACAAAAGCTGACTTGTATTGTATAGTGGCATTCTGTATTCCACACAGCAAAAATGGACTGTCACAAAGCTTGGCAGGAATTCTTTGGCACAGTGCTGTCTGGAGGAACAGGAAGATTGTGGTTGGAGGACAGGACAAGCCGGCAGTCAGAGCAGGGTGGTTATCAAGGACTGATGGCTATAGGAGCTGACAGAAGCAGGCACAGTCACAGGGGCCTGTGAGAAACCACTGGAGAGTTGAACCCAACAGTGAAACCCAGAGGGGATGGAAGGAGGTGGGTTGTGACACTGAGATAAGGGGGAAAGGGACATGCAAAGGGACATGAGGGCTGGTGGCAGCGGTCAGGTAGTACAGCAACAAAAGTCAGGGAGTGGAAGTGATGGAAACTTTAATGAAGGGCAGAAAGGGAATAAAGAGTTTAAGAGGAGTTTAGAACTGGTGGTTTGGTGTTTGTGAGGAACATTTTCTGTTTAATCTGACTGTGTCTTTGGAAAATTTGGAATTTGGAAATTCTGTTTCAGAAAAGCAGAAGTGAGTTCTTGCCACAGCAGCTAGAGTTAGAAACCTGCTTTTTGCTGTCTGTAAACGTCAGGTCTAGCAGGAAATGTCAGGAGTTGACAGCAATATAGGATGTGCCACGGAAACTCCGAGGTCTTTTAGATCAAGAAGCATTTAATGTACACAAAGCGAGAGTTAAACCCCGACAGCCACCCTGAGGCCTTCCTTGGAAGGTCTGAGATGTGGCTGGGCATCAAACACGGGCAATGTTCCTGCTCAGGCTGCAGAGGCGGGCGAGGCGCGGGCTCGGAGCGCCATCGGGCGGCAGAGCCGGGCAGCGGCAACTCCGCACTCCTTTTAATAAGTAATTGAATATGTGTTTCTGATTGTCTTTTCTCCACGGTTGTGAGTGAAGTTTTTCGTCTCTACGGAACTGTGCTGATGCAGCATCCTCGTGAGGGATCGTCATCCCTCGGCATCCTCGCGAGGGGCAGGAGGGGCAGGTACCAAACTCCTCTTTCTCGTGACCAGTGACAGGACTCGAGGAAAGGGCTGGAGCTGAGTCAGGGGAGGTTTAGGGTGGGTATCACAAAAAGTGTTTTACCCAGAGGGTGGTCGGGCACTGGACAGGCTCCTCGGGGCAGTGGTCACAGCACCAAGCCTGACAGAGTTCAGTGTTGGGACAGCACTCCAGGCACAGGCTGTCCTGAGCCAGGAGCTGGACGCGATGATCCTGATGGGTCCCTTCCAGCTCTCAGCACTCTGTGATTCTTTGATTCCTTATTGCTCCCGAACACAGTCAACTCTTGACTTCATTGGCTTAATAAAGCAGTGGGATGCATGGATAACATCACATGGACTAAGTGAAGGGTCTAGAGCAGAGAAAAAGGCAGTAGTGACAGTATTGAATAGAGCAGAAATTGTTCCTGGTAGAAGCTGACACACTCTGCAATGTTCTCAGACACAAACTGACTTCCATGGAGCTCCTTTCAGCAAAAGTGGGGAGAGATGCCCATGATCTGTGTCTAAATCCTTCCTTAGAAAGTCGGGAGCTAAGATGTTAAAAAAAATAAAGGAAAAGATCCCTCTTGAATTAAAATGAACATTGACTTCCCCATTATTAAATTAAAGTTGCCTTCTGGTTCATGAAGAATTGGATCTTCATGAAATGAGAACAGAACAAAATACTGCAGTGTTAAACACACAGAAGTAAAGGAGGCTGGATTTTACAAAATGGCCAAAAATACCAAGTGCTATTTTGCTTTTCAGTTTAGTCTGAAGTGTGAAATACACAGTTCTCAAAAAAACCCCCAACCACAGATTCTTGTCTTCGTGCCTGAGTCATAAACCATAGGCAGTGCTCATTCCAATTAGCTGCTTCACTATTAAACTCTCAGAGTTTGCTGTTAATTTTCACTGCAAACTTTCTTAACAGGGTGCAAAAAATAAACTACCTTCTCAATCCACAAAATGTCTCAAAAGACATGTCACTGAATACTTTAACAAATGTGAGTGGCCAGAAGAGACAGCAAATAGAGGTTCCTACATGCACCAAAAGGACAAGAATGCCTTCCTGTGCCCTCTGTTCTCCCTTTGGAGTTGTTTTTTGGGCTAGAATGGGGAAGAAATCCTTTTGCACAATTCAGAACTGTGGAATGTGCACAGTTCCAGCAGGAGTGAGGAAGAGTGTTGGTTTCCATCTCCCTTTCTCTGTTTACTGGAGCATTCTGGATTATTGGTTGGTTGGTTTTGTTTGGTATTGCCGCCTAAAAGCACCAAACCCAGGACATAGTCTGGGGGTATGAGTCTGCTGCTGATTTGACCCAAAAATTCAGGAGCTTGCTGGGAAGGATTCTGTTCTGAGGGCTGATCTGGCCAGTGCAAAGCACATGGATGTTATCAGGGAGTGGGCACTGGGCAGGTGGCAGGGACAAGGCCACAAAGCCCTGTTTTAAGGTCCAGGGGTTGTGTATGGTGAGAATCTGAGGTGCAGGGAAAGCAAATGACTTGTCCAGAGTCACACGAGAAGTCTGTGGTAAAGGAGGACTCAAGTCAGAAACCAGGTGCTTGCTCTAGCAAACGAGCTTCCCTTTCTTTCTTCCTTTCCCTTCTCTACAAAGACTATTTTTAGCTCTGTCAACTCACTGAGAACTCAGCCAGGATTATTGTTATTTTTGCAGGTGCAGTTTCTGTGAGATCTGCACTTTTATTTCTCAGGTGCACAAGAGGTTACTTTGCTTTTGTTGACATTTACTTTTCCTTGTCTTCAAGGCACTGCACTCGAGCACTTCTGCAAAGCACAGGCCCCCAGCTGCTCTCTGTGTCAGCTCTCCTGGCTGCAGGCAGCAGTTCAGCTCAGCTTTGGGGGCCGGAAATGACCGTAGTGATTGAAGTTCCTCCCAGCCCAGCACGGAGCACTGAGGGAACACTTCACCCTCTCTGCTGGGGGAGGCAGACATGGAGCCCCCCTGTGCACACCAGGACACAGCCCTGCAGCTCCAGCCACTGCTGCAGGCACAGAGCTCTGCAGCTGCTGCAGCAGGTGGGACACCATGTCCAGCTGTGCCTGTCGTGCCAAGGAACAGCCCAGCGAGGAGGAATTGCCTGGTAGTTGCCGTGCTGTGCTTTGGGAATTTAATAAATTTCATGGATTGGTGCATTGTGCCAGGTGAGAGCCTATTTTCTTCCTCTAAGGAAAGAGACATTTAAGTTATCAACAGCTCTACTTACTCTACAAATGTTTGTAAAGTAAGTATATGCTTTATGTCTTCTTATTTTTCCTCACTCAGCTGCCTTAGCCTGTTGATCCTACTCTTAATGGAGCTTCCAATTACAAATCTGGAAGCACCTAGGAATGATGTATCTGTTATTAATGATTATTAGAATGCTTATAAAAATCATATAATATTTTAAAATGTACGTCATTGCAAGCAGAGCAACTGGTCTATTTTTGTGTCTGGGTTCTACAGAGAGTTGACCAAGGAACTTCCCTTTACTGTACAGAGCAGTTTCCCAGGTCTCCTTTGGATCTTGTAGATCCCATATGGCATTCCTTTGTCTGAAGAACACCAAGGCCATTCCCTCCACTAAAAGTTCAAAAGCTCTGTTATCTTTGTGCCAATGAAAGATAACTATGTCATGTTAACTTTTGGCTTTCTTAACTTCCTCGTGAGCTGCAGGCAACCATGTGCCTTCTGCAATGAAGGGTGACACGATTGTGTAAAGAGAACAGGGACCCACTTCCCTAAGCATCCCCCAGCATATGTACAACTTGTCTAAAAAGTAATATCCTTCCTCCAAAATGTGTTTTTTGTATCTCTTTTTTTTATGCCCCACAGTGAACAACAAAGAGTTTTTTCTAGTAAACTAGTGGGAAATCTATGGGTTTTTCTCTGTGTAAATAATTCTGTTTAGCATCACTCCTAAGGATCTACCATGCTGCCAGGGATCTGACTTAGAAAACAGGAGGAAAGCCTTGTGAGCTTGCTTTATTTACTTCTGAGTGACCTGTATTTAAAAACCTTGAACAAACCCAAAGGATGGATTGTTAAATTTGGAATTAATACCCAGTAACAGTACACAAAGTAATTATTTTACTGCTTTAAACCATTCAGAAATTGAAGACATTCAGTCAATATCTTCCACAATGGTAGTGGGTCTAGGAGTTTGAGCTTTTTCATTTTCAGTACTTCTTAACCACACCAGCAAGTGGGAAGAAAGCAAGCAGGAATAGATTGAAATACCTTCAGGTGAGACCTGGGATGGGAGGAGGGTATGCACTTGCAAGGATTAAGTGCCAGCAGCCATTTGGCTCAGTCCAGGCTTTGAACTACTCTTTGTATGTGCTAAGAGCTGAAAACTTTCCCAGTGTGCTCTTGTGAGTGAGGCATCTTCAGGAGCAGAGGTGGGGACAGTGCCCAGGCCTTTGAAACATCTCCTTTAATTACATTAGATGACCAAACTAGTTTTTAGATAGTTCTGTGACCTCCTGGCCAGGGGGGACAGCCATAAACTGCAGTTTATGCCCAGCAATACACTGTTCATCTGCTGGAATTCAGTGTCCCTGCAGAATTCTTGCACCAGTCCCTTCGAGTCTGGCTGTCCATGTGTGCCCAGGGTGTTGGATCCAAGTGAACAGGAAAGGGAAGGAGGGGAGGTGTGAGGATCTGATTAGAAACAGGCTGGTGACAGTTGCAAGGTTGTGGTTTCCGGGCAGTTCTGCTCAGAGGCTTTGACAGAGTTTACATCAATCTTCACACAGAAAACAAGCTCTTCCACTAAACTGTCTGCTGGAATTGAGTCTTCGGTTGTTAAAACCAGTGATCATGCAGACCTTTCCCCTCTGATCTGTCCCCCTGTTTCAAGCTGTTCAATTCAAAGCTTTGTAATTTGCCAATAACTGCTCAGGTCAGTTATTTCAGTTGTGTGGAGGGAATAACAATTTAATGGTGCTCAGTGTGACAGTCAGTCTGAGATGAGGCTGATTCAGTTCAAGTGTTGTGTTAGCCTTGGCAGGATGTGCAGATAAAAATCACCTTTTTCTCTGAACACCCATGAGGTGCCAAACTTTGCCACTGTTTTCTGCTACATTGTGTCCAACTTTGAACCTAAACTTTTTATGCACTAAGTGTGTAAAACAAACAGAACAGTAGGGGTAGAAATAGTGGATAAATTGATTCTCATAAGAGCTATACAGTGGAAGATTATTAATTTTATCTTTAGTGATAAGAATTTTTAATTCTCTGTCTGCCTCTGTCGCAGGGATCCTGCTGGATATACAGAAATACTTTGGGCTTAGTGATGTGACGACAGGTCTGCTGCAAACAGGTAATGAAATCTCTTCAGTTCAGAGAGTTCACTCTGCTTTGTCTCTCTATGGTCTGCTCCTAAAACACAGTCCAGCTACTCAGTTCTTCTCGTTCCTCCTCGTGTGTGGTATTGCTCACTTCCACTTGTGGGCAGCCTGGCTGTAAAGCAACACTGGAAGTCACACCAGAGCAGAGTCCTGCCAAAATCCCACAGTATCACAAAAGATAAAGGGTTTCTCAAGAAATACAGAACCTGAGTCACGCACATTTCATTGTTGTATAGGTATTTTGAATCCACTTTTATCTTTTTTCAAATATCAGTCCCCCACCTGGTTCTGCAAACTCAGCCTGCCCTTGACCTCTGCCCTAAAACCAGCCTGAGATTACCTGAGGGATGAGCAGCACTGTGATAAAAACCATTAAACCAATATTGTCTTTGCTGGTTCTTGTGTTTTCAGTGTTCACCTTGTGTTACATGCTGGCTGCCCCCATCTTTGGGTACCTGGGAGACCGATACAACAGGAAGATCATCCTGGTTGCTGGGCTGTGCTTCTGGTCTGGGGTCACCTTGGGCAGCTCGTTCATCACGGAGCCGGTAGGTCGCTGTTTCAGAGGGTACCAGGAAAATAACCTGCATACACCTTGCAGGGCTTGATATAGTCCTTCTCCAATCACATCTGGAAAAGCAGCAGTGGGCACTCACTCCCCAGGCTTGAACTAAATGCACTCCATGCAGGGATCATTGATGGGGTGCTGGAGTCCAGCCTAGCGTGGAGAGCCCTCACATTGCTGCTGCAATTGATGGGATCTTAGTTTTGTCCTGAATGTTTGTTGTTAGTGACCATACAGTGTGGCAGCTTGTTGGGCAAGCATGTGCTCTACCCACTCTGTGCTGAAATTCCCTCTGGGTGTCACTCAGAGAAGCCTCTGCTGTGCAGGACAGAGCCCAGAGTGGGGTGTGAGGGGAGCAGGTGTGAGTGGAGGGATTGCAGAAATAGACAAAAGGCAGTTCAACTCTGATTTCCTCTGGTAAATTTGATGCACTAAAATACCCCTCTGTAACAGTGAACTTTCTTCCTTGCATGGACTGTTTGGAATTGTAACATGCCTTTCCCCTGCAGTATTACAGGATATTCATCCTTTCCCGAGGGCTGGTTGGCATTGGCACAGCCAGTTACTCCACAATAGCTCCCACCATCATTGCAGACCTGTTCGAGGAAGGCAAAAGGACCACAGTGTTATCTGTCTTCTACATCTTCATTCCAGTGGGAAGGTTGGTTTTCTTGCTTGTAATTGACTGGCCTTTTGAAATTCTGTCTGACCACGCCTGCAATTCAATACACCCTGAGCCTCAATTAGATATATTTTGATGTATATCTGCCTTGGCTCTTGCAAAGGGATTTGTCACTTCCTTAACAAGTTTGAATAGAGCTGATTAGGTTTATTTCTGTACTTAATTTGAAGAAAAAAATAACTCCCCCCCCCCCCCCAGCATATTTAAGGAGAATCTAAACTCTGGCTTTGAATAAAATATTGAATCAATTCTAAAAGAAATAAGTGCATGAGGGTATGTAATGTAGTTCTGGGGTTTGGAGGATAAAAGTTTTTAGATGTTTGTTTATTTGACCAATTTTTCAAGAACCCTCCACTAAATGTCTCCCAAGGAAGGACTGGTACTTCCTTCTCCTCTTTTAGTCTAATGCATATTGTGCCTGAAAAAGAGGAGAAGGGCTTTTCAAGTGGGTTAGAGGCATACTCTGTATTAGAGCAGGCAGCCAAGGCTGGGCCCGGAAGGCAGATTAAAGCTAAAGAAATTCCTCCAGGACATAATTCCTGTGGCTAGCACAGAAAGGAGTCAGTAATAAACTGCTTTATGGGCTGTTTGATCTGGGTTTGCAGTGTCATTTTAAAGAATATGGATTCCAAGGGGAATGTGGGACACTCTCAAGTCTGGCAAGTAGACTAGCACAGACCATGGGGGTTGTTTCTGTTTACCCCTTTTGAAGACTCTGACAGAACACTCCTCTGTGCTCTCACCAAGATGTGTCATTTCAGCCATCCAGAGTTCTTTGGTGCTTACTGATGCTCTCTGTTGCTCACAGTGGCTGTGGTTATATGCTGGCAGCTGGCATTGCAAAAAGCACAGGGGACTGGCACTGGGCATTCAGGGTGAGTCACTCCTTTCATTCACTGTAACAGAGTCACCACTGGGGTTTGGATTCCTCACATTCGTTGTGTTCAAAGAGGGGAGCAGTGGAAGGACTTCCTACTGTCTGACTGGTCATGAACATGGTGTTTGAGAGAACTCCTCCTGCAGGACAGTGGCAGAGTTCTGTCTGGTTCTGGGGGGTGAAACTCCACAGCAGCCAGGGCAGGTGCTGATGTTCCTCTTACTGGAGGACAGCTTTGGAATGCTTGTCACTGCATGGACACCTCCTCAAACAGAGGAGTCTGAGGGTAAAATTATCATACTGGTAGCACCACTTTTCTGCAGCGCTGTTGGGAACAACTTCTATTATTTGAAGGTTTCAAGAAAATAACCCCTTCTGTTCTGGTCATGTCATCATGATGTCTCTCCATACTGAACACCCAGTGCTCTGGAGGCACTTTGTGAGATCCTTTTATGCCTTATATTCAAAATAAATCAGCACGTGCAGGTGAGTGGGGCAGAATGTTTACTGTGTTGTTCAGGTAATGCTGGTGACTGCATCAGTGAGTCTTGTGTCTGTGGCCAGAGCACTACAGTACAGTTTTCTTTCTTCACATGTTTTTCTTCTAAATCAGAGGGAGCAATCATGAATCTGTATGATGGGGAGGGGGGATACAACATCCTTCCTCCAAAGTCAGCACAAATCACCAAAGTCACTCCTCTTCTTTACAAATGTGACTTAAACCAGCACACATCTATTTGTGAACATACCTGCAATTCTCTGATATGTGAATTTCTGTGGAGTTTTCAGCATAAGATCTAACCAGCCTTGTGTCTACAGGTAACTCCTTGCATGGGGGGCCTAGCACTGGTTCTCCTGGTTCTCCTGGTCCCTCACAGGATCCAGAGAAGGACAGCAAGACACAGAGCATTGAGCATCTCTGGCACAAGACGAGGAGCAGATGAGAAACCAGGTGTACATAGCACTGCCAAGACTACCTGGTGTCAGGATGTTGGATCACTTGCCAAGAAGTAAGTGGTTTGAGCAACAAATGCTCCCTACACTGAGGAGTGACCATTCCATCAAGAGAAATCTGTCCATGGAATCCTACTCCACTCCTGGTGTCCCACACTGTTTGCAAGATGATTTGACACCCTTACTAAAAATCTTTATTCCAGTCTTTAACGTGTCTTTGCTTCTTCTATCCTCCCATTTTGAGCAGGGGGAAGGAGGCAAAGCCATGATGGCAATGTGCTCCTATTTAAATCCAGCTCTTCTTCCTCCCAAGCTTCCCCTCCCCTCTTGCTTTAGGCCACAGGGTAAGCTGGGTTGGTTAAAGTGCACTATTTGCAAGTGTAGATTTGCCTGTAGTTCTTAGTGCCCGGGGAAGGTTGTGTCAGGACGCCTCAGGCAGTTTCTGCAGGGTATTTGGGAGCCTGCTGTGCCTCTGACACATGAGGTCAGAATGTGGGACCCCAACACGGTTTTTATAAAGCAGTTACCTGTGTGTTTTGGCCAGCTGAGCCGTGGCCGACACACGATCCCTTCCTTTTAACCACAAAGATATCAAAGAGAACACCAGCTGACCTGCAGGATGAAGTAAAATATGGACTGCAGTGGGTTTCTCACTCCTGTGACCCTGCACTCGACCAGGGCCAGCCCTCACCGGGGCAGAAACAGGAGCTGGAGCCGGGATGGGAACTGAGATGGGAACAGAAGAGCTGGAGCTGGGATGGGAACAGAGAGCTGGAGTCGGGATGGGAACAGCAGAGCTGGAGCTGGGATGGGAGCAGGAGGAGCTGGAGCCGGCATGGGAACAGCAGGTGCCGCTGTGCAGCTGCGCCAGACCCGGCTCGGCACTGCCGGCGCAGCTTCTCCATCCATGGCTTTGCCTTAAACACTTGCTTCCCCAGGACCTTGTCCATCCTCCGAGTGTTCTTCTTCAAGAGGATCAGCGTTCTGTAATTGACAATCGGATTTGCATCCTATTTGCATCCAGAAAAGCAATTACAGCAGAGATCCAGTTTGTTGGATCACAGTTTGTAGGCAGTACAGTCTGGAGTGAAAGAAAAATGAATTTTCCTGAACCAAAAATGAACCTTTCTGACATTTCAACAACTAGGCTATCACCAAAGTTTCTTTCCCACAAAGATGTTTCATCAATGTTGTAACAATAGATTTTAATTTTCTTTTCCTTTAGCAATTGATTTCCAAGGTATAAAAGTCACACTGCCAAAAAAAAAGAGGTGGTTCCACTTTTGATCAAGTCTAAGAGTCCTTTTACTTTAGAGAACTGGGTTCAGCTCTTAACAAATCTCTAGTCTCACTTGGTCATTTGCAGCACTTTTGTCTCAAGATTTCATACCTCCCTATTGACCTCAAAGGGGACTTTTTCCCAAATCATTAACCACAAAGAGACAAGCAAATTTTCTCCTAGAATAGGGCAAGGAGAAGACAAGGTTTGGATAGTTTTTGTCTGAAAACTCACTGTGCAGACTGACAGTCTATTTTTACCCACTCAGAGTTAAGGAGTGCTACAGGCACTGCATGTTCACTGTTTGAAAGACCTAGATGTTACTCTCATTTATATACTGGTTACAGAAACAAAACCATCCTGAGACATTTAGGCTTGCACATATAACACTTTCCTTTAGCTACTAATCCATTAAATTCTTGCCCACTCTCCATTGTTGTACTTCTGCTATCAAGAAATTCACAGCAATTGTTTCAGCAGAATTTGGCAGTGAAATCTGCAGGAGACCAGGGTTTAACATGGAATCAGTGGGTCATGGCCTTTGCTCTAATTAGTAGTTTATTGTTGACTTTCATAATAAACCTGATCAGAGTTCAGATATTCAGGGGAGTGGATTTGGATTATAAGATGTCTGAGTGAATTGTTTTGTTATTGCTTGAAGTCCTGAGTATTGCAGGCAGGCTTTCCCTTTCCCCTCACACCCCATTCTTTCTAATTTCTCTCCTTTGTTTTCTTTTGACTTTCAGCTGTAGTTTTGTGTTCTCCTCACTGGGTCTCACTGCCATGGCCTTTGTCACTGGAGCCCTGGGGACGTGGGTACCAGTGTTCCTGCACAGGGCTCAGCTTGCCCAGGGCATTGTCCCCCCGTGCCTCCAAGAGTCGTGCAACTCATCCAACAGGTGAGCTGTGACTGTGAACCCCCCTGGAAACACTGCACAGCACTAAATCACAGCCTGATTGCAAAGGGGGAAGGCAGGATGTGACTGAACACTTCATATCAAGGCAATGGGGTGTCAGTGTTAGACTAAATTGCTCCCAGGTATGCTGAGACACTTCTAGTTGTTTGTCTGTTTGTTTATAATCACTCAGTTAACTGCAAAGATGCTGCCAGCCCTGTTTAAGTAAAGTGGGAAGAAGCAGTAAAAGAAACACCTGAGGGGGGAGAAAAAAGGAGCAGCTCTAGCAAAATTTCCTTTGACAAATGACTGTGCACCCCAAGTTACTGAAACACCAATTTAAGTATGTTTAAATCCTGTGTTTTGGTGACTTTCTCCTCATCTTCTTGTCAGTCTGGTGTTAAAATCTCTGCCCTGTTAGCCAGGTCATTGTGGCTTCCAGCATGAAGGAAGCTTGATGATTTTGATCCAGTATCATACTATGGCATCAAACCAGGATCACTTGGTCTTGTGAGGACCTTCCAGCAGAGCTCTGCTTACAGAGCACATCCAGACCAGTCAAGATCCATGAATAAGTGTCAAATGTAGGATGGGAAGAAGAATTTACAATAGTAGAGGACTTTGAAGTAATCAAAACAGAACTTTTTGTAGAGCACTTTTCCCCAGCTAGGAAGAGAAGTTTTCCCTCACAGTGTGTTCTCCCAGTTTCCCTTTCTCCTGGAGGTATCCCAAATCTGGTTTCAGTCTCTACCTTCATGGTGGAATTCAGAGAACTAACTGCTTCCTACATTGCCCTTCTAGGTGAAGACCATTAAAGGGAAAAGCAGTAACCCCACACAGTGTCCTCTGCTAATGGGGCTCTTCTGCTTGTCTGCAATGGAGTAGCTGAGTGAGCTCAGAAGTGATTTCCAAGTTGTAGCATAACCAGATGGATTTAATACTCATGCCCAAATCCTTCAATGGAAAATGCAATTCCATGGATGCCCCCAGTGGCTCATTATTCCTTAGTGAACAATACTGAGAAGGGAGTGAACACAGGAGGCTGGGTTGGGGTAGGCAGAGGAGGGAAGCTGAACAGTTTAAGCTGTTTGGCTGTTTCTGTTCAGAGATACAGTTTAAATACTTCCTTTGTTAAACTGAAGGTGTTGGCCTCTGGTTTGTTTTCTAATCCACTTCTGAATTATAATTCCACAGCAGTGTTGCTAGAGCAGACATGGTGTTCAGGGAAGTGAAAGGGAGCACCTGAGAGTTTAACCTCAAGTACTGCTTCTTACAGGATGCTTTAAAAATAACCTTGGCATAAGCTCATGTCATGCCAGAAGCAGCATAAGGCTGGTTTTAGACTGTTATTCCAGGGGGATGTACAGAAACAGAATATAAACAGCTGTGTCAGACCTGTAGCTGCTGGTGCTGGAGGGACTGAGCTGCACGTTCCTGGACCTGCCCAGGGATACTTTAAGGACATTTCCCCCTGTGGGTTTGTTTGAGGAGCAGGGCTGTGTCACTTGACTCCCTGGAACACAAACTCAAACGGCACCACAGCTGACTCAGGTCTCAGGCCTTTCAAGGGAGATAAATAGGCAGTAAGAGGGTTTTGTTGAGGTCTTTGTGCAGACACTTTCGAACGTATCAGACAGACAAGTGAACATTTTCAGACCCTGAAAGATCCCACAGGAGCCCTTCCCTGGGAATAGCCTTCTGTACTTTCCTACTCCCAGTCAACTGAACTGTGCTTGGATTTGGTTTTGGCTGTTCTCTTTTATTCCAGCTGCAGGTTTATTTCAACTGCAGTTTACAACAGATGAGTATTCTAAACACAATTCCACAAATGCTTCGATCAACTAATGTCACCTTGGAACTTGCCTCTCCTGAGCAAATCTCTAAGGCAGTTATTCTGCCTGGTGACAATCTCTACTGTCACTATCAAGCTGTAGTGAGTGATGAATCAGAATCCTGAAGAACTTGCAGGCAGAGCACAAATATGCTAAAAGTTTGTTGTCTTGCATAGCAATACTTTTTTTTCTTACAGAATAATTCAGTTCCTCCTAATCAGCCAGAAAGAAAACAAGAAGTGGATGCACTGTAGTTTAAAGAAACAGATCCTATCTCAGCTGGTTACTCTGCTTTGCAGTTAGACAGCTGAGGAAAATGCACAGAACTTACCATGTAACAGTGAAATATTCGGGAGCACTTGTGCTCAGAATACATTGGTGCTGTCCCCGTTTGCCTCTGGAGATTCACGATGCATTAAACAATCAGTGGCACCACTGGTCTTGTTGCAAGAGATTTGCTTTGTCATTGGGGTCTCATTTGGGACAGAGAGAAAAGCACAAATGAAGTCCCTTTGGAAGCTGAATCTTCTGAGCTATCCAGGCACATTCTTTTAAAACATGAACTTGTGACTCCTAAAGAACACATTTGCATTTGCAGACACACAAAGCTGAGTGGTGCTGGACATTCTGTGTTCAGGAAATACTACATGGATCTGGCATAGTCAACTATTCAGTGTTCTTTGAACTCTTCTGGGAAGTGGTAGGTGTTTCCCAGAGACAGAGAAGTGACTCACCTGAGCTGTGCTAACCAGAGGGTTATAATTTAGATGGGTATCATTCCAGTGCTAGGATCCCTTCCAAGACAGCAGATTGTGATGCAAAGTTACTCCATCTGTGTTTCAGGGATGACTGAGTAGATTGGTTCACAGGGTAACCAGGATGACTGTGCCTCCTCTGAGTCACTCCATGGCCAAGCCAGGTCCTACTGAGCAGGGTCCTCCCTGAGCCTGGGTGCATCACACCTGCTCTGTACATGGGAATTTCCTGCTGCACGGGATACACACCTTCCACTGAGGCTGGGATTGCATCCAAGTAGGAGTGGGAGGGTTACATCAAGGGGAATGAAATTCAAGTTCCCCATTAAAGATTCCTCTGGCACTACAGGTAATAAGCTACACCCCTGATTTTTCTGCAGTGCTGTGCTCAACTGAATCCTTTGCTTTGTCACCAGCCTGATATTTGGAGGCATCACCATTGGGACAGGAATCTTGGGTGTTATTGCTGGGGCAGAAGCTGCAAGAAGATTAAGGAAGGTCTACAATACAGCTGATCCTCTGATCTGTGCCACCAGCATGTTCATCGCTGCCCTGTGCCTCTACACAGCTCTGATGGTGGCCCAGACAAACATCCTTTCTACCTTTGTAAGTGACAATTAGCAAAATGCCTTTTGGCATCCCCAGGAGAATGGGAAGGGAGAGGAGGAGGCAAGGGATGAGTTTTGCAGAGTTCTCTGCAGTCTTTTAGGAGGTTTCAGTGACTTGTGACAAAGTGGCCAGGTAGGCACAGGGAATGGGCTCCAGTGCTGCCTGTGGGATCCACACTGGGCATTCCCTGTGCCAGGACAAAGGGCAGGCAGAGCACAAGCTGAGCCTCAGAGTGCCCACACTGGGGAGAACACTAAGCCTATGTAATTAGCTGTATGGAGCTTGTCTCTTATCCAAAAATGTAGTTAAAACAAGTCTCAATCTTATGTTAATTATTAATGCTATGTGGTTAATTTAGTATTCTTATTTATTTTTGCTTTCTGAATACTTAAAGATTGATGTAGTTGGGACTGTACAACACACACAGTTCTTGCTAAGAATAATTTAGCCATCACCTTCAAAGTCCCAGATCACCAGCTGGTCTTCAAAGTCAAGCTTTTGGCAAAGCAAACAGAAGTATAAATCACTTAAATTCTGTTCTCAGCAAAGGGGAAAACAGAAACCTACCAGGAATGACGAATAGTTCCAAAAAATCCCTGGGAGAGGGATCTGAATGCAAACCTTATTTCAACTATAATCTGGTAACAGCCAGGGAAAGACTCCAAGGATTTTTCCTGTGACTCCACAGCCAAAATCACCATGATTAACATAAGTAAGAAAAATCCAAGTAAAGTTAATTACAGTAATCAACAGTTCTCTCCAAAAGGGTACTTTTGCAGGTTTTTGCTTCTAAGAATTACATTTGTTCAAAGAGGTTTTCCTTTTTAACTCCTCAGGAATGTGTATTCCTGTGGCAAAACACCTTTACACCAAGAAGAAAACAAGTGGATCTGCATGTCTGAGTGTGTGTACATAAAGCAAACTGAAATTGAAGATTATTTTTGGATTCAGGAGTGGAGATTTGAGTGCCACAAGAATTAACCATTTTATTTTCCTGCTTCTCAGACTCCCACATGGCCCCACTCTGAGTTTGTTCTTAATTTCTTTTTTTTTTTTTGTCATTAAAGTGGAGAACAACAGTTTAATTTACCAGTCTGTGTTAGATGAGTGAACCAATATATTGGATTTGAATTGCCAAAAGGTACCTTTTATTAGAGTCATAGAATGATTTGGGTTGGATGGGACCTTAAACTCATCTCATTCCACCCCCCTGCCATGGGCAGGGACACCTCCCACTATCCCAGGTTGCACTAAATAACTTGGGGAAAGCATGAAGAGAAAGGAAAACTGGAAATGACCCTTTAAAAGTGCTAAACATCACACGATTCCTGTAAGGGAGGTAGACCAACCTCTCATTTGTGTATAAAGGCAGGGAGTTGTCTATTCCACTGATGGTACCTTGGAACAGTTTGGAAGCCTTCAGAGCCTGCTGCTCTAACTGTTGGATTTGCATCTTGTTATATTTAAAGTGTCACCCTTCCCCACTTCTAAGATGAAATTGGTGTTTGTAAGCACAGACAGAGGTGCTTTAATTTATAAGTAGCTGGGTATGTGCAACACTCAAAAGCACAGTCAGTGAGCCTGCCTTCATCCTCACACCAAAGGAGGGCAATGCACTGTGTATGGTCACTGATTTCTTCTGTTTTGCAGACTTTTATTGCGTTTGGAGAACTGTTTTTATCTGTGAACTGGGCTGTCGTG
>JAOXXN010000246.1:3298860-3312352 GCA_026770055.1 Myrmophylax atrothorax | reverse complement strand
TTGCTGAGTGCCTGGGAGAAGAGACCAACCCCCACCTGGCCAGAACTTCCCTTCAGGGAGTTACAGACAGTGCTGAGATCACCAACATAAACTGGCCCAGGAACACCAAAGGGCCCTCCTTGCTCTGAGGACAATGCTAAGGAGGTGTCTAGACTACCCTGAGAGATGCAGTTAAAGGCTATTAGCCAAAATGACTTCATTATCCCAGTAAGCAGGATGATCTGTGCTCCGAGGCTGCAGCCTGAGAGGGCTGGAGGAGTCCTGGCTCTGGGCAGCCCCGGGGCTCTCCTGTGTTGGGATGGCAATGGCTCTGAGCAGCTGAGCTGCACCCAGCCCTTGCAGACATCAAAGCACCAGGATCAGAGTGTGTGCAGCTCTCACTCCAGAGCACCAGTTAATAATGTAAATAGCTTTGTTTGTTCCCTGCCATGGCGGGTTGTTGGGTCAACTGGCATTTTATGGACTTAATGGCTTGTGAGTTTGCTTAATATGTCAGAATTGGTGGAGCAGGCTGTGTTTAAAATTCAAATAATCCATTTTCCTATGAAATCTGTGTGGGATTTGAGCAGTGGCCAAATTAATGCATGGCACATTTGAATACTGACTAATTAGACTTAACAAATCAGTAAGAGCTGAGCACTGGTGAGAACTAAACCTATTAAAGAAACAGAACAGAGTTTATTAAAATTGGAGAAAAAAGCCCTGACATTTGATGTAGTGTTTTCCACTCCTGGAGATGTTGGAATGCTTATTAAAGCAGTGACCTCTGGGACAAAGCCTGGCTGGGATATGCACAGCAGCAAGGTAAAGTCTGGGTGAGAAAACAACAGAGTTAGTCCTGACTGAGAGAGCAGAAAGCTCAGGCCCATCACTGCTGAAGGATTTGTTTGCCAGCCAGCAGCAAGAGAAAGGAAGTAATTGCCTAAATGCCAGAGAGCCTGTGCTATTGATGTTTTAGAGTGGCCCTCTCCATCCTTCCAGGGCACAGTGAATATTGGACTCTGTGCTGTGCCAGACAGTTCTAAACATCTGAAAGGTGCAGTCCAGGAAGCTCCTGCTGTGTTTTCTCAGTGATTTTTGCAATGCTTAAATGCTCTTCTAATAGGAAATGTCCTGGGATTCAGGATAAAGTCTCTCAGGGAGAAGCCAATGGAGAAAGCTTGGTCAGGCCAGAAAGAAAAGGGAGAACAGGCACGGAGAGGCTTCCAGATAGTTCCTTTAACTATGGGTAATAAAAATCCAAAGTGTTTGGCACACAGAAAAGTTACCAGAAACAGATGGTAAAAAGAGAAATGAATGGGAATTGGCAGCACACTTAGAGCAACCTCAGTCTCATGAAAGCAGGGAAAGAGAAAGAAAAATAATCACTGTGTACCACATTGAAGTGACCACAGGGAATCTCTTCTTTTGTTGGAAGGCTTCCCAAATCCAGTTTTTGGCAGCTTGGCATGTAAATTAACACTACTGAGGATGCAATCTCATCCAGGGCCTTCTGGTGTAGGGGGAACATCTCTGGAATGTGTATTATCAACACCAGGGCAGGGATGGCTCTTCCCTCCCTGCTTTCCTTTATGGGAAAGTGCAGTGAAAAAGATTATTCCCTTTGAATTATTTACATGCATCTATTATGATTTCAGAGGGAATAGCAAGATTGCAATTAAATTTATCCTTACTAACATTAAACTCTAAAACAATCATGTCAAAACAGATCTGAACAAGAATCCCTTCAGACTATGACAAGTGAGGAGAAAATGGGTTTTACATCCTTAGTTGTGGCCGTTGGCTTTGGTGTCCTCCTGTGTTTCTGTGCAGAAGAGCTGTCCATATTGAACAGCAGTGTCCCCACAGTGGCACCTGAGCTGGCAGAAATCTCCTCCTGGAAAACTCCTCAATGCACTTGGTAGGTTCTTCTCCCAGATTATTTATCCTTTAGGGAATTATGGCAGAAAGTTAAACGAAGGCAGTCATTTGCATTGGACTTGGAGAAGCCCTGCTCTGCAGGGGGACACCTATGTCCCTGGGTGCTTGGGGGTGAAACACATCCCAGGGCAGTCCCAGAGTGTTCTGAGCTGGGAATCACAAGGATCAGCCAAGTCCAGCTCCTGGCCCTGCACAGGACAGCCCCAGGAATCACCCCGTGTGGGAAAGGTAATGAACCCTGGGTAAATAACAGGAAGAAAATGAGGTTTAGTAATAAAATGCAATGGCCTGTGAGAAGTGGCATTTTCTAAAGCATTAATGACCAAGATATGTGCTCCCATTAGGTGCATTTAGGAAAATCCCTTGCTAAACTCTCAGGGAACCTGTCTGACTTTAAATAATGAAGCCAGTGGGAGTCTTTTTGTAGGTGTGATAATTGGATCAGACTCTGGGTCTCTGGTCATTTGTGGTAGTGAAACTTCACCAGCAGCATTAACTGATCTAATTCTGTAGATCCTCTTTGTGAAACCAGGGTATCTGCTGGCTGGATAAATGTGCACAGACCCACCCTAAACCTCCTGCAAGGGCAGCTGCTGTGGGTGCTGCTGAACTCCTGTAGGTGTGGATGGAGTATCCTCAACATTCAGGGTTAAACTGACTGGTGGTTTGGGTTAGGAACAGGTTTTCCTGTTTCCTTTAACTGGTACCACTGGAGTTGATGTCTCCCAGAGCAGGCAATGTCCTTATTCAGCAGTGCCCTCCCGGGGACCAAAGGCCCCTGCAGTGACCTGACCTTCCTTGTGGCCCTCATGATGTGACAATCGTGACCTTGTGGCCAAATTCACTCACTCCAGTGACAGGTATAAAACATATAAATGATGCTACTTTTTACCCAAATAAGGAATTTTAATTGCCTCAAAGCAGTATCTTAAGGAAAAAAATTAAAAAAAAAATGGTAGAAGAAAACTGGATTTGTGTCAAAATCTCTCTTGGCCTTAAATCTGAGTCTTGTTCCTCTCAAAAAGCAGAGTCTGGGTCTTGTTCCTCTCAAACCAGCCCTGCAATAATGAAGCAAGGCAGGATAAATTTTGGACCAGGCAAGTGAATGTCAAGATTTCTGCACAGGATACAGGGCAGTTCTCAGGGAATGGGACTGATGGGCAGTTCCAATTTCTGTTCCTCTGAATCCAAGTGCTGGGGAAAGCACAACCCATGGTGGTCACAGCGTCAGGGCAGATAAGGACAATGCCAGCTCCAAGTGCCTGGAGGGCTCTGGCTGTGCTTCCACTCTGCAAACCTGAGCTGAGGATCAATTTGTGAGGAAGGAACTTTAGCTTTTAGGAGAACAGTTGCTCTTACCCATCTGAATGGGTTGGGTACAAGAGAGTTGAAAATAGCAATCTCTTCTGGGAACGTTTGTGGATGGAGGCAGATTAATAAAATGCATTGCTGTAAAACTAACAGCTCTATTTCTGTAATTTCTGTACAAAAGCTGGAATACTTTGTCCTCCTCTATGCACCCTCTCTTTGGAGCTGGGGGGAATTATTTTTTCCATCTCTGGTGTTCAGTGGTACCTGCCAAGTCCTGTGTGGCACTGAGTGTTCCACAGGTGTGTGACTAATGTACAGCTCAAAGCAAACTGGATGTGTGTGCATCAGCTTCCACCCATGGCTCCTTTATTCTGGTATCAGAAAATGTGTTTTACAGTGGAAGATAATTTCTCTTTGCCTCAGGGAACACTGTGTGATGCCAGGAACAGGGAGAGGTTGAAAGACTGGTTGTCCAGAAATTTAGGTGAAATTTTTAGTCCTCTTTTTTTTCACAAGCAGATCCTCATCCTGCAAATGGTTTTATTCTTAGCATTACTGACAAGTGCATGCAGGGGCTCCTGCTGATACCCTGATGTTTCAGACATCACCTGGAAGGGCTCTGAAGGTAGTCTGGGATCTGTTTTTTGGCTGAAGCTCCAGACTTGAGCTTGGAAGGAGAGAAGGTCCTTGAAGTTAAAAATAACAGGGAAGACCTGCTTTGTCTTTTATTGAGCAATAAACCATCTTTTCTAGGTTCGTTCTCCCACCTTTCTCCTGCTATTTACTGCATCCTTTGTACAAGGAGATTATGGGAAATCCATTCCTAAGTCAATAGCAAATTATGAGGCATTGCCCACCTGGAATTATTCCCAGTTAGACAAAGCAGAGTTGATTTCTGCTGTAATCTTTCCCACATGTTGGCATGTCCCTGTTTCTGTCACACAGCAATTGGAGCTGAGCAAAGTGACCTTGGAGTTGTCTTTCTAAGCACTGCATTAGTTCAGTGAAGAAACTGAGTGCTGGGCATGCTCTGGCTCAAGCCTTACTGCTCCATGAAGTACCCAGACCTCATCAGGAGTCCTACACCCTTGGGTAGCAGGAAGCAGGAGTTGGGGGGTCTGTGGCACCCTCCACCCAAGGCCCAACCCCACAACGTGAAGTGCTTTTATCCACTGACCAGTGCAAGGGTATTTCATGGGTGTTCATGTCTGGGTTACAGGAACACAAATGTTTTAACTGGCTCTTGCAGTCCCTGAGGAGACTGGCCCAGGTGCTGCTGTCCCTGTTATCTGGGTTTGTGAGGCACCTCTTGAATTCCTCCCCTCCCATGTTTAGTCTGTAGGAGGAACAGATCAGTCCCTTAAAAACCTGAATGTGCTTGAGCTTAGAAGGGCTAAGCCCAGGTTAATGTGCCTCTGAAAAACCTTTTCTTTCTGAAGTAACACTCTTACAAATAGTGAAAACAAACCAGGCTTGTCTAGTTCAAATGCTACAAGGTCCGAACGTCATTTGGAGGTTGTCAGGATTCAGCTCCTGTTTATACACCTGTTCTCACTAGAGAAAGAAACTACATTTTACTGGGCCAGAACTGGCACAGTCACTTTTCTCTTCAGCTTAGTTGCTCTTCTCTCCGGGCAAAGCCTAAGCCACTAGAGGTCAGGGGAGGGACGGACAGGACGATCTGAAGGATGGAAGTATGGACAGAATTTTCTAGGGAAGGTATTTTCTTCCGTGCCTGTATCACCTGGTTGAATTTTTATAGCCTGATTTTTAGATCGTGCCCTGGGGAAAGCACAGAAGTGTTATTGGCATTTGACATCTTTATTGGGCCCTGGCTGTGCTGCAGCCTCACAGTGACACCGTTAGCAGGGGATCTAATTGCTCTGTGCCACAGCCCCACCTGCCACGGGAGGATTCCTTGTGTCTTCTTCATTCCTGCAGAGCACCGTGTGGCAGGGACTGCTCTTCACTGGTGTGTGGGAAGAATGGACCCACTGGGGCCGACTGACAGGCAGATAACTCACCACCTCTTCTATCTCCAAGCATTTCCTTCACCTACAAGGAGTATTTGCAAACTAACTTGGCCTGAGATTGAACTGTCTGGCTTTGATGAAAGGTTTACCATATGCTGTCTCCTAATTTTTTTCTATTTTTGCTTAGGTGGAGCTTGTTGGTTATAGCTCAGTTGGTTAAAAACTTGGTTGTAATAATGCCAAGGTCATGGGTTCAATCCCCTGTGTGGGCCATTGACTTCAGAGTTGGACTCGATGATCCTTGGGGGTCCCTTCCAACTCAGAACAGTCTGTGAGTCTGTGACTTAACTGATGACAGTATTCATTATCACATCATGAGTGTGGTTCACCTGCAGAATTTCATGATGGAAGAGGGTTCTCCATTGGTGTATTTCTCTCTCCCTCTTTGAATATTTAACCCCACATCATGTCATGAACTAACACAACAAGTTGCATCCAAAAATTAAGGGTGGGGGAGTTGCTGATCTTTTTAAGTCTGGCAAAATGAGCCTATTAAATGTTCAGTATATAATTTAATAGGTATGCCAGTGACCTTTTTTCTGTTGCTGTTCTTTTTTCTCAGCTACTGGACTTGATGACTATTTTATGTCTTTATTTGAAGTGTTTCTCTAGTACATTTGTATTCTTTGCCGAGGTTGCCACTTTCCTGGTATTTTTTACTTTGGGCCTCTTGCAGCAAAAATGTATGAAACGCTTTATGTCCCACTGTGCTTAGAGTGCATTCCAAAAAGAGTAAATGCTTTTAGTGCTTTACAAGTGTGCAGCCTGTGCCACCCTTTGCTAGTGTTTGTCTTTTGCTTTGTGCACAATTTGCTTGGCAGCACACGCTGCTGCCTGTCAGGGCTGGCTGGGAGGGTGGCAGCTCTGCCTGATTTGTCTTGCCACACTTCCACGCAAAAGCAGGCGGCAGCAGCAGAGGAATCTGCTTTGTCTCAGTTCCCATTCTCTCCATTGTTATCATTCAGGAAAGGCAGAAGCCACATATGAAAGCACTTACGAATTCATTAGAGAGTTTCTCATGTTCTCAAACAAAAAGGGATTTTAAAATTCTGGAGGGTTTTACACCTCATTATGCAGAGTGATACTCTATTTAAATGCTTTCCAGGAGTGCTAACTCACAGGCACAGCAGTGGGGTGGATATGAATGTGTGTGTCAGAGCAAGTGGCCTCCAGCACCCGTTCTGATGGGTCTGTCAGAGGTCATTATTAGGAGCTTGATTATCAGTTTCATGGTCCAATAGTTCTGGGAGTAAGTTTTGCTGATTTCTGTTGCCTATGGAATTAGTTCTCTATTTGTCTCTAATTTGTACTTTGCATTATTAAAACAGAGGTCAGAGGTAAATCTCCTATACAAAGTCACTCTTTGGGTAGTTTTACTTCTGATTTTTGGGAGGATTCATCTATCGTATTTTATCCTGATTCCACGTATACCTTTTTAATTTGGGCATAATAACTCTTAAAGAACTTGTGAGTATGTGTTAGACGTGCTTGTCTGTGCTGTAGGTAGTGCCTTTAGAAGATTGATAAAACCTGAAATGTAAATATTCTGTTCTCTTGGACTGTGTCTGCAGGAGGTGGGAGTTGCACTGGCTTTGAAACAGAATGAATAAATGGGAAGTTGCTCCAAAGCGCTGCTGCCTCTCCTGAGTTTTGCCATTACCTTTATTTAAGGGAATAGACTCTGACATTCATCAGGCAGCTGTACCGGCCTCTCATCCTCTTTACTTCCCTGACAAAGGGAATTACTTAATGCCATGAGAAAGCAATATGAGTCTGTGAAATGGAGTCTGCCTTCTGAAGTCAGTGCCACGTAAACACCAGACAGCTCAAATTGCTGGGCTCTGGTACCACAGGAGGTATGAACCACTGAGCCTCAACATTCTGGCAGCAAAAATGTTCTTCTGTTGCACGGAGCTGTCCCTGCAACTGTTGCATGCCTTCAGGTAGGGTTAGGGAGCTAGGCTGTAATTATGTCCTCAGTTTGCATCTTGGTTAACTTTGAACTGAAGCAGGTAACTTACCTGACATTTTAAAGGTGAGCTTTTGTGGCTGGTTATTCAGGGTTAGTATTCCATGGGGAAAGAGGCTGAGATAATCAGATTATCACCACTTTGTGAAAAGTCCCCCAGGTACTGGTAAAAAGTCTTGTTTGCAAGGTTTGTTTCTGCTGAGTAATATGAGAATATAGGATGTCCTGTTTCACCATTCCCAGCCCCTTCTGTGTCCACAGTGAAAGGTCAGTTCCAGCCATGCACATTCATCCACATGTCCCCAGAGTGGGAGCAGTGTCTGTGAGCCTGTGGTGTCAGAGCACTGGTGCCAGTTTGGGAGGTACTGACACAGCCTGGTGACAGTGCCATCCTGTGATTTGAGGGGTTTTCTGCCCCTCTGCTACTCCCATTATTCAAGTTTTCTTAGATTTATCTAAGTTTTCTTTTCTAATGTACAAAGAAGTAACTAAACATCCATTTGATATTTATATACAGGAACTTTGCTGTAGCAGACAAAGGATGTGTTTTGGTATTTTGTTGAAGACTGTTGCAAAATGTTATTGCTCTGGAAAAGGATTAAAAGGGAAATGCAATAATCCTTTCATGAAGATACTTGTCGTTCCCATTTAGGAATTGGTGAAACAATAATGGATGTTTCCGACGCAGGCTCATGGGGCAGATTGGACCCCCCCAAGGGTGCTGAGGGGCTGGGGGAGCTGCTCATGGGGCAGATTGGACCCACCCAAGGGTGCTGAGGGGCTGGCGGAGCTGCTCACTGAGCTGCTTCCCATCATTTCCCAGCAGCCCTGGCTAACTGGGAGGTGCCAGGGAACTGGAGGTTGGATGGTGGGATGCCCATCTACGACAAGGGCCAGAGGGAGGATCCAGGGAACTACAGGCTGTCAGTCTGACCTCAGTGCCAGGGAAGGCCATGGAGCAGAGCATCCTGTGTGCCATCACAGGACAACCAGGGGGTCAGCCCAGCCAGCCTGTGCTGAGGAAAGGCAGGGCCTGCTTGGACAACCTGATGTCCTTCTAAGACAGGGTGACCCCTGGGTGAATGAGGGAAAGGCTGTGGCTGTTTTCCACCTGGATTTCAGTAAAGCCTTTCACACAGTTTCCCCCAGCATTTTCCCAGAGGAACTGGCTGCTGCTGGCTTGGACAAGGGCACTCTTTGCTGGGTAAGAGCTGCCTGGGTGGCTGGGCCAGAGTGGTGGGGAATGGAGTTCATCCCTCTGGCAGCTGGACACAGTGGTGTTCCCCAGGGCTCAGGGAGTGGGCCAGTCCTGCTCGGTTGGATGATGTGGGTGAGGATCAAGGGCCCCCTCAGTCAGTTGGCAGCTGTGACACCAAGTGGGGTGGGAGTGTTGATGTTCTGGAGGGCAGGCAGGCTCTGCAGAGGGATCAGGCCAGTCTGGATCCATGGGCTGAGGCCAGTTGTGTGAGACTGAACAAGGCCAAGTGGTGGGTGCTGCCCTTGGGCCACAGCAGCTCCATGCAGGGCTACAGGCTGGGGCAAGTGGCTGGGAAGTGGTGGGAAAGGACCTGGGGGTGCTGGTCAGCAGCTGCTGAGGATGAGTCCAGGTAGCCAAGAGGGCCAATGGCACCTGACCTGTACCAGCAATGGTGTGGCCAGCAGGACCAGGGCAGTGGTTGTCCCCCTGTACTGGGCACTGTGTCCAGCTCTGTGCCCAGCTCTGTGCCCCTCATGACAGGAGACATAGGGGGCTTCAGTGTGTGCAGGGAAGGGAACAGAGCTGGGGAAGGGTGTGGAGCACAAGAATGATGGGGAGCTGTGCTCATGTCCTCCATTAAAAACCAATGAACAAACCCCCTGAATTTCCATTGCCTGCTGACCATGCAGGTTTCTATCTCCTGAGGTGAAGGCACAGCTTCAGCTTCCTGTCCCTAAGATGGTATCTTGGATTATTTCTGTCCAGATGGTCATTGTTATACTCCAGCCTACCTTCCTGTTGCTGTCTTCAGGCTGGAACAGTCCCAGGATCTGCTGAGCTTAGATAGTTGTTTCGTGGCTCAGTTTCTGTGTCCTTTCTCCTGCTGTACCTGTACAATTCTCCACAAACAACGACTGTTACCACCTTAACAATATGGTCTAATTTCTGATCAGTTTTGCATGTCTGGGGGTATTTTATGAGTGACACTGGTATGTGCTTGTCTGTTATCCAGATAAAGGCCGTGCTTGGGCTGGCTCTGGGGAAGCATGAGGACTCCCCACAGTTATTTTCAGTAAACTCTTGTTTGGAGTTATAGTTGAGGTTGGCATTTGCTCAGGCTGTCGCTCCTGGGCCCGCGGAGGATGTGCCGAATGTGAGGTGGGGCTGAGGATGAGAGGAGCAGAATTTGTGTTGAGAAAGGTGCTCAGAGGCAGAGTCATGGTATGGGTGGGATAAGGAGGATCCCTGCTCTCACTGAAGAGGCATTTTATCCTTTATGGACAATTCAGTATTCACTGAAGCTCTGTGGTGGTTGATGGGGTCAGGGAAATGTGGGAGCTTTCCATTCTGGCATTGATGCAAACAGCACTGACAGGGTAAAGAGCAGGTGAGAGGCCCTGGCACAGGCTGGGCAGAGAAACTGTGGCTGCTCCAGCCCTGGGACTGCCCAAGGAGGGGCTTGGGGCAACCTGGGACAGTGGAAGGTGTCCCTGCCCCCTTCCAGGGGGTTGGAATGACATGGTCTTTAAGGTCTCTTCCAGCTGAAACCAGTCTAGGATTATGATTATATGCCCATTTTCCTATCTTGGATCTTACATAGCTTTGTGACCAGACAAATGTATTTTGAATGAATTAAAAAACATCAAAGCCAAACAGTTTTGATTTAAGGCAGAGAGTGGTTAATATTCCTTCTCCTGTTTTTCTCTGCCAGATAAAACTCCCACCACTTCAGTGTTGCCATGCAATACATTTTTTTGTTGTTGTTTTCCCCCTTCCTTTTACTTGATGATTCATAGAGATTAAGAACTTATTAAACTGCACTTCCTAAATTTCTGTTTATTATTTTTCTATGCTTGGTATTATGAGGGCTGCTTGAAAAGGTCCACATGTTGGGTTTTTTTTTTCACCAGGCTAAGCCCGACTCAGATTTTCTACAATTAATTTTACTGAAAGAAATACAAGTTTTAAAAATGTTGTGAAGTATTTTTATTTCTTTTTGGTAGATAATGGACAATGTATTGCTGTTGAGCTTGGATGAATACCCAGGAAATTTACCATACAATGTCCCTTTCTTCTACTCAGGTTTAATTTTTTTTTTTTTGCTGCCTTGGGTGATGTTTTTTGAAGTTTGTTTCATTCCCCTCTTTCTCCATGCCTGCACCCAAACCAACCCCACTCTACAAACCCTGATTTTCTTAGTCAAGGTAAAGAACAGGGTATTTTTGGAAGGAATCCAAAGCAGGACCTCTGATAGTAGAAACAGAAATGTAAATGTACGATCCACTTCTTTAGCACAAGGGTCATGATTGCTTTAATTGTAATCAGCTTTTTCATTAAAGTAAATGAGCAGCTGAGGGAGTTTAGGGCAGAGGGTTAGAAGGGAACTCTCAGACAGCTCTTGGGGGAGGAGGGGAAAGTTTTTGCAAGGATTAGAATTGTGGTAACTCTGGAACACACAGCAGACAGGGGGTGTTGAGAGCTGTGGAGAAGGTTGGATATTGAATTGGCTTGGAGACTTCTTGGGTATTAGAACAGGAAAGCAAGAGTTTGTACAAAAGAACTAGGTTTGGGATAAGGGACAGATCACAGAAAATATTGTCTGGCCATCTTAAACCAAGACCCTGTTTCCACTGTCACCACTAACAGAGCTGTTTGAACACTTCTTAGAGGCTGAAGGCACTCCCTAGTTATCTTTTCATTGTGTGTATGTCCACAGGATCTCTGGTGTTTTAATACCAGGCCTCTCCATTTATCAGACTGGTGCCAAGCCCCAGGCAGTACAGAAGGGTTAGTGCCAGGTCCTGCCCTTCCTTGGGTCCCAACAACCACCTGTACCACAACAGGCTGGGGGCAGAGTGGCTGGGAAAGCTGCCTGGTGGGAAAGGGCCCTGGGGGTCCATCCTTTGGAGCTCTCCACCTCTCAGGAGTAAAGCATTTACAGGCCGAGTGGGACAAATAGTCTCAGCAATGTGGTTCCCTCACTTATTCCAGGTTAAAACTGCAGTTGGGGGAAGTTGTCACTTCACAGGGAGTACCTTTTTAGTGTATCAGGGTCCTTGAATGCATTTGAATCAGGACATGTTCTGGCACAGTTGCTACAAGGAACTGGCAGTGGCTGAGGTTGCACTTTCACGCAGCCCAAATCCAGCTGTTTGCTCTGCTGCCAGACATTTAACTAAGTCTAAACATTTGACAGCTTAATATTCTGTCCATGATTTCTTCTGAGCACCAGTGCTAGTATGATTGCTGTGTAATAATTGAGGGGGATGTGTTTGGTATTCTCAGATACTCACCAGGTCGCTGATTAGGACTTTCATATAACACAGACTAGAGAATAGGTTCTGGTGGCCTTTCCCTGCTGGGAGGTCATGTAATCTCCCAGTTTAATGAAACCATTTGGGTATACTGAATAAGAAAAAAATCGATTTCTGAGGTATTGATTGGAACAAAATTCAAAAGGTCAAGTGTAATGCTTGATCTTGGAGTCTCTGCCTTAATTCTCTGTTCAGCCAGGTATTAAGTATTAGGCTTGGCTGCTCATTGTGGATTGGGATCATGAAATAGAGAACGAAATGCTGTTTTAGGCAAGAGTAGCTGGCTCTGTATTTAGCACCACTGAATGAGGACTGTCAAGGGATGAAATGGTTCTAGTTTAAATTATAACACAAATTCTGTTTAGGTCTTTACTATATAATTTTTTAGCTGGAGCAGAGTCAGTGGTCACTATACAGAAGGGGTTAATCCCAGGTCTAGCAGTTTATGATCTCACTGAGAAAAGGGTAACACAAGCCTAATGACAGATATGATAGTACTTTTCAGAGCTGCTCATAGACCACCTTTCTGTACATTGACCCATACTGACTTCATTGGAAACTTTGGAGCAGTTACTGCCATTATTTCATTGATGATTTGAACCTATTTCAACAGACAGAAAGCAAATACAGCAGATTCAGTGCTGTTAGAGTCATAACACTTCATTTTCATAGCAGTTTATACCCTGATGAATCAGGGTAATCTGCCAGCTTTTCCTCATGGGTGGGCCTTTGGACAAGGGAAGCATCTTAGACAACAGAGAATTAGAGGACAAGGAAAGCCTGACTGTACTTTGCATCTCAGTCTTGGTGTATTTACATCTTTGACTCAGAGTATTGTCTGCATTCTGTGATGATGGGTTTTTGAGGGATTTCTTTGGATTCACTGAATGTTTAGTCATGTTTTTATTACAGCTTCTCTTCTCAGAGATATAACTGTATTTATGATATGATAGTGTGCAAGGATGTGAGGCTGTTTGGGGATGGAATGTCCATCTCTGGGTGTCCCCATCACAAAGCTTTTCTTCCCCTCTGCTTAGGCTTATGTGAAAAGACAACTTGGCAGACAGACAGATGTGGTGAATGGACTGCAGTGAGATAAATTGCCTGTCTGGAGTGTGATGGATCCAGGCTGAAGGCATTGGACACTGCATGGAATGAGTTAAACTTCAGTCCTGCATCTTTAAAATTCTGTTCATCCTGCAGCAAGAAAAGGTTTCTCTGTTTAAGGGAAGTTAAAATTATTCAATAGAAGTAAGTCCTGTGTGGCAAAAATTGTTCCCTGAGGAAGAATGGGATTATAGGAACACAGAGACTTGCCTGCCAGTCTGGGCTCAGTGGGAATGGCACCTCATTTCTTCATTTCTGGGTGTGCATTAAAGTGATATCTTTGGGCAGGTGTGGGGATGTAACTCTCAGGCCACAGCCAAATTGCCTCCCACAGTGGAGGGTGTTTGAATTGAGATAATTAGAAAAGTCCTGTTAGAAACACGTTAGTCACAGGGTTCTGCTATTGCAGCAAGACAATTCATTCCTCAAGACTACAGAAAGGTATTTACTTTAAAATCAGCTGGCAAAGGGGATTTAAGTAACACATAATAAACACAGAATTAATAAAACTAATGCAAATACAGAACAGCCTTAATTTATTATACACATCGTATTAGCAGTTTTAAATTCCATTGAATTTTAGAACACACAATGTTTGAATACACACATCCCTGAGACTGCAACCAGCTAAACATTATTG
>JAOXXN010000246.1:3283207-3298760 GCA_026770055.1 Myrmophylax atrothorax | reverse complement strand
ATCAGCTCAGTTGGTTAAAACTTGGTTGTAACAATGCCAAGGTCATGGGTTCAATCCCCTGTGTGGGCCATTGACTTCAGAGTTGGACTCGATGGTCCTTGTGGGTCCCTTCCAACTCAGAATAGTCTGTGATTCTGTGATAATCTGTGAGAAGTCAGTCTCGGGTTGTCAGATGAGCTCCCATCGGACTGGGAAACTTGGTCCTTATGGAACTGTGTCCTCAGGTGAGCTGGAGGTGGCAGGTGACCCTCTGCCAGGAGAGGGAGCTGCCTGCCCTCGGAAGGAGCGGGCACGGGAATGCGGGCCCTGGGCTGTGCCCTGTGCCACCACTCCCCGCGGAAGGACAGTCTGGCACCTGCACCTTCACAGGCTGGCAGGAGGCCAAGAGGAAAGGGAAGCAGAGAATGTGAACAGGTCTCGCACTGACCTTTGTCAAGGCCGAGATTGGTGTTTGTTCCCACCATTGTCTTAGAGCAAACGAGGCTCAAATGGCAGTGACTGGTGGTCTATTTGCCTGGGATGGCCACAACAAAACCAGCGGGTACAGGACACTGCAGGGTACCAGGGAACCCAGGAAACACGGAAAGGACTGCCAGCATTTACCAGGACATGCATTTAAACTGCTGTCACTGAGCTGCTGTAACAGTCCTCACTATACAAATATTTTCAAATTGCTTTCAGTGTTTTATTTTCCCTGCTATTTGTTCTAATGGCTTTTAGGAGGAATTTGGTCTGATCCAGGAAAGCCTGACTCGTGTTCCAGGCTGAGGGCAGCGCAGGGTTACACCCGGTGGAGCATCCCCTGGGAAGGTGTGCTCTGCTCCTGCTCTGCCCCCCAGGCTGGGCTCTGCTCCCCGAGCACGGACCTCTTGGGGGGTGGGGAATGAAAGGTGAGGGAGCATCGCGGGGGATTTTAAGGTGAGTCATGTGTGCTGAGGATCTGTGACTCCTAGTGCCTCTGCTTGCTTATGTTATTGTACAAGAAACAGGGTATTTCCTCGTTCCCACAAGGTGGTTTCATTACAATACTCAAAGCCTCCTTCCCCCTGCCTCATGCTAATAGGACTGTGACCTGTCCCCTGGGGCTGGAGGAAAATACTTCACATATTTTGTCACTGCTCCTGTGCTCTAACTCTCAGCCCTGAACTCTCAGAGCTCCTGGCAGGAGGAGCCCCTTCCAGCTGCCCAGGGAGCACTTGTGAACGGTAGTTTTTTCCAGGGAGGACTCTGGCTGTTGTAGTACCGATGGAGAGCACACTTTCTAAGTAGTGGTTGCTACTCAGAGGAGTATTAGGCATGTGTGAATGATTGCACCCACAGCTCAGCGTTAGTGCTGCTCATTCTCCATCTGCTCCGAGGAGGATCTAGGAAAGCCGCCAGGAAAAGAGAGTGATAAATAATGTTTCTATTGCACCTGCCATCAGCGACTTGCGAAGTGTTTTGCAAGCTCCGCTGAAGTCCGGCTGCCGCTCGGAACCGGGAGCTTGTGGCGCTGTGCGATGGGAGGTGCGAGGGGGAGGTTTGACCCACCGGGCCGGCTCTGCCTCCAGGCTGGCAGGGTGAGCTCGTACGGGAGCAGCATCGACAATTAGCTCGATGCCTCCCGGCAATTTGAAGAATCTGGAAGTGCTACCAGACTGCTCAGTGAGGTAAAAACGCTGCAATGACAGAAATGTTTGTGCTCCTGGGCTTGTTCTCCCTCAAACGCCCGCGGGGCTGGACTCTGCCCCTTCCCCTGCATGCCAGCCCATGGCACTCCTCCCCTGGGTCCTGGAGCAGCTCTCAGGGATCACTTCCTGAGAGGATACCACTTCCTCCAGAACACACAGCTGGTGCTGGCTCTGTTTGAGGCCTGACACTGATGGGTGGATACCTTCCCATTGCAGAACACCTCATGTGGAGCTCTTTCCCACTACTAGAGACCAGAAGGACCAGTCAGGTTGCTGGTAGGCCCTTTCTGAAGGGACCCCCTCTTTCTGCATCTGCAAACCTAGATGATGATTCTGGAGGAAGTTGTTTCCTGCTCTTGGATTCCCTTCATAAGGAAGTAAAATGCCACTGGGATGGCTCCACAGCCATTAGATATTCCCTGGGGAGTGCCTGTCATGCCAGTTGGTGGTGGCAGCTTCCTCAGTCACTTCTTGCCAGCTGCTCAGAGTCAGCAGAGCCCAGCAGAGTAACTCACTGGGACTCATTGGGACTGTCTGTGTGTTTGAGTATTTCTGCATCACTTTAAAGATGATTACAGACATGGAGCTCCCCTTGGAAATGCTCATGGAGAAGCTGGAAATTGTACAAGTGTCTCATGCTGAGAGGTATAACCCATAGATGTTTGGTTGGGCCTTGAAGGGGACGCTAATAATGTATTTTTTAAGTTGCCTGTGAACAATCAAGCCTTCCATGGGTTTACCTGTGCAAAGCCTTGCATTCATTTGGCCTCATTTTGGGCCATGTTTCCACCAAAGTAATCTTCTTGTCTCTTTGGGTCGCTATAGAATGGAGGAAGAAAGGAGTGAAGTGGCTTGTCCAGGGACAGCAATGGAGTCTGTCAGGACTGTATTTATTTATCTGGTATAGTTTTTCCCAGTACTGTGCCAAACCCACACCTCTCCAGTGACTGGTTAGATGGAGCAGGGCATTCTTATGGCCTGGAGTCAGCTCGGGCTTTGCTTCCTATAAAACTAGTTTTTCTCACCCTCTCGGTGATAACTGACAAAAGCAAATCAGCTCTTACCTGGGAGCTCCAAACAAGCTGTAAATGAGCTCCACCGTGTTTGTGTGGGAGGAGGAGGAGGTTTCCAAGTGTCTGCGAGGGAAGCTGCAATTTCAGAAGTCAGTTACTGAATGATGTTTTTATGGCCCGCTCCTGTGGGCTGGATGTGGAGGGCAGGGCTGTCCCCACGGTGCTCACATGTGAGAAAGTTCATTGCATTCCACCACCCGTTCCTGAGGGACTTCACCAAAAATCAGGGGAAACCCAAGTGCTAAAAATATTTTTATGGAAAAGAAAACCCACAGCACATTCATGTGGCATCGAGGGCCAGCTGCTTTGTGATGATAAAAGTGCTGTGGCTGCTGTATTGTGAAGGACTTTGCAGTTCAACAGGTTGTGGTTTCTTCAGAGAGAAAGATGTGGCAGCTTTTTCAACAGTAATACTTCCAAGGCCTTGGGTTTGCTTTTATAAGCAGAAGCTGAAAGTTCAGGTTCAAGGGTATCACTGAGGCTATTTTTCACAGTGGTAGAAAGTGGATGGATCAACAGTGATGATAAAATCAGCTTTCCCAGCCTTTCCCTTCTGGCTGGGGTACAGTCTAAGGCTTGTGCAAACAGAACTAAAGGCAGGCACTACGTTATTTGTTTGTTCCAGCATAAAAGGGTGAATTTGTGGTGCAGTTTCAAACTTCTCAATCTTCTCTGCAACCTGCATGATGTGTAAATCATTTCTCTGAAATCCAGCTGCATTATGCAGAAAATTCCAGGCATGACAAGTGCTCAGGACAAGGCAGGTGGTGAGGACCCAGGAGGGCCAGCAGGGATATGATGTTCTGCCCGTTGGTGCTGGAAGGCCTGTCTCTTTTATTAGAATACAGCTGCATAAAATCTTTGTGGGGTTATTAAGGAGCCAGATATTACCGGGCACAGTCACACAAAGACAAACCTCCCAGATAATAGACTGGAGAGCAAACGCTCATCAATGTGAGGTCAGATATCCCTGGATACAATATCTAATAGATTTTCCTCATCAAAATATGCCTGAATCAACAAGGGATGATATGACTTCAAAAATGATTCTTCCAAGTGTTAATGATATGATAAAGAGGTTGCTGAAGAACACTCTGCTGGCTGGGGTGATCAGAGATTGATTCCATTTGAATTGACTGAAAGGATAAACAAAAGTAGGTTTGCGATTCGGATTTTCTGTTTCAAAGGGAGAACTGATTAGGGAAACCAATGTACTTGAATATGGAAGGGGTCTGGAATTTGTTTGTCAGCTGTTGTATAATTATTACCAGGATTTTACCTGAGTACAGGACTCTCCACTCCAGCATTCCAAAAGAACTGGAATGTGGCAGCAAGAAGTGCTAGAACAGATTTGCCCTTTGAGAACAGAACCACAGAGGTGGAGAAGAGGGACACAACCAGGCAGCACTGAAATGAGCTGAGGGCAGAGGGTAATGATGTTGCCAACAATACATGGGATCTTATTCGGGATTTGTATTGATTTATATTCATGGAGAATTTTAAAATGTAATGGAATTGAAATGGATACAACTGAGCAAGACAAAATGTGATTATGAGCCCCCAGATGCAGAGGATTTGTGCTGTGCATGGAGGTGCCCTCAGAAGGGGGAAGGGTGAGGGCCAAGGGCTGGGGCTGACCTGCCAGGAGGGAAAAATGCCATTGCAGCTCAAGTAATCAGGAAAGGATAAGGGGGAAGTGATGCACTGCACAAAGCAGGAGTGAAAGCCCACCTAGTTTTGTGGGTTCTTAGCTCTGAAACAAGTGCAGTAAAAGTTTATCCAGTTCCCAGTCACCCTGGGAAGCCCCTGGGAAGCCACTTGATGAGAGAAGGAAAGAGGTGTCCCATCTATAAATATCCTGCAGGAATGAACAACAGGAAAAGAAACTTACTTAAACCAAAGGGTAGTGTTAGTCAAAGAGCAAAAGGGCATGACTAGGCCAGGCACAGACTTGGCCTGGAAGCAAGAGAAAAATGTGTAACTCTCGGAGCAGGGAAGCTTAAAAAGAGTCTCCAAATTGGAGCTGTAGAGGGAAGAAACCTCTTTTAGATAATGGATATCTGGAAGGCCTTTCCAAACCCATGTTCTATACAGAGACAGCCAAACTAGTTGACAGTGAAAGCACCAGGTGCCATCAGGAGATAATAATTTTGTTCCATGTGGCAGGAAACTGGACTTTCAGGAGCAGCATTCAGGTGGAGTCTGGTTATCTCCACCAGTGTTTACCAAAGGCCACCCACCTCTATTTTTGTGGTAACCAGGCAACTTTCTGGCCAATACACACGTTGCTACAATGCTGTCAGACCTGCCTGTGACCCAGTGTTGAATGTATATACTCTGATAGAAGCTGTGCCTGCATCATCATCCCCTCAGAGCAGAGAACATGTTTCCTGATTCTACAACCTGGCTCTAATTCAATTAGAGGAACTGCTGGTGGCAGTTTGTGCAGCTGATGAATGGCAGGAAAACCCGAGTTAGAGTTGCACTGAACCAGATCCTCTATTGCAAGACATGGACCTCACCTGCAAAGGTTTTATTTTTAATGTTCTTTACAGTGATACCGATGAACGTGTGGAATTTGTAAGATGAAGCCATAGGATACATCTGTGTGAATGTTGCTGCTTGAGTCACTTTAGGAAGTGATGCAGGTTGGGACCTTGCAATATTCTTCCTGCTGGAGTGGGTTTGCAGCACACAGCCCAGCCCCCTTGGCAGTCAAGTTGCCTCCAGTGAACACTCAGTAGTAAACCGGGATGTAGCAAGGACTGGTCTGTCAGGGGCTGCAGGACTTACCTGTGTCTGGGCTCTGGTGCTTCCAAGGGAAGTGGGACTCCTGCAGGTGTCCAGGCAGATGCTCCCGAACAGCAGGAGAGTGAGTTTCCAGTACCACACACACGTGCAGACATATCCACTTGTGCCTTTGACCTTGGCTTGCAGGGCTGTGTGACTGGTCCTGGTGCAGGTTACACTGCTGGGTCACACTGCAGGGAGGGGTTTGAGCTGCCCCAGCAGCTCAGATGAGCAGTTGCTACACTGAGATGCATCTTAGAAGAATTAGCTGCTAAAAAGGGCTAGCTGGAAAGAGCAATCCTGAGAAATTTGTTCTATTCTTGAAAATTAACACCTTAGCAATGCCCTCTAGCTCTGCTCTGACTTTGTAATTCTCTGTTATTTAGCAAAGCTTACAAACCTCATCCTCCTGCCACGTATCAATTGTGGTTCATTATGGTTTGCAGCAGTGAGCACAGAAATAGGTAAGTGATAAGAACAGCTGGCATTTAGGCTCCTCAGTAGCACCACTTGCCAGTGCAGTTAAAGCCCTTTTTTCCTGTCTTTGCACTTGCTCAGAAAGGAAAAAGCATTTGAACAAACAGAAATGCTTACCCAGAAGTTTTTTCTTATATATATATTTGTGTGTGTGTTTATACATTTGAATTTGACTATATTTAAAATCAGATTATCAGATCAGATGAGACCTTTTTCCTGGGAATTTAATCCTATAGCCTGTATGTTTCAGACTTCTGTAAATTAGTTCCTGTTTGAAGAACACAGGTTTTAGAAAAATACCTAAATTTGACTTGAATAATTTTTGGTGAAGTACAACTGCTGGGGAATTGCTCCAGCTAATTATCCTTGTTACTAATAAACATGCACCTTGTTTGTATCCAGCTGGTCAGACTTTTTTACAGTTTTGTCACACAGACAACTGTAACAATTCAGTTTTCCTCTGTACATGCACAAACCCCGGTGCAAATCAGCCCTTGGCCCAGAAATCTGAACCCGTGTGTGTTTCTTAAATCTGCTGTTATCAAACATCCCTCCCAGCCCCTTCATCTTTCTTGCAGCTGTTTCCTGAGTGCTCTTCTGTTTATCAACAGCCTTCCTGAGTGGGAGTCAACAAAGCTGTGCTTGCTGTGTCAGGGCTGGATGTGCCACTGGGACAGCTCTTGCTGCTGTTCCAGCTCCTGCAGTGCTGAGAGCCTGTTGGCCCAGGGCACTGTGCTGGGAATTCCCAAGGTTTGGACTGTCAGCTGAGTCACCTTTCCAAAGGGGCTGCCTTCCAAAGTAAAACCATTTGGTCTGTAAGGCCCCTGGTCCGTGTTCTTAGACATCAAACAGGTGATTCCAGCTGGCTGAGCACTCCCCACCCCAGCAGTGAGCTCTGCTGTGCCTGGAACTACATGGCTGTTGGTTGACTTCTCCCTTGTCACTAACAATGTATTAAAGCAAATAGAGCTGGAATTCTTGAGGGACTCCTTCAGAAATACCCTTGTAATATATCCCCACTTCCATTGTGTGCCTTGTTGGATTCATTGGATGTGCCATGGTAAGTCTCAACTGCTGTGGCTCCCTGATCAACATGTTGTGCAGGTGTCCAGTCCAGTGACACTTTCAGCAGGCAAGCAAACTTTTGATCCCATCAAGATAAAAATCAAATTCATTTGGCAACTTCTGCCTTCTAATGAACTCTTGTTTGTTGGTACTAATTATAAGACCCTCCTGTTTTTCTGTTAACTGAGTCCCACGTCAACCCTCCCATTTTCACTCAGAACTAGTGCCAGGTTGCAGGCCTGAGTTTGTCTTTAAAATACTGGTACAACATGAGCATCCATCCTTTTGCTTTGCTCTCAATTTGTTTTATTTCTACGTTCCAAGTTACCAAAATTTTTCCTTCCTATGATAATAGCATGTCTTTTGCAGCTGATTTCTCAGGAAGTGAGTGGCTTTCTAATTGTTATCATTCTCTAGCCCTTCTCTTGACTAACTGGACTCTGATTGTTCCAGCTTTGTGAAACAGTTCCTGTTAAGACACCAAGCATTACACAGTAGTCAGGTAATTGCATTCTAGCTGTGTTTGCATGTGAGAAAGATGACCCAGGTGTGAGCACACCCACGTGAATCACAACCCATGTTAGTTATGGGACCTGTTCTCCTTCGAGGTGGAAACGGAGCAGTTAAAGCATCTCTGACTACAGTACAGGATTGTTTAAGCTAAAAAACAGTAGTTGCTAACAGTGTCCAGAGTTGCAGGGAACTTTGTCCCTTTACTCTGCATCTATCTGTCTTCTTTTTTCTCTCTCTCCTTTCCCTTAGCTTTCCATCCCAATTTATTAAACTACCCAAGCTTAATAGACAAACTTAAGTTCAAATCTACCTACTCCGTGCTATTTTACTCAGGCAGTGGATTGAGAACCTCCTTCTTCCTTTCTTTCCCTTTAAGACATGAATGATCTCAGAATAATTTGAATGTTCTTCAAATTGCTCTTAAATTCCCCGATCCTGGCTACATTCAAACTGTGATCCCTTCAAAGCATTTCCCTGGTACCTGCAACCATTGGTACCTTGGGTAGAAACAGCTCAGCTTTCTAATTTTGGAGTAGTGCTTTGGCTTTGAAGAATGACTGCCTTTCTTGGTCTTTCTTCTCCTTTCTTTTTTATTTTAATGCTCATGGCATTGAACTTGCTGTGATAGACAAAGAGCTCTTTGACCAATGTTCTTGGTTTCTTCATGAGCTGGGCAGGGCAATCCACTGGTGGAGCAACCCCTGCGTGGTCTGTTCTGTTTGATCAAGTCAATCAGTCACCAGTGTGGACTTCAGAGCTTGAAACTGTTGGACTAAGTGTTAAAGCACTGGGAATAACAGAAGGTTCCCTCCATCCTATATAGCTCGTTGTCCAGTGCTGTCCCACAGAACTGCAGGCAATCCTTCAGTCCCAGGATGTAGCTGCTGTTGTTCTGGAAGAGTGCATTCCCAGTGTCCTGTTACAAACCAATGGCTTCTCTGTAAATGCTGAAAAGGCAAGGATATTCTTGGGTGTGAAATGAAATAAACCCTCTTCTGAAGGCACAGATCCACCCTCTGGGTGCTGAAGCTATAGATGTATTTTTTTTTCTAAGTACAAATTCTCCAATCCACTTGGAGCCCTATAAATTCAAGTGACCCTGATGATGTATTAAGATAAATCACGTGTTGTTAGGAGGCTGGGGTTGTAATTTCGAGGATGATGTCTGGGACAATGGATGCTCAGCCCTAATTACAGCTGCTGGTATTAGTCTGGAATTTTCAAAGTTGCTCGAGGAAATCTGGTCTTGAAGTGAGTTAAGTCAACTTGACTGAGAAAACCACACAGAGCTGTCCAGTTCTAGCCTGTTCCACTTTGTGTGACCTCATCTTTTATCTGTGCTCCTGTGGGCAAAACCAAACAGTGGAACCGTTGCTGTTGTTTTTGCAAGGATCTCCTCCTTATGGCTGGGGCCCTCCTGTAAGATGCCAGGCAGCTGTTTGGGAATTGGGAACTGCTGGGTCTGTCCTCATTGTTTTGGGATTCCTCTGCTCCCACACAGACCTGGCAGTCCATCCCTAAAATGCTGGGGTAGTGCAGGAATGCTATTTCTGTAGCTGCCCATTCCACACTGGGTTCTTAAATGCTGGTTAATGAGACCTCAAGAATTCGGCTGTTCTGAGAAGTGGCACACGAAGGGCAAAGCTGCATCTCATCCTCTGCAGAATCTCCAGTGGGCAGAGGCAGTTCAGGCTCTACATCCTTCATTCAAACAGGGGATAAAACTTGCCAAAAATGTAGCATTCTAGTAATTGTAGTCCCTGCTTGGACCTGAGGTGAGACCACAAACTCCGTTTATTTGGAGCATTGAGAGTCCCCCTGGAGTATAACGAAGGCCAGGACTTCTGGAGATGGATCATTGTGTCCAGCAACCCTGAACATCAAAGGCCATTCCCTAAGAAATCTCTAAGGACAGCAGTGGTGTTTGCCTGCTGTCCTTGCTGCCTCAGGCTTTCGGGAGAGCAGGGCTGTTTGGAGGCTTTGGGGGATTTTTTGGTGTGGGTTTTTCATTTTAATTTGGTTTTGGTTGGCATGAGCTGCTCTATGCCAGGCAGGCTGGAACACTACACAAATGTTGTAACTGAAAAATTCACAAACAAATATTCAGGCACTTATGTAGGATGGTAGGGGAGGGTGTGACCAGCTGCTTGTATTGTTGCAAAAACTAAATGTTTGCATGGAAATACAACTTCTTCTGCATCCAATTTCTCATTCAAACACAACAGTGCAAGGATCAGGAAGGAACTGGCCTTGGGATTGCCAGCTTCTGTTCATGAATTTCTCCTTTGATTCACTGCCTCTGCCTCCACTGTGTTGAATTCAAGGATTAAAACATGGCTACACTTGCAATATTTAGTTTATTTGCCTTCTGAGAGATTTTTAAATTTCTTTGCATTTTAGGGCAGTGTTCATGTCTTGCTTAATGAAATTGTTCTGGAGATGACTGGTCAGTGCCCAGAGCTCTGTGTGAGATACATCATATGTGAGGGTGGAGGGCAGAGGATGATGAGCAGGGCGTGATGATATGACCTTCCATGAAATCTGGTCGGGTTAAGGCTTGTGTCTGCCTAACCCAAAATCTGGGGTTTCTGATCCTGTACTTTGGTGTTCTATGTCGTTCTGTTTTTCCTAAGTGAGAAGCTGCATGTATGTTTGTGTTTGAGTCCTGACTTTGAATCACATAAAGCAAAACACAGGAAAAGGACAATTGAGTCATAATTATTTACAGTTGAACATGTTAGACTTTTGCAGGCAGTTACTGCTCCTGATAACGGTAGTGGCTACACTGCTGTACACTGTGGCAAAGTGTTACTTCAGGGAGACTCCAGTCCTTTGATAGTCGTGGTTGAGAGATTACTGTACCCTTCTGAAGTACAAAAAGTGGGTCTCTTTTCTGAGATTTTAATTAACTGAAGAAGAAATCTAGATTTTAAATAAACTGGGTTAGAGATAATTTCCATTTTTTCCAAAACAGAAATGTGATGTCCTCCTGATGGTCTAGTTCCTCAGGCTGTAGTAACTGCTAGGACTGGGTAAGGTCCAACCGGGTTAACAACAGGGCTCAGGTCTGGGTTTCGACTTTCAGCCCCTCCACTCCCCTCTGCAAACACCCATCACCCCTTGGGAAGAAGGTGGAAGGTGGTCACGAGCTTCCTGCAGGCCAGGTCTGGCCCATGGACCAGCTACTGGACTGAGTTATCAAAGTTAATAGTGGTGCACTGGCAAATGTGAGTTTGTTTCCTCAAAGATGAGTTACAGCTACTGTCAAACAGAAGGGCTTCTGCTCTTACTGACCCTCTCCAGACCTCTGGAGGTGAGGAAAAATCAATAAGAGCAGACTAGGATAAACTAAAATAAACATTTTCAAGCTTTTAAGATACTAACAAAATCATGAAAGGCAGAAAATAATCCCTGAAGGGATAAGCTCTCTTGACTGCACTGTAAGGGAGCAGGGCCACCACCAAGTGAGGCTGTTCTTTCCTCACTGAATATGCAGCCAGATGCCTGCAAGTTCCCTGAGCAGAGTGTGGGTAAGAGCCTGCCCCTGGTTTCCTTTGGTGTCACCCATGCAGTGTATTGTGTGTGTGGCCACTGGGACCAGCCAGCCATGGGCTCTGGGCTGAGGGGCTCTTGGGGACAGTGACAAAGGCTCTGTCACTTCTCTGCACAGGAAGGCTGCCGATTCTCTTAGCCCCACCTTTTAGCTGGACTCTGCAGGCACTGGCCAGCACTCCTTCTGGAGCATAACCAGGAAGCAGAAGGATGAAGTAGCTGAGTTCAGACTTGGTTTCCAGTGTATCCACACACCTCCCCATGGTGATCCCAGTGTGAGGGAGCTCCTCAGAACATGCTGCCCATCTTTGTCACCAGTGCTTTGGGGACACTCCTGTTTGCAATCACCATTTCAAGACTAGGTTGGTGTAATGTGCTTTCTCAGGGGCTGTGCTCAGATCAACCTTGTGACTGAAGTGGGTGCAGAAAATGTTGTGTGCTTGGTAAGCAGAGTAAGAACTCTTATCTTCAGGTTTGGGACTTAAACCCACCTACCCTGACCTTCTGCATCATCAAATTACATCCCATTCTCTCTGCGGGGAGCACAGTAGCTCATGTTGAATTCAATACTGCACTTTCTAGAAAGGCAATCAACCTGGATTGAAGGACATAAAGGGATAGAGAATACACCCCTTCTTTAGCATTTTATTCCAGAGCATAATCACTCTGTAATAAATGTGAACCAGATGATTCATTAGGATTTTTCTAACTCCAGCTCTCAGCCATTGTTCTGGTTCTTGCTATGCCTTTTCCCTCTTGAGTAGAGCTCTTAAAACTGGCATTTTTCTCCCCATGTTAGAACTTGCACACTGTAATCAAAATGCCTCTCAACAACTTGTAACAGCCAAGCCCAGCAATGTCTCTGAGCTAGAGTCTACTCTGTTCCTTGGAAGAGGTGGTAACCACTGATTTTAGCAGTTCAGTCATATGATTCATCTTGCCACTAAACGTTTTTTCCAGTTCCCTTTGCTTTCTCTTAGTATAAATCTCATGGTATGGCTGTACTGGCATCTGCTGTGTTTGTCTGGGAGTTTTCCATGTACATGTGAAGGTGTTAGGGTTGGCTGCAAGACTCTGGGTGTCCATGTACCTCACTGCCCAACCAGTGCCTCTGTGCTGTGTCTGGAGGTGTCTCTGAGCTGAGACTCCTCTCCGTGTCAGAAATAAAAGGATGCTCTTGCAAGCTCCTTCAGCTTGGTCCTGTATTGCCCCCTGTTCAATGGCCATCAGAAGCCTACCTGAACTCTGGAGCATATACACTGACCTTTAATAATAAGTTGGTGTTTGGGATGGCTTTTGTTTCTTGGGGATTTGCTGGGTGGAGGGGACTTTGAGAAGTCACTCCCCAGCCTTCTTAGGCAGTTATTTTAACGTGCAGTAAAGCATCTTGGCTTCAGTGGCACCTGTGTTTCTGTGCTTGGTAGTGGTTCAATGAAAAGAAATTAAACTTCAGTTCCTTCAGAAAACTCTGCTTTCTTAGCTGCTTTCAGGAGAACCACTTGATCCATAAGACTAAGGTCTTTAATTTTGCCTTACCTTTTAATCTCATTAACATCTTCTGAACATCTGTGTGCAGAGCTCGGGGTAGCTCAAACAGTGAAGAAAATGGAGTAGGACAGACAGTGGAGCAGACCATGTGTCTGAGGGCTCCTGGACACTTTGGCTGGGCTCTGTGGAACTCCTGAACCTGCAGTTCAGCTCAGTTTAATGCCTGATATGTCTGGTTTAAAGAACCCATGAGTTTTCCCTCCACTGCTGGGCAATTTGGGTGGTCCTTGTGAAGCCATTTCACTCCTTTTCTACCTTCCATCCACCCACCCCCCCCCCCTTTTTTTCTTAATTTCCCCCCTTTCCTGTGCTTCTTTTTAATTCTACCATTTTCTGTTGGGTTTTTGTTTTGGTTTCATTTTTTGTTTCCTTTTGGGCTATGTAATACTCTGGGTGAGCACTGTCACTTGACCAAATTAAGTACACCACTAGAATTCTGAGGTTGGTGAGGATATGAATAAGCAGTTTTGCCAGTGTAACCTCTCCTGTACAGTCAGTCACATCTGAACTGCAGATGCTGCTATGGAGTAAAAAATTACTCCCTAGACTTTGACAAGTCAACCTGAACATTATCATTAATCCAGATATGTTGTTTATGTTGGTGGAATGAACTCTGGAGCATCTGTGCAGCCCCACTCTCAGCATTAAAATGTCCCCACTGTCTGGGAGTGTAGCGTGTCACCGGGAAGGGTGTTTGCTCCTTTCCTCAGCAGTGTTGCTCAAACAGCTCCGAATTGCTGCTGACTCAGCAAAAAGTGCCCTTTCCCCTCCTGGCAGCATCGCGGGGGTTCCCTTGGTGGTATCTCTCCACATTTCTGGCATAGTTTGTCCCTGATGTCATTGGCAGGGTGTGACACAGCCAGGTGTGCCGAGCACACACACACGCACATACACGGGCTGTGCTGTGAGAGCTCCGTGTTCCTCACAGGAAGGCAATGGGGGTTTGTTTAAATGTATATCCCGGAGACAAAGGCTTTAATCATGACACATTTTCTTAGTAAGATCAACAAACTGAGAGAAATCCGAAATCCTGACATGCTGTTCTTGGACAAGCATGCCTTGGCTCCTCAGCATCATTTTATTTCTCTGTTTTCAGTTACCTTTTGTAGTTTTATGACAGGTACGACAGGCTGGAGCCACTCTGGTTGTGAACACTTTTATCTCTTTGAAGGTTGCTCCTTTTGAAATGAAATGTCTCTTGGCCGTTCTTGGCTCAAAGGTGGAACTTTATAAGGAGAGGGATGGAACTGTTTGCAGTGGGGGGAACTCTGGAGCAATTTTACTGCCTTTGAAGGTGCATGTTGTTCCTGAAGCTCCTTCTGTGCCATAGGAAAACCATCTGGGGCCAAGCAGGGAGCTGTGAGGTTGGTGACACATTCCAGGGAGCCCTTGCCCTGCCTCAAATTGTCCCTTCCCTGACAGCCCCTGGACTGCAGACAGCTCAGGGCACTCAGAGTAGGCAAGGAGAGATTTTGTACACATTTCTTCTTAAAACCAGCTCTGAGGGTGGGCCTGCACGGCCCGTGTGGACTCACTGTTGGGAACAAGCTGGTAGTGCTGGAGACATTGGTTTGGTTTGGTGTTTTTTCTGGATAGCTCCACAGTTCTGCCCATCAGTGTGTTTGAAGGCTGCTCTGCGGTGCTGCAGAGTAATAAAGGCACATCAAGGGAATTCGTTACTTGGTCCCACTGCACTGGTGATAATGGGGAGGTACAACCCGGCTGAGGTGAGCTGGTGGGGACAGACCCCTCAGGGCCAGGCCGAGGAACTGCCTTCAGGGTTGGTCTGAGGTGGGCTGAGGGAGCCCCTCAGGGATGGTCTGAGGTGGGCTGAGAGGGACGGACCCCTCAGGGCCAGGCTGAGGAACCACCTTCAGGGCTGGTCTGAAGTGGGCTGAGGGAGCCCCCCAGGGCTGGGCTGAGAGTGGACAGACCCCCTCAGGGTTGGCCTGAGGTGGGCTGAGAGGGATGGACCCCTCAGGGCTGGACTGGGGTTGCCCCCAGGTGGGCTGACAGGCCCCTGAAAGGGCCAGTCTGAGGGATCACCTTCAGGGCCACCCTGAGGAGGGCTGAAGGGGGCCCCGTAAGGTCTGGTCTGAGCGCGGCTGAAGAGCCGCCCTGAGGAGCGTGACGGATCCTTCGGGGGAACTGAAGGGAACCCCCTTAGGGCCGGTCTGTGGGCGGCTGGGGCGGACTGAGGTTCCCCCCTCAGGGCCAGGCTGTGGGCGGACTGAGGATCCCCCCTCAGGGCCGGGCTGGAGCGGACGGAGCAGACCCCTCAGGGCCGGTCTGTGCGCAGCTTGGCGGACTGAGGATTCTCCCTCAGGGCCGCTCCGTGAACGGCGGAGATGCCGCAGCGGAGCCGCCCCGGGGCGCGCTGAGGGGACGCGCACAGACTCTCCCTGCGCTGCTGCCGCCGGGGCGGCTCTGCCGGACCCCTCGAGGCGGGCGGGGCGGGGCAAGGCAAGGTCTGGGGGCGGGGGCTGTGCCGGGCACGCCCCCCCGCGCTGTCAGCGCCGCCGGTGCCGGGCGGGCTCGGCGCGGCCGCGGGGAGGATGCGGCGCTGAGCGCTCCGAGACCCGTCCGGCTGTCTGTGTGTCTGTCCGTCCGTCCGCCCGCCACCCCGCCCGGGCTCCGCGCGCCGAGACCCCCTTCCCGCAGCCCATGATGTGCCTGGAAAGCGACGGCTCCTCCGGCAGCAGCCCGGGCTGCGGCGGGCGGCTGCGAGGCGGCGACGAGGAGGAGGAGGAGGACGGCGAACGGGGCTGCTGCGGCCGGAGCGCCGAGGGCGAGGTGCAGACGCTGTCGGGCAGGATGAACCCGCCGGCGGGCGGCAAGCACCCCGACCGCCCCGCCGCGCTCCGC
>JAOXXN010000246.1:3262907-3283180 GCA_026770055.1 Myrmophylax atrothorax | reverse complement strand
AGACGCGGCTGCTCGCCCGCTCCAAGCAGGTGGCCGCCAAGGGCGATGCACCCGAGCCCGAGGACTATGCGACGATGATGGCAGAGCGTGCCCGGCCCGACCGCGAATTGCTGGGCGCGGGGCAGCTGGAATGGATCGAGCGGACGCTGACCCGCTCGGTCCAGGCCGGGACACCGTGGCAGGTGAGCGCAGCCCCCGACGGCCCCGCCCGGCCCCGGCTGCGGCCGCCGCCGTGCCCGGGGCTGTCCCGGAGCGGGGATGGAGTGAGGGATGCGGCGCGGCCGGTGCCCATTGTGCGGCCCCTCCGGTATTGTTCGGTAGTTTGTGTGGATTTTATCGAAAATTAGAGCGGCGTCCTTTGTTTGTGCGGGCTCGGTGGGATGCGGGAGGGACCGGCGGCGGGCAGAGGATGCTTGGGGAGGTTTGGGGGGTGGTGGCAGGCGCGGTATCGATCCCGGCACGGGGTGACAGGTGCGGCTGCGGCCGCAGAGACACGACACGGGGCTGAGAGCGGGGCCGGGGGAAAATCGCAGCGAGGCAAATCCCCCTTGGCTTTGTTTCTGCGGAGCGCGTGGAACACGCGGCTGTCCTTCAGCCCTGTGCCAAGGAGGGTCCGTTCGCTGCAGAACTCCCGAGCAGGTGACAGCAGAGCTGGCAGAGCGGCCAGGCAGCTGCAGTGCACTTTGCAAAGCTCGGGTTGCTGGGGGTAAACGCTGTGAATTGATGCGCTGAGGGATGCGTGACCAGCAGCACTGCGTGAAACACTCGGTGGGTGCTGCTGCTGTGTAGCTCCGAAATAAATGTGCATTGGGATGTTTGCTGTGCCATCCCCAGGGAGGACTCCTCGTTCGTTCTTGCCAGGCAATAACAGCAGGGAAGCACATCATCACTGAACTTTTCCTAATTAAAAACGAAGTAGGCTTGTTGGTAATCAACTGTCTCATGTCATTAGAATATAATGCATATTCTGTGTTTGGCAATACTGATAATTTTATCTTCAGAGCTTGTAAGGGGGTTTGTGCATGTATAAATTTTGCTCTATGCATATATGTGTTTTAATCACTAGGACTCGATGTGGTGTTAAGCAAATCAGATATTTGTTTATACTACATTAAAATAATATATGTTTGTAGGGCAGTGATACAGTGCAAGGGACATAAATGTAGTCACTGTTGTCAGAATAAATTGGCCAGGTTGTATTTGTTTTGTCTGGAGTAGGGAGATGGGGAGGATTAGAAGGAAAATTCAGCTGGCCCTGTTGTGGCTTTTTTATTATTATTTGCAGACAGAGCTTGCTCCTTCAGGAAATGTAAAGGCCAGTATTGGGAGGTATTGAGTGCTCTGCTGGTAGTCAGTCTGCTGCAGGAGGAAGCTTGAAGATACAAGGTTAACCTGTTATTATTGAAGCAAATTGTAGTTTGCTCCCTTGCCCTCAAATAGGAACCTCTCTAGTAGAGAGTTTTACTACAAAGCATCGTTTTCCTTTAATGCATGGAAAGTTTCCTTTTAGGAAGGCTATTTCCCCCTTGTGCATGCTTTAAAATAATCATAAATTACTATCTAGTTCACCTATTTGCTGTAGTACTTTCAGCAAGACCTTTGGCATCTGATTTTTTCCGCCTGCAAGAACTGAAAGCAGCATCTTTTCTGGAAAGGCTGGAAAGTGCCTGACCAAGCAGAAGATAAAAATGCCTGCCTGCTGCAATGTGGCATTGCCAGTCCCAGTGCTACGATTGCCAGTATGTGCAGGATAAACTCTGGTTTTACAGTGCTCAGTAACTGCCCTGTGGAACTTATCATTCAGCCTGATATCAAAGCTTTAAGATCTCAGACATCAGACTTGCCTTTAGGGACAAAATCAGACTTTGCATGGCCTTTTTGTCTTCTGTCAATTGGTATTTACTTTTCAAACTGGTGTTTCATAAAGTGCTAATCCAAAACACGGAATAATTTAAATCCAGCCTAATAGAAGCGTTGTGGCAATAGAAATTATATGTTTTGAGCTCAAAACTGACTTTATAATCAAGTCTTCTCTGAAAGCAATCTTTGCTTTTGTATTTTGGGTCTTAGTACATACCACATACTTATGTGATGTGCACTTGCAGATGAATCAAGCTGGCACTTTGAATATTCAGCTCATGTCTCAAGACAGGTAATAATTAGTGAATACAACTCTCCAGACCTTCAAAGTACATTTCAAATATGAAGTGTTGCAGCAACGTAATAAGGGATTTTAACACCAGCCACATTATGGCAGGGGAAGTAGCATCAGAAGTTATGATTTACCTAAGGCCAGTGAACTGTTGTGAGAACTGGAATTAATTTCTGGTTCCAGCTGTATTTGAAACAAGTGTTAGAAGAGCAGCAGTACCAATGGCAACTGGTTCCTGAGGATTTGTGTCTCTAGGGTGATCCCTCCTGTGGGTTCTCTGACGTCAAATAAGAGTTGACCTTTGTCATTAACCTTTCTCTTCTTGTCTTATAAGAGTCTCGCCTCTACCCCACCATTTTTTTTTAATGAAAGTGTTGGGAGCTTTGGGACTTCTTCCTGCTGTCAAATTTAGTCAAAAGCAGGTCAGTGGCCTCAAAAGCAATTAGTAGGCAGCTGACAGACGGATAAAAGCAAACAGAGAATCCAGTTGTATGGGCGGGATACTACAAGTCCAGTTTCAGTCTTACTTGGGAACTTGGTTGCAGTCACTTTGGTCATCTTAAAATAAGTGCCAGTATAACAAAAAGTATGTATTTAGTGTGTGTATATATATAACAAGGATACTCAAGTATATATTTAGTCACTAGGAAAAAATATCATATATAGAGAGTTACTTGTTCCAAATGTAGTTCCCTGGGTGTCTTCCACTATTTTCTAACATATCCCCACAGAAGCTGGATAATACATATCCAGTCAATGCCAAGAGCATCTTATGTAATGGAGGGAACTAAGCTGACCTCTCCTATAGCACACTTTGCTCTTAAAATAAAAGCTTTTGCATTGCTAAAAAGTAAACAGCAAATGTGGTATTTCTTGGTGTTTGCACTGTGGACTCAGGGACGTTGTGTGTAGTGAGCTGTTCTTGGGTAATCTTGTTTCAAGTGGAACACACAAGGAAGTAGCTGCCAGTTTTCCTGGTTCTGGTTTTATGACTTTGCAGTACAGACTACAAGAGTTTAGGATGGGATGTGACTTGTGGTATCTGGGACAGAACTTGGGTGCATTTCCAAGGCACAGGACTTATCAGCTTCACACCTGACATTAAGCTGCAGCTTTTTTGGGAATACATGATGAAACTGGGCCTCCACCAAGGGCTGGCCTGTTTCTTATAGTTTCAGAATAAGTTTATTCCAGTACTTTAAAAAGCCTTAACAGTAGTCATGGATGTTTCAATAATGTCCTCATCTTTACACAAAGGTGGAAATTTCCACTGTCTGTGGAGTGTGTTAAAATATGATGATACTTGGGAGAAGCCATCCCAGACAAACAGTGGGAGTGCCTGTACTGTGGCTGTTGCAAAGGAAGGATGGAAAACTCTGTGCTGAGCATTCCCAGCTTGAAGGGAAATGTCCTCTGCAATTTTCTTAACAGGTCTTTGATCATCCTGAAAACAGTTGCCTGTGGAGAAAGCCTTCTTTCAAGAGCTGGGATGGTTTGCTGCTGGTAGCAAAGCAAAGGGTAGGGACAAGGGAAAACAAGCAGCAATTGCAGGTTACCTGTGAAACTGCAGCTTTTCAGCCACCTGGTGCTGCTGGGATGTATCTTCTTCCTTGATGAAGTTTTGGGAAAAGTCACCTTCAGAAGCTTGGAATGCAGTTTCCCAATTATCCCATGGGTGACCTTTTACTGTGCCTGCTGTTGACGAGGAAAATGGTGTTGCTTCATTAGGGTGTCACCTCCACCTTCTAATTCAGATGCTGCTTCCTGGCATTTCTGTAGTGCCTTTAATTTAAAGGTAACGATTTAATTAAGCTGGAGAACTACCCAGCAGAATAAATGAGTCTTACTGTCCCACTGCAGGAGGGGAAACCGAGTCATAATTTGTTTGTGGTACTGGAGTTGGTGGCCGAGTCTTCCCTGGTCCCAGCTCATCCTTGAGGTTCTCCATCCCTGTCACACAGTATGTCACAGGGTTTGGTCTGCTGGTTTTGTCCTTTCAGTGTCTGCAACTTGCTAATAACCATATTTGTGTTAATTAGCCTCTCATTACAACACATAGTTGCAAATCAAATGCCATTCTTTGAAGATACATACATGCAAATGATCACTGAAAGTTGAAAGTCAAGTTTAAAACTATGTAGTATGAGCTCCAGCTGAAGGTTAGGAAAGGTTCAGCACTAACTCTCAAATGCAAAGACATTCAAGAGGTTATGAGCCAAAACTGCTTCTTTTTACTTCTGAACTCATGTTTGTGACTGTAACATGTTGCCTGATAGTGTGTTTGATACTGAATCAGCTTCATGCAGCCTGTCTCGTATGGAATGGGGTAAAAAGAGCTCCTTCTCTGCCTGTAACACAACCATGTTCAGTGCTTAGAGCTTCAGGGAGGAAACCATTAAGTGGCAGTGCAGGCTCTTCATTTTTCTGTCTCTTTGTGAACTAATCTCAGTCCAGGACTCAGCTGTGGAAGGACTGGAATGTTGGAAAATATTAGAAGATAATATTGACAGAATGCACTTGAGCCAGCAGTGCCACCTGCTCGGGCACGTGAAGGTTTGTGGAAAGATGACGGTGTTTCACTTGGACAAGTTACCTGTGACTGGCTCAAAACTCAGCCAGTCCTGCACTGGAAGCTGAAGTTAGGGCTGAACCTCCTGCACTTCAAAAGCAGGTGACAGAAAGTGTTCAGCAGCACAGAGAAGGGACTCTGTAGCAGCATCTCATTCCCTCATGTTTTCCCTCTCTGATGGGCTTTATTGCAAAGTCGTCGCTTCCTGTTTTCCAGCTCTTATGTGAGTTGGCACAATTTGTTCCAGAGGATTTTACATTTCAAGTGAAGTCTTATTATGTTTAATCATAGTGGTTTTTTCTTCCTTGTGCTGTAGGTTTGCCAGATAGTAACTATCTTTGTTACTATGTGCAGATTTTCCTGTTTGACTCTGAGATTCTCTTTCATGTTGATTAATTTTATCCCCAAAGCATCCAAGTCATCAAAGCCAGTGAATGTGGCCCTTATTACATGGAGTTAAGATCCTCATAAATATTGAGTGTGTTCTTAAGAATAATGTGATGATCTTATTAGTCCCTTGATCTCCATGACTGTCAATATCAGAAGCTCTGTGGAAAAACTCTGGTCAAATGTGTTGGAATTCTGTAATGATTCCTTCAGGACTTCTCAAATACCATACCAAGCTGAAATAGGGTTAAATTCCCTCAGTTGACTTGTACAATTCATAGGAACAACTGAAAATATTTAGTCTTCATTTCTTCTAGTAGACTGTACATCAGAAGCAAAAAAGCTGCTGATTTGGAGCATGGTGGGCTACAAAGTTCAACAAATGTTAAAAAACTGACTTTCCCTCTAATATGAAATCCCACAGCTCTTGCTTGGGCTTTCAAGTGCTGAGGAACTTGTGATTGAAACATTGTCTGAATCAAATAAGATTTGTAAAGGTCTTGAGGTTCCTTATAACTGTTGTTAAAAGCTCCTGGTACCTATTCAGGAGACTCAATGGCAAACCATAATTTTATTTTACAGATACAAAGTAGGAAATTTGGAGATCAGACTCTTGCTGAGTTGCTTATTTGCATCATCAGTGCTTGATGTGTGTTATAGACCAGGACATCATTGTGCAGCTTCTACTGAATCAGTGCACCCAAGGTGTACTTTTAATCCACATCTCTCAGAGATGTTGGAGAACTGTAGACCATGGATGGGAGAGTTTGAAGGAGACCAGAGACAGCACTGGTGAGTGTGAGGGACTCTGAGCAGGTATGATTTATTTTGTAGGCAGCGTGGCCAAAAGGTGAGGAGGGATTTGAGGGGAGACAAGGGCAGCTTTCAGCAAGTGTGTGCAAACAGCATCTTCCAAGGACCAGGAACATCTCAAAACAAAGCGTGAGGCTGTCTGTTGGAAATGGGTAATGGAGGGTGGTGCCCTTCTGGCTGAGGGAGTTTTGTGGAAGTGGGCACTGTGGATGTAGGGTGGTGAGTGTTCTAGAAAAAAATAATGTGTGCTCAAAATGAGCTCTGCAAAGGACCTGTGAGGCGCCTGAGGGGACATGGAAGTTAATAGGAGTTGAGCAAAATGGGCTTGGGCTCAGAGCCCAGAGAGGTGTTAGTGAGATGAACAACACCTCGTGGTTTCCAGGGAAATTTGGTATGGGCATCTCTTGAAAATTGCATCTTTAGTGAACTGGTCTGAAATTCTTGATCTGAAAGTTCAGAGGCAAATCTGAGGCAGGTACAGGCAAAGTAAAAGAAAAAAACCCTGAATAACTCAAAGCAAAAACAACCCCCTGAACCAAACCCTTCCTTTGGAGTCCTTAAGGTACTAGAGCCCCCTTTTGAGCTTGGTGGTATAAACATCTCCCTCTGCTATTCAGGGACTGCACGAGTCCTTTCCCTAATTGTGAGCACAGCAGGCACCTCATGCACCTTTTTTCTCATCTGTTTCCATTGTTGTTCTGGGGGTGTTTCTGTCTGATGTAACTCAGCTATTTCTGTAGGGTTGCAGGGAAGGGAAGTGAAAGGGAGGGAGCACTAATTTCCATGCTCCTGGTTTTACAGCAGTATATAAATAGTCAGGAAAGTGGGAATGTAAGGGATCCTGGATGACTGGAGGGATGTGGGATCCTGCACTTTTGTGGCCACGCCTTTGGATTTATTGCCAGTCAGGAGGTTACTTTTGGAAGGCCCTGGAATGAGCTGCTCAGGGTGCCCTGGTGGGCTCTTCCCACTCCTCCTGGTGCTGTGTTTCATGGGAATGCCCACGTTATCCCTCACTGTAGGAAGTGGCAGAGGAAGGAGCTGAGTCCTCCTGTCAGGCTGCACCTTCTGGACAGCCATGGAGAGTGTTGTGAGTGGTGTTGCTGCTCCCACTATTCTCTACTTCTGTTTTTAAGGGAATAAATATCAGTCATCCTTCTCCAGAACTGATGGTCTCCTACCACAACTGAAATCACAGAGCAACTTCAGCTGAAGAGAATGGAGAGGAATACAGGAGGAAAACTCAGCTTTATGCTTTGCCAGCCCTAAATTCAGGTTTCAGAAATATGAACACACCAGGGTTATGTTATTGGTAAACAATATTATCTCCTACAGAGTTTTTCTGTTTCTTTGGGTTTTGGTTGTTTGGGTGGTTTGGTTTTTTTTAATACCTTTCTTATTTCTGCTGGTGCCCAGCAAGGGCAGTGGCTGAACAGAAGAGCAGAGGGAAAAGCTCAGGGTTTATCCATGGAATAGCTGCAGGAGCAGCTTGGAGCTTGGCTGGCAGAGTGGGAGAACCCCATGCTGGAATGAAAATCCTTTCAGCCTTGGCATGTGATGATTTTCTTTTTATTTTTTAAAATTATTCTAAGGCTGCATTGAACCAAAACTGCAGTAATCCATCTTACTCCTTGTTCAGGCTTCTGCCAATAATTATGTAAATAACAGATCACAGTTAATTATTTGTTTCATAGCTTCCCATCTTCTTTATTTGTGTTAGAAACATGTCATTACTGTGTTGGGATCCGAGGCCTGGGTTCTTGGCAGTGTGGAAAACACCAGGAGTGGGTGACCTGACAGTGGAAAGGGCTGTGTGTCTGTGTGGAGCCTGCAGGGCCCGAATTAAACCTGCCCAAGGGGTGGCTCTGATTCCCAGGGCTGTGCTGGGATTTGCTGGTCTGGGCTCTGTGTATTCCCGTTCCAGAGCAGTGATCCTGTGGGAGGCTTTGCCAGCAGAGCAGCACGGAGCTGAAAGGGGGTCTTGCCCTGGTGGTGATTTGCAATTTTCACTTCTTTGTGCCTGTCACCTCTGCATTTCATGATTTGTGTCTGTGTGGTGGTGATGACCTTGGGTGTTTTGCCTTTATCCTGCCTTGAGGGGGTTGTTTTAGTGCAGTTTTGCTGCCGGGGGGTGGTTTGGGAAGCCCCCAAAGCTCTGTGTGCCCTTGCTGTGTCCTCTGCAGTGACACTTTCCATTTGAAAATGGAACACTGCAACAGGATTTCTTGTCCAATAATTCTGCATAAGATCCTGGATTCTCACTTTACATTGCCTTTAGTGCTGGGTGGTTTTCTCCAACTTCTCCAAGACTTGTGCTTGTAAATTCTGTCCCAGCCAGACCCACTGTGGGTTGGCACAGGGTGAATCCTGTGATGTGCCACCAGCTGCCCAAGTGCCAGTGCTGTCCAGGCTCTGAGCAGGTTGGTGTGGGAAATGTTGGTTATGAGACACTGAATCGGGGCTGCTTTTGTGCCTTGGGCCAGGCACTAATTTTGAGCAGTTTCAGGCGTGCTGTCAGTGCTAAATAATAATTAATATAGAATTGCAACACTATTAATAAATTCCGACTGCGCAAACTATGCAATAAGGAGAAATTACTCCAATTGCACCAGGATGGCTCATAAAGAGGGGGCATTGCCTGTGTTGGTGTGCTGAGCTGTTAGAACTCAAATGCTGCTGCAGTTATGCCGGTGTTAAAGCATTTCTAATAGTCTTGTTATTTCCGTCTGGCAGCCAGAAATGCTGACTAACTTTCAGGATAACAATCTGGTGTATATTCAGGAAACAAAATACCCAAGGGCCACTGGTGACTGACAGCTCCAGTGCTCTGATTAAACCTGACAGTTCCTGATCAGCTCCATCTTGGATGTGTTAGTTCCTTCTCTCATGGGGAGGAGAAGGGGGAGGACAGAAAATGATTTAATGTGGTAGTATGAGGATATGGGACTTCTTTTTTTCCTCTCCCTCTTGCAGTTTTTCATGAATGTGTAAGCCAGAAGTACCCAAACAGGGTACCTGAGTAATAGTGCTTGGAAGGGCAGACATTGATCTCTCCATGATGACTTTCCTAGAACAAAATAAGGAAAATATCACGGTGGTGGCCTCTAGTCATTGATTTGGACTGCAACAACAATGTGCTGAGGTTCCTGAGCTTGTGATGGTCAGTTTAGATGTGCTGTTTGTGTGTGTGTGTTTTGTTCCCAACTAATGTTACAGAGTGGAAGATAAAATTTCTTTTCCTCTGAGAGGAATCCTCGTGCTTTATTCACCTGGGGCTGCACACAGACTGCATAAGGAATTCCTCAATCCCTTCTGGGAGCCCTGCTGTCACTGCTCAGGATGTGAGGTGGGTGGGTGCCAATCCTGACCCCTGGGCACTCACCCACTGCTGCTCCTGCCCTTTCCTCCCTGCCCTTTTCCCCAACAGCTGTTGAGGGAATAACCAACTTTATTTCATTGACCTCTGTGTTTATTTAATCTGCTTTTTATGCACATGCAGGTGCAGTGAGAGCACTTCCCAGCACGTGCTGCTGTGGCCTTGTGGGCTCTGTGCTGTGCTTTGAACTGTACAGAACTGCTACCAAAGCAATAAAATTAATGAGTTTCCTTCTCTTGCCTCTTTCATTATAGCAGGGTCTTGGTGGAACTGCTCAAGTTTAGTGTCACTTGCTACTTCCTTCCTAAAACATATATTTTTAAGTAGTCAAAATTTACACCTCTTTATGTGTTGGCAAATTCCAGCTCAGCATAAATGGATGTTGTTCACAGCTGTTTTGGAAGGTGAGATGTGTGACCAGTTCTGGAAGGGAGTGCACTGGTTTATATGTGCTTTAACACCCATGAAATTGGGCAGACCTTCCATAAGACTTAAATTTTGGGTCATGCTCTTAAGCCAGTGGGGTTGGGGGCACTGGAGAAGAGGAGCTCTGAGGAGCTCAAACACCTTCTCAAGTAGAGTTAAAATTGCCTTTGTCCTTAAAGGTGTGCTGAGATGCACATGGTATTAAGGCACATTTTTTGTCAGCTATTTAAGGTTCAGTGGGAATATTTAAGTTACTACAAAGCCACCAAAATTTCCAGTTTTTTTGGCTATGGATCAAGAGAATTGCAACAGTAGCTGAAGAAAAGAGAGGTAAGTCACTTTTCCTCTGCATTTCATTGTGCTTGTTAAACTTCTGTTTGGAAGTGGCTCAAAATTAGTAATGCACCTGTAGTCCTATTATGTTCAGAAATATGTAAGGGTTTAAATGTCAGACTGCACCTCATTGCAAGCTTCCATTTGCCTCACAAGTCTGCATTGAAATCACTTGCATTGCTGAAAGCCACTTAACAAGAATAAATTAGCAGTGGAGCTGATGTTTGAATAGAAGCAGGAGTTATATGAGTGGCTGGAGAGAGGTTTCTGTCTAAGCATAGGCAATACAATCTGAATCAGGATTTAACATTCCTGATTTAAATATTTAGCCAAGCTCTGGTTATACCATCCCTTCCCATTTTCTGTGGGAATGGCAAACATGCCCCTCACCGTTTAGGAGTTACTGGGCTTTGTAGCCTGGCAAAGTTTGGTTTTATTCCCTCAGACTTGTGCAAATGAAGCACCAACAGCTTCAGTGCTGGGTGGGAGAGGATTCCTGGGCCATTCCTGCCTGCACAGGAGGTTTGTGTGTGCAGAGTGAGCCCAGCACTGGGAGAGCTCTGTTTGTCCAGACAGCCAGAGATGTTCAGTTCTCTGTGCAGAGACTGCCAGAAAACAACAGGCAGGCTCAGTCATGGTGTGGACATCCCTGGGTAGGAGATCTAAATCACTGAGCTGATAATTCAGCTGTTTGTAAATTCAGTTAATCTCACCTTCAGCTGGCAAAACCACTGGCTTTCAGCACTTCGGTTTTCTTGGTAGACTAAAACCACAAAACTTACTGCTTTAGTGAAAGAAGCTGGTAAAAAGAAAATTTATCAGCAGCACAGTTTTCCCACTGCTTTCAGGGGTTTCTTTATTCTGCAAGGGCAAGTGTTTTATTTTTTTTTTAATCAATGCCTTTGACATAATATAGAAGATCCCTGTTTGCAGCTTCCATTCAAACATGTGGACTCCAGTTGCCTCTGCTGGTACTGAGTCATAAAGGCAGGAGACCTAAAATACAGATTTTACAGCCATGCAGGAAGCTTCTATTTTAAAAAATAGGTTTATAAGTGTGGTGTTTCTAAAATATATCAGCTCCTTTGTAATTATACACTTTAGATATTAATACATATAATTTTGAAAGTATAATTTAGACTCCGGTAGGTAATGTCATGACAATTTTAAGGTAGATTTAAAAATATGTTGTATCTAAATATCTCAGCAAGAGTGATTTTTCTTCTTTAGTGATGTTCCTGGGCTTAGTCTGCAGGACCTGATCCTAGACTCTGGTTTGGGGTTTGTTTTTTTTTGCCTTTTAACCCAGAATGCAAGAGAGACTGAATTGTTCTGCCTTTTAAAGGCACATTCCCTGGGTGCTTCTGTAAGAACTCGGGGCTAGAGGGAAGCAAGAGCACACTTTGGATAATTTTGGGTTACAATTTATGGTTAGAAAAGTCTCTCGGCAGTTCTTAGAGCAGATATTTGAGACTTGGCTGGTGGAAAGCTGAAGGAGTGAAGCACCTACAGGAGTCGTGGCTGAAGTGCCAGTGTGTGTGTGGAGTTCACTCAGCCATTCCAGACCCTCCTGCTCCAGGATCTATTTCTTTTCACGGATTCGTTTCCCTTTAAATCTGGAATAGCATCTTTCCAGCCAGAATTGCTCTGTGGCCTGTGGTTTGCTGAGGGGGAAGCAAGTCATTGCTCGTGTCCCTGAGGCTCCTGCCATGTCAGCCCCCTGGTGCCCCTGGAATTCTGCTGGGACCCCACTCAGGGTCACAGCTCCACGTGGGTGCCAGGAGGGTCCCTGCTCCTTCCTCCCCTCCCTCCCTGGGCTCCCATGGTGTGCAGTCAAACCGGGCAGTGGCCCAGCCCCAGTGAAGAAGAGCTGCTCTGTGTGCAGGACCCTCTCCCACGTGCACACCCACCCCATGATGTGCACCTGCCCTCTCTGGCTGCTGCTGTGCCCCTGAGTGCCAGCAGCCTGTGCTGAGAAACCTTCCCTGTTCCTTCCAGCCCCATTAATGGTTTTAAGGACACTTAATTCCTTGCCAGTCTTCTAAAGCTTGTCTTTGTTTGTTCAGGGTGCAGTGGAAGATGCTTTCAGAGCATGTCATGAGAGCTGGAACAGGCAGTGTTAGGAGGTTTCTGTTAAATACATAAAGGCAGAAACCAAACCAGCAGCAATTGGTGGGCAGGGATGGCAGTGACAGTGAGGGTGCTGTGTCACTGGAGCCGCCACTCGTGCAGCACTGCAGACTTCTCTTTGGAAGCCCTTGTAGGCTGGGAAAGCCTTTCTTGCTGTTTTTATTCAGATCCTTGGGCACTGGGCCTTGCCTGGGGCACAGGGCAGGTCCGTGGGCAGGACCCTCTGTGCCAGCCCTGCTGCCTGAGCAGTGTGAGTGTGGGACAGCCCCTNNNGCCCTGCTGCTTGAGCAGTGTGAGAGTGGGACAGCCCCTGGGCTCTGAGACCTGCCAGGGCTGCCTGAGCCCTCCCTCTGTGCTCCTCACTGTGTGCTGAGCCCCTGGGAGTCCCTCCAGCCCTGCCCCGCTGCCTCCAGCACTGCCTGCTCACATTTGAATACTTTACACTTCAAAGTACTGACTTGTTTCAATCCAGAGCTCTTTGGCTCCACACACACTGATAGCCACTCTCTACCCCTGAAGATCACTGAGACCATTGTGCAGGGGAACTTTAGACGAGCTCAGCTTAGACTGAGCAGCAAACTGTGGAGTTTGGTTCCCTTTGGGGTTCCTTGTTGCAGCCCCTCACTGTGGGTCATTTTTCATGTGGTGGATGATTTTCATGTGATGGATAATTTCCATTTGGGCAGTGGATGATGCACCTCTGGTGGGTGTTGGAGGTAACAGTACCCATGGAAAGCTGGATCTCTGCTGGAGCACATTGGTGGAACTGAACAAGGTGCAGCCTCCCTCGTTGCTGCTGCTATTGCATTGTTAAAAACATGATAATCTTTTTAGCTGCCCAATCTCTCCCATTGGTGATTGCTAAATGTAGTTACTTATGTCCAAGCAAGCTCAAACAATGGAAAATATATGAAATATGAACCCTTTCTTTGTGCTGGGGTGGGAACATTCATCTTGCTGTGGTGAGGAATGTTCACCTCACATTTCCGAACATTGTGTGCAGCAGATGAGCTGTTTCCTCCTCCTCCTTCAGGTTTTGGTCTCTCCATTGGAGGCAGGGGCTGAGAGGTCCTGCTTGGATGAGCTGTTAGAGTAATTATCCAAATGAACAGGCCTGGCTTTAAAGATGCTGTTGTGTGATTTTGTTGTTATTGAGTGGAGCGGGGTGGAAATTGGCTCGGTTCTTGTTTTGTTTTTCCATAGTTCAGACTATTGACATGCAGATGAGGGAGAGTCACATTGAGAAAGAGCTGCCTTTTGACTCCAGCAGTGTCCCCAACTGGGCACGAGATTGAAGAATGCAAGGGAACCTAAAACAATGAATCCCATAGCTGACAGCCTCCTGTCAAGCAGCATGTTTGCAAAGATGATGGAGATTTATCTGTGCTGGATGAGTCAAAGGGCTGAGAGAAACCTCCTTGCACAGGCATGGGCATAGTTCTGCACATCCTAAGGTAACAAGAGTAAGTTATGGGGAAACATCATTTTTAAACAGTTGCTCTCAGCCCAATTTCATGGAAACTTTAACAACAAAACAAATACAAACCCTTTTTGAAAAAAAGCCCTTAAAATAGAGCTGAGGTTAAAAGGAGACTGTGTCTAATTTTGTTAACGTTGTGGCCCTAATTTGTTGCTTCTGGTGACTTGAATTCCTCACAGATTGCTGGTTTGTCTGCAGCTCTGTAATTCCCACATGCTGTAATTTTGCCCTTGGAAATGTTGGCCATGGGCAGCTCTCTCTTTCTGGGCTGGAATTTTGACTGCTTCAGCCTCCTTGGCGTGGTCTCTCTGCCCAGGGGAGGTGGAGGAGGTTGCCTTGCAGGGAGGACTGAGCAGCTGGGGTTTGTGCTGGGACAGAACTCCCCAGGGATTCCACTGGGGAAGGCCATGGGGATGAGCTGTGGGTGCAGGAGGTGCCTCTCAGAGTGTGTTCTGTGTCACCATCCAGCAGCAACAGCGTCTTCTAGGACACGTCACATGGGAGGTCAGGAGTCACTGCAGGAACAGTTCTGAGGGTCTTGCTGTGCAAACCCCAGCAATCTTCCAAACAAAGTTCTCTGCTCTTTAATTCCTATCATTTTCACTCTTGTGAGCAGGGACAGCACTGGAGGAAATGGCATGAAGCTCAATCAGGGAGGTGGAGGTTGGATGTCAGGAAAAGACTTCTCCCCCAGAGGGTGTCTGGGCACTGAACAGGCTCCTCAGGGCAGTGGGCACAGCACAAACCTGACAGAGCTCAAGAAGTGTTTGGTCAATGCTTTGAGGCACAGGGTGGGATTGTTGGGGTGTCTGTGCAGGGCTGAGGGTTGGCCTGGATGATCCTGATGGGTCCCTTCCAACTCAGCATATTCCATGATTCTGTCAGCTCCTGGAAGGGTCAGATATTGCTCTGAGCCTTTGGCTGGTTTGAAATCACTGTGTGCTTTGAGGTTCAGGTAGCACCCAGTCTCTTCATTTTAGGCTGTATTTTTAACTGTTGTGTCATAACTGGAAGAATATATTGTTTGTTATCAAATCTGAGCACTTGAAATGCTGAGATGAAAGGAGAGATGGATCTGAGTTGCACTTTCATCTGTTTTCAACATTTCAGTTGATTTTCATCTTAGTTTGAGGGTTTTTTGTTATTGGGGTTGATTTTTTTTTTTAGGAGTCCTGAGAAATTAAACCTTATTCTTTGTTGTTTTCATTTTACATCATTTTTATCCTCTTGGCATCTCCTGTTGTTACTATGATTGCTACTACACTATTAGCCTTAACATGGATCTCTCAAGTAAGAGGACGTGGCAAGTAAATGCAATTAACCAGCTATGCAGATCTCAAAGGGCTTAGGATGTACCTGAACCTGTGCATGGAGGTCACTCCTGAAGTACAAAAATACTTTAAGCTCCAGATATTGTTACTTTTTCTGCTCAGCTCTAAAATTGAGCAGGATGCTGATGCTTCCTAAAGCAGTCATGGATGCTCCTTAAACAAATCTGAAGAGCCTGGGGAGGGAGGCAGGGCTTTTTCCTCACTAATTATGTATTATTCCCGTTTACAATTGCAATTAAGGTCGTGCTGGTGACGAGCACACGAAGGGCAGTGAGGGCTGTCAGGAGAGTGGATCTGCCTGCACAGGGATCCCTGTGCCATCCCTGTGGGCACAGATTCCCTCTCTGGCCTTTCCTTCCCTGTAACCCCTGCTGTTGGCAGCCCTCGGCCACTAAGGCTGACCATCATTGTCTCTGCTTCTCAACACACTAATGGGGTTCTATGTTGCTTAATATGAAGCAGAATATGAACCTGAATTGTGCTCCTGTGCAGGCCCAGGGATGGCAAAAAGGCAAACCACATGCTGGAATTTTATGAAAGAAGAGTGTGTAATTTAAGCAAAATACTCTACTCAATAGGCTGCAACCATTTATGTCTCAAACGTGCTGTGAAATGTTAGTGGTGGGTTTGTATAAAGGCGTTTGGTTGTGAAGAAGGAATGTTTAGTTTGGGCTGAAAAGTTTCAGAAGGGAAAGGATACACAAATCTTGATCACAGTAATGGGAGGTTTGAAAGGAAAGTAGCTGGGCTCAAGTCTCCTCATGTTAGTGTGAATGCAGGGCAGTTGCAGCCTGTTTGTGCTGCACTGCTGGGACCAGAGTTTACTCCTCTTAGAAAGGATGGATGGAAGAGGGAAAGGAGAGCTCAAGCTCGGGTTTGGGCATTGCCATGAAGTGCTGCTGTTTGTGTTGTCCCAGAGCAGGGCAGGATCCTGTTGCAGAGGTCCCTGTGCTCCTCAGCTGCTGCATCCCTGTCAGTGGTGCTGGGAGCAGGAGGGCAAAGGAAGAGGAGTGGGAGGAGGCTCGGCCAGGTCAGGCACACGTGGGCCCCAGGGATGGCCCTTCTTCCTCCTTCAGACCTGCCCCGTGCCCTGGCAGAGCTGGCACAGCCCCTCTGCCTTTGCAGTCCCACCCAGCATGGCAAGGCTCTGGGGCACACAAAACCTCCTCATAAATAACCAAACTGCTCACAGTGCACCTGTGAGTGAGTTGGTTGTTACTAATCTCACAGTGTGGGTGAGGGTGCTGAGGTCTCCCCTGCTCTTGGAGTGGGAGCAGCAACCGGAAGGGATCGATCCTGAAACTGCTTCTCAGAGAAACAAAGATATCTTTCCATGTACCTGCTCCAGTGGTTTGCAGGCTGCTGGAAGAGCTCTGATTGATGCTCTCCTTGCTGCCTGCTGTTTGGCAAGGCCCTTCCAGAGTGGCAGAACACCGTGCTCCTGGAAATGAATAGGCAGCTCCTTTGTGTAAAGGAGTTGACTTGCATGCCTGATTTGCTTTCACACCTCTTGGTTGCCCTGATGTTTGTGTGCATTAAAACATGGAGCTTTCCCTGCATTATTCTGACAGTGTGGGTGAAAGGGAGAAAAAGGGCAAGGGCTTTAAGTAAAAATATGATGATGGAGGGTTTTTAAATATCTGTACTGTGACAGAAATTGATGATGTGATTCAGAACTTGATATGGACTTGAAGAGGAAGTTGATGCAACTCAAAGCACGTTGGAGGCTCTGGAACCAGTCTGTGTCCAGCTGGAGCAGTGGAGGTGAGGATTAGGACCTGCTTCAGCTGGAATAACATGCTTGGCCATTTCTGAAGGCTCACTTGAATATTTGCAAGCAGTAGCATTTGTCTTATAAGGCAAGTAAGTCATTGTTTTCTGAAGGGAGGAGAAAGTAAAGCAGAAACACACATTTCCCTTTCCCTTCCAGGTGCTCCTTTCCCTCCCCACTGTGGCCTGGCCACACAAGGAGCTGCTTTGGCAGGTGACCTGGGGAGCAGCAGCAGGTGGGTCAGGGCAGGGCAGGTTTCTGGGAATGAGCAGCTGATAAGGAAGGTACTGGGATGCTGTGCTGATCCGATAAGAAAGATTAGGCAATTAAATTTGGGGGGGGGTAAAAGCCCAGACAATGTCCTTAAGCCATTGGTAGTGTTTTGATAGCAAAGCAAAAGGTAGAGGATTTTATGTACTTGGAGCTTTACAGATGGTTTCTTTCATAGCATTACATGATAAAAAAGGGTTGGTCAGGATGGAATCATAGACTTGTTTAGGTTGAAAAAGACCTCCAAGATGGAACTGTTCTCCAGCACTGCCGAGGCCACCAACACCATGTCCCCAAGTGCCACATCTGCATGTCTTTGAGTCCCCTGGTGATGGTGACTCTGCCACTGCCCTGGGCACCTATTCCAAACCCTGGCAACCCTTTCAGTGAAGACACTTTTCCCAATATCCAATCTAAACCCCCAGATATGTCAGAAGGACAGAAATGATGCATTGTTGTCTTGTATTCTCCTTTCATTTGTGTCTCTACTAACCTGTGGCCTTGTCTTTTGACTGAGCAAGGTCCTTGTACTGGGAATCATCATTGTTCTGTTTGCAAAAAAATAACAGTGTGATGTCAATGTCTGATGGAAACTTATGCCCCACAGGTAATAATTGTCACAACTGTGGCCACAATAATGAGCAGTTTGCCATGAGACTTAGAGATAAGTAGCTTTTGGATGTGATTGAGTTGGATTCTGGATTTGGAGCCTGGGTTTTTTTTTTCTCTTGTGGGGATTTTCTGCACAACCACGTGGTTTTGTAGAGTTTAATCTTAAGGCATTCAATAGCAGCTGTTTTAAGGAGAATGCCAGATCTCACAGGAGATGGCAGTTCTTAAATCCTGTTTCTTCAAGAGTTGGGACTCCTTCTGTAGGTATTTTCCTTGGAAAGCTGTGGAAGGAGGCAGAGCTTGTGCTGCTGTCAGATGGAAACTGAAACACAACAAATGTCTGCTGATGGCCCCAAAAAGATTTGCCTTCTGTGGAGCTTCTGCTTTCCTTGCTGAGGGTGGGGAGTTTCTTAGAGAAGCACAGAATTGTTTAGGTTGGAAAAGACCTCTTAAGACCATTGAGCCCAACCCTTAATCCAGCACTGCCAAGGCCACCACTCACCATGTCCCCAAGTGCCACATCTACAGATACTCCCCATACCTTTATTACCTCCTTCAGTCTTCCTTTCAGGCTCAAACTCTTCCCCCTGAATCGGCCCAATTTCCTAAAACTTGCTGTAAAAATAAGTACTTAAAAATGACGTAAGCATAAGGTTTATTGGAAAGTGCATAGCAGGGAATGAAGAAACCCTCTGCATGTGTTTGAGCAGTGCCTGCCATGAGGCTCAGTCTGTTCTGTGGCTGCTGCTGCTGCTCCACCACGGCACAATCTCATTCCAGCTGCGTGTGCAAAGGCAGGAAATATCAGAACTAGCAATTTTCCTCAAGCATTTTCTTTGCATTTGAATGGAACCCAGGAAAAAAAAAAAGCATCTGATCTGACAAGCAAACCTGATGATAGCTCCAGGAAAACAGTTTTTTGTTTTTGTTTTCCAAGCAATTTCTGCAGTTTTTCTCCACTTCTCTATTGCACCATTTAGCTGAATGGAGATATATTCTGCCTCCAGCACCCAGCAGGAGCCTTGTGTCTATAGATGTTTTATGCAGGCTTTTCTTTTTGCAGGATCCTAAGGTGCTGTGCCTGAGGGGAATCATTTTTCCTCCCCTCTCCCCCCAAAGTGGCATTAAGAACAATATGAAAGGAGGGAATTATACAAAAAAGAAGGTAGGAGTAGGGTGGAGTGTTGTCTGCATTTGACAAATGTCTTTGTCGTTTCTAACACCTGCATCCTTTAACATCTCCTGTTGTCCCCAAATGTCTGCAGTCCTCTCTTGGGCCCTTGAAGAGAACAGGGAACAGCACTTTGTGACCCCACAGGAGACAAATTAATGATGTTCTCAGAAATTACAGGCCATTTAAAATGCATTAATTGCAAGAGATTTCTCTCAGTCTCTGCCATGGCAGATACCAGGCTGTATTTTCTTACCTGGAGCAGACACTGATATGGACACAGCCAAGGAAAGAAATTTGAAGTCAGTTCCAGGGTGGATAAGGTTATGTGTGTGTGTGTGTGTGTTTGTGTTTAAATAATGGCCATATAAAAGTCAAACTGCTGCTCCTGTTTCTGAACGCAGAAGGAAAATCTGCTCTATTTGATTCTGGTTTCAGTGTGCAAAGAGCAGTTCTGATTCCTCAGTGTCAGTTCCATCACAAAGTGGGAGCAAAATGAGCAGGAGACAAAACAAAAATCAAATCCATTGCTTGGGAATTTGAGTTGACATGAAAGGCAAGTTTCTTCATTTTGGGAGGAGCAGTCCAGCTTCCTAGCAGCAGAAAAAAAAAGTTAAGCTGATTTAGGGAACAATTTTTCTGAATATATATATATCCTGCAGTCCCAGTAAATATGGGATTTTTGGATTTGATTATACTTACATGTAGAAATCTCTCATGGCTAAAACAGTGCCTCGAGGAAGGGATGGATGGTAACTGTTTTCCAGCCCAACTTCTGCAGTGAATAAATGGGTGACTGTGGCCCTTCTGGCTCCTGGCAGGGATATCTATTAGGAGGCCAATGTTTTCCATGTGTTTGCTGCACGTCTTGGATTTCATGCTGCAAGTGCAGCACTGAGATAGGTGTTCCAAAGCAGCAGATACGTGATAGGCATTTCTCCAGCCATTTCTGTTCTCTGTCCAACTTGCCAAGCACAAGCAGCTGTGACAGTTCCTCAGACTGAGGGTGCCCAGTGCCCTCCAGCCCTGCCCGGGGCATTTCCAGCCAGGTGTTAATCACACTCATTTCCTGGCCAGGTTCCTGTTCCAGGCTTATTATGTATTAGCACAAATTATTTCCCCCTTGGTAAATGCCAGTTTTCAATACTTTTTTTGATCCTTATGAAGTTTAAGTGTGTGGTTGGGGGTTGTAGGAGTCTGAGGATGGATGAAAATGACTCAAGGTGATCTGGTTGTGAGTTTGGGTTCCTTGTTGCTCTAATGAGCAGGTGTAGAGTGAGCAGAAGGAGCACAAAGAGCAGTTCTTCATTTTTCTAAGACTGGATGGCAGGTAAGGGAAGTCTGCTGGCTTGTTTCCTTTCCCAAACCACTTGCATTTCACAGAATCATAGAATGGATTGGGTTGGAAAAGACCTCCGAGATCATCAAGTCCAACCCTTGGTCCAACTCCAG
>JAOXXN010000246.1:3235895-3262807 GCA_026770055.1 Myrmophylax atrothorax | reverse complement strand
CCCTCTCTGGGCAGCCCATTCCAAGGCCTGAGCACTCTCTCTGCAAAGAAGTTTTTTCTGATCTCCACCTTCAATTTCCCCTGGCAGAGCCTGAGCCCGTGCCCCCTTGTCCTATTGCTGAGTGCCTGGGAGAAGAGACCATTTGGTCCCCTTTCTCCTCCCGGCCAGGCCAGGCAGAGCAGGCAGCTCTGCACAGAGCACTTCCACTTTGCCAGGCAGAGGAAGAAATTGGACAACATAGATGGAATTCTCTGTTGTTTGATTTCCTTCCTCATTGCTGCTGTCATGAACATGTGAAAATTACCTCTAGCAAAACATTTAAGCTGAGATATAATCTGCCAAGGGAATTTGGGCGTTCAGTACCTGCTTAAAATAACAATAAATTAGGCAGTTGGATGCCTAAGTCTCTGGCTTTAACTGTAATTACAAATAAGATTTAAACAATGTCATTTATTTATACAAGCTTGCTGTGAGTCATGGATTGCATCTTCCCAAATTAATGAGAACATCAATTCTCTCCTGTTTTCCCTTCCATCCCCCCCATACTTTGTGGGGCAGAGCTTCCAGGGCAGGCTGCTCCTGGGAGCCTGGGGAGCTCCCTGGCAGTGTGGAGGCTGGACAGGAATGCTGCAGCTCCTTGGGGGAGTGTGTTCCTGCTGGGAGCACCTGGTGCCTGTTCAGACCTGCTCCAGGTATCTCTGGGCTTTGGGTGGCTCTCACTGGGGGTGTTGGACAGACTTGAAAGCACCCTCTGAGCTTGGCTTTGGTCTCGTGGCAAACAAAGCCCTTTGTGCTGGGGCTCACCTGTCTATCTCAGCAGGTCCCTGTGGATTTCCCTGCCACCCAGGTGTGCTCCAACACGCTCGGTGGGAGCTGTACCTGTGCCACGGGGTGTTCTGCACTTCCAGCCACAGCAAACATGAGCAGTGCTGGGCAGGTGCTCCACAGCCCAACTCCCCCAGTACCCACCCCCAGATACCAGCAGGGTGCTTGGAGTGCACAGCATTCCAGTGTCAGGAGCAGGATGAATTCTTTGGGCTGTGGCACAATCACCCAGGATCCTAAGCCTGCTCTCCACCTGCAGTGTGTGTACCCCCACACTGGAGTCTTTTACCCCCACACTGGAGTTTCTTTTATCCTGGAATCACTTTATCTGAGGGCACCAATTTTGGTGCTCAGTTTGCAGTGCTTCCTGAGTTTACTCTAAATCAGTATCAGAATCATTTACTGTAAATTTCCTGAGCCCCCAGGCATTTTGCAATACTTCTGTGCATTGATTTCAGTACCCAGACAACGTTGTTTTCCCTTTTGCCTCAGACTGGCTCTGCTTTTTTTTTTTTATTTCATCCCCTCTGTATTATGCAGCATTTTAATGGGCATACAACTCAGGTGCTTTATTTTCTGCTCAACATCTCTATCAAGAATTAATGATCAAAGGGATTGACATGTGTCCTGAAAGAAGTAAATGATCAAAAGGATTACCATGTGTCCTGAAAGAAGTACCCTTGATACCAGTGACTGACGTGCAGGACCAAAGAGAGTTGATTAATGACTGTCCAGATTTAGGACTGACTTGCCTTTTATTTCTGAAATGGATCTTTTCTTTCTTTTCTCTGTTCAGTGAGGAGGAAAGCAAGTTCACAGGAGCCCAGTGGCTGTTTCTTCAAAGTGAGCTCTGCCTTGTGTTCTGTACAGGTTCAGTGGCTGAGCATGTTCTCCCTGACCCACCTCTTCAGCTGTTTGGGTATTTCTGTGCAAAGGTGGGCTGTGGGGAGAAGGGAAAGATAAATTCTGTTTGCTTCAGTTCAGTGATAGTCCCTCATGTGCAACACCTGTGGCTGATCTTGGTTATCTCTGAAGATCTAACAGCTTTCCATTTCACACATAACACCCCAAGATAAGGGTTGGGAGTTAGGGACTATCCCAAAAGCCATGTTTTAGTGGAAACATCATAGCAAGAAATTGTGTGAGGTGTGATTTTCACCAAAGTTGTGTGGTGGTTTCTGTTGCTAAAAGGCTGACAGTGTTGATGAGCACACCAGAGGCATAAAGAGGTGGGATAACATTTCTGTGTTATAAATGCAGTGGAATAACTGCTGGATTGCCTCTGTATGGAGAGGAGGAGCTGCTCTGGCTGCCTTTGGATCTGTAATGCACGTGGCTGTTCTGAAACAGAAAGTCACTATGGAATAGAATGTGGCCACTATGACCAAAATACAAAAACTTCAGCAATTCCAGTAAATGAAGACATGAATTGCAATGGGAGCAGTTTCTGTTAAACAGAGGGTGTTTTGTAAGTCAGTCCCTCTCTAGGTTGTTCTTCGTTCTCCTCCTCCCAAACTGCTTTAATCCATTGGCAATTTTGGAGGACTCCTCAAAGACACAGCACTGCTGGAGGTTTCACAGAGATGTGGAGCCAGGGCAGTGAGGGAGCCCCTGGAACGTGAGCTCCATGTTTATGGGATGGGAAAGAGACCACGAAGGCAAAAGATTCTGAACATCTGCCACCTTGGAAAGAGCTTGGAGAATGCTGTGTCAAGACTTAAAGCCATAGGAAAACAGGGATCATTAGCCCTACTTTTAGGAAATAACCATTTGCTGGGAACTGGCTTGTGGGGCCTTGCCAAGGCTCTCTTTGAAAAGCTGTGGGTGTCTGTGGCTGCCTCCTGAGCTGTGGTTGCTGTCCTGGCTCCAAGGTGCACCTGTCCTTGAGGAATTAGTGCACATTTCATGAGCAGAAGCTGAACAAATTAGAGCCTTTTGCTCTTTATGGTTGAGGGGTGAAACTCCTCCTTTAGCTGTATTGCAGTGTCTCCTGAAACAAGTGGAGGCTCTGGCCTTTATTTCCTCTCCTGCATTGTTAATTATCACAAATTAAGGTGTAGGTGATTTGCTGGCAGCAATTTTTAAAGATCTGACTCTTGAGAAATGAAGGATTCAATACCAGTCTCTTTTTTAAAACCTGAAAACTTTCTGTGCAAGGTGAAAGCAGGAGGTTTGTGTGTCCTGGAAAGAATGTGCAATTACTGATTTTTCCCAGGTTCCTGTGCTCATCTATTTTTTAAGAAATTCATTACTGAATGCCCCAGGGGAGATTTCATGGAATTTAGTAATTTGAAATTCACACAAGGAAGTTAAGAGTTAGAACTGTATTTGTCACTGGATGATGTTGAATTGAAGTTTGGGATTCATTGAGGGGTGGAGTGTTTCCAGAGAAGGGAGTGGAGCTGGGGAAGGTTCTGGAGAGTCAGTCATATGAGGAGCAGCTGAGGGAGCTGGGGGGGCTCAGCCTGGAGAAAAGGAGGCTCAGGGGGGACCTTTGTGCTCTCTGCAACTCCCTGACAGGAGGGGGAACTGGGTGGGTTGGGCTCTGCTCCAGGGACAGGAGGACAGGGAACAGCCTGAAGTTGTGCCAGGGGAGGTTCAGGTTGGACATCAGGAGGAATTTCTCCATGGAAAGGGTGTTCAGGCATTGGAAGGGGCTGCCCAGGGAGGTTTGGAGTCTCCACCCCTGGAGGTGCCCAAGGATGTCTGGAAATGGCACTCAGTACTCTGGGCTGGGGTGCAAGGTGGGGATGGGTCACAGGTTGGACTCGATGATCCTGGAGGTCTTTCCCAACCTTAGTGACTCTGGGATCTTCTGCCCTCATTGTGCTGTGGGAAGAGCAAGGATCCATCTTTGGCAGAGAAGAAGCTGCTCCAGGGGAGAGCAGACCAGGCTGAGGTTTAGAGAGAACTCAGTTACAGGTGAGCTCAGATGTGTCATCTTGTCTTCCCCTGTATCCCTTTCCACTTGTTAAACAGACCAAGTTCCTGCCCCAGATGAGAAGTGCTTGTCCTTCACCTTCCTGAGGTGAAAGTCACTGCAGAAAAGATGTGTTGGTTTGCAGAAGTTTTTGTTAAATACTCCAGTGCTTGTTCTTGTCATATCATTGCAGTGATTCTCACCAGTGACTCTGCTCACTGTGGGGTGTTCACCCACAGGAAATGTTTCCTTTCCTTCAGAGTGGCTCTAAGCTTTTGGTTCCTTGTTTTGCCTCCCAATGGTGAAAACACTGTCAGGTCTGTCATCACAGGCCCTGGTTACTGTGAAATCAGACCTTTGACCAAAAGCCTTTATGTTTGCAGTATCAGAGGCTGAGCAGCATTTATCACCTACCCCCAGTCTGCAAATAAAGCTGGAGTGTGGAAAGGGGTTAAAATGGGTCTGTTTTACCAGCAGAGAAATAAAAGCTGCCCTAAATCAGAGAGACTCTCCCCTAATAACAGCAACAACAAAAATGTCCCAGTATGTTTTTTATTTGGGATGCAAGTCTTGTAATTAATCTTCCTTCTCCTAATTTCCCTTTCATCTGGGGCTCTTCTAAGCACCTCACAAGAGCATAATAACCAAGCCCAACTGTATCTGTGACACACATGATTATTGTTATTATCTTCATTAGGCTAATGCAGACTCTGAAATTCTGCATGATCAAATAACTTACCCAAGATTAAGCAGTGCTGCAGTGTCAGGACTGGGAGCAGAGCAGCCCTGGCTCTGAACTCGGGGTTTGCTGTGTCATTTAGGAGTGTTCAGACTGTCCTGCCACCACAGCCCTTCTCACAGAGCTCCTGTGGCATTGCAGCTTGGCCAAATCACAAACCTCACTGTGGAGGGTGTTCTGGCTCCAGAAATTGCTGCAACTTGCACTGAATAAAACACTCCATGAATGAAATAGGCCAAGCCCTGTCTGTGCTGTGAGGATGTCCTGGTCTCACTGCAGCCACATGCCCACAGCACCCACCCCTTCCAAACCTGGACAAGCCCAAACTGTCATGCTTATTTTAGTGCTCCCTGTTCTCACCCAAGTCCACACCCTCATGCAGGTAGAAGGTTTTATCCACAGATTTTTGCTGCATCACCTGTAGAGCTGCTGTAGAATGTAGTAAATCTTTCCTGGCTCATTTTAAGAAGTTAGACTGATGCATTTAAATATCTCCTGTGATAACTCTGAAGCTGGTTTCTTTTTCCTTAATAGTGCTGTGGGTTCCTTAACAAGCTTTGTGCCTTACACAGATGTTCTTGGAGTGCCTGAGTGCCTCAGTGATCTCCTGTCCAAACCACTTGCCTTGTCAGGGAGGTGAATTTAAAGGTGTTTCTCAGAATAACCAGTGTCTGTGGGCAGCTGGTCCTCTGAAGACAGAATGTTCAGCCTGGGGAAGAAGAGGCTCCAGGGAGACCTCAGAGGCCCCTCCAGTGCCTAAAGGGGCTCCAGGAGAGCTGGAGAGGGACTTGGGACAAGGGATGGACCAACAGGACAAGGGGGAAGGGCTTAACACTGCCAGAGGGCAGAGTTAGGTGGGGTATTGGGGAGGAATTCTTCCCTGTGAGGGTGGGCAGGCCCTGGCACAGGTTGGGCAGTGAAGCTGTGGCTGCCCCATCCCTGGAAGTGTCCAAGGCCAGGTTGGACAGGGCTTGGAGCAACCTGGGCTGGTGGGAGGTGTCCCTGTCTCTGGCAGGGGGTTGGAATGAGATGGGCTTTAAGGTCCCTTCCAGACCAAGCCATTCCATAATTCTTTTTGGATCATGGGCTGACAGACTCATGACCCTGCTTGCCATGTTCTGCAGCATTTACCCAAAGGTGTTTAAAATTATGTCTAAGAGTAAGGGCTATTCTAGGATTGCTACATTTAGGATAGGTATTTTTATCTGTGTTCAAAAGCTTTCTCATCTGGAGTTTAAAGGCAGTTTTAGGTACCTACTTGAAATAGGTTTGGGAGTTTTTATATATTTCCTGTTGTCTCAGAAGTGGGTGGCAGCACCAAGTTTGCATCACAGTTCTGTCCAGGTTTTGATCTGTGGAGGAGATTGACAATTCCAGCTTTTCCTGCTGGTGCACTTAAAGCCCCTGAGCCTGTGCAGGTCTGGGTTGCAGAGGGAGATTTGTGTAGTGGACATTAATTCCCATTGCAGAGCCCCCAGTGAAAATCAGTGTGCAGGAGCACTGGAGATGAGCTCAGGCACCCCTGGGCTGGCAGGGAGTTGATTGTCAGAGCTCTTTGTCAGCCCAGGACATGACAGTGGACATGTCATGCTTTGCCTGAGCATCTGGCAGTTCTGCACAGCAGAAACCTGCCTGCAATGTGCCTGGCCTTCCCTGCTGGGTGCTGTGCTCCTGGGAGCTGCTCCTGTGCAGATCCCTCTGTGCAGGGCACAGATCACAGAATCACAGGCTGTTCTGAGTTGGGAGGGACCCACAAGGGTCACCGAGTCCAACTCTGAAGTCAATAGCCCACACAGGGGATTGAACCCATGACCTTGGCATTATTATAACCAAGTTTTAACCAACTGAGCTCATCTCAGGGTCTCTCAGCATCTGCATCGCCCCTGCCTCCCATAAACATGGTAAAGAACCCAAGAAAGCTCCTTAAAATTACATACAATATACCCCTGTGCCCTGGACAGCTTGTGATGTTCCAAAATAGCTCCAAGGCAAAATGCAAATGAGAGATGAGATGCAGTCACTTGGAAGTTAAGTCCAATCTGAGTGCACATTTCTACACATTTGATAGAAATCTTCCTAACTGGAGAAATTAGCTGTCATCTGCTGTAAATCAGCAGTCACTAATTAGCCCAGTTGTTCACTCATATCTCAATTTTCTGTGTCACAGAAGTGTGTGTGGCTGTAAGAGAGGAGGGAGTGGGTGAAAACCCCTCCCCTGCTGGAGTGTGATATTGGAGAACACTGAGCCTTCACAACCCTGAAATCTGCAAATAAACCCCTAAGTGATTTTTTTAATTTAGCATTTTGAATTGATTTTTTTTTTATTGTGCAGGAATATTGACAGCCCCACAGACACAGCTTTCTGGGGGGATTTGTGTCCCCAACCTGCCTGAAAATCTCGAGTCCAGCAGGTGTTGAGTCAGAAGGGAACATGCTGGGCAAGTTCTCCTGGCAGGCAGCAGAGTGACCAGCTGGAGGTTGTGCCTACCCAGGATGAGGCTGAGAACTGTGCCCCTCATGCCAGGAACACCATTAGTTCTCAGTTTAGTGCTGTTCAAACATTTGCATGTGCTTTGGCTGGTTCCAAGTAACCCCCAAATAAAGTGTTAGATGAGGTGGCCTCAAGCATTCAGGAGAACGTGGTGTTATTCTTTGAATGTGTTTGGTTAAAATATACCAAGAAGATGTAAAAGCAAAGGCATCAAATTCATTCAACAAGAGCCCAATCATTATGTATTGTCTCTAGAAGTCCTAAATGACTCTTGCCTTTGTTGATTTTGTCCAGGCAGAAAACCCTGAGATTAGAGCTGTGAAATCCATAGCCACATCCTTACAGAGCCAGCAAAAATCTCCAGAATCTCTCCAGAAAGAGATTCTGTAGATACTTATTTTAATTTCCTTGCAGTTTGTGGCTCATGCCAGTTCCCTGACTCATCATCCCCCCAGTGTGGTGATAGCCAAGTTTTCCAATAAGGAAAACAAGGGAGCAGTGAGTCACTGCCTCAGTTCATATGCACTTGATTTGCTCTATCATTATCCATACTGGGTTTATTTATTTTAATTAGTTCATATACAGAGTCTCAGATATGTTTCACTGCATGAATTAGCTCGACTTGTTAGTCTTGTGTAAGGATTAGAAAGGCAGAAGATGAGCAGAGCTTTTGATTTTTTCTGCCATGGCATCCACAGGAGGCTGTGAATGGGAGGAGTGTCTGAATTTTCTGAGATTTGAGTAACTGAAAGAATAATGTTACTTTCTGAGGCTCTCCTCTGTGATCTGAAAATCTGGTGAGGCTGCTGCTTAGATCTAAAATGTCCCAAGAGTAGCCTTTTCCCTTGGTGAAGTTTGGGTTTCATCCTGTGTGCGAGCAGAGGTGTTTGCGTGAGATAAAAGCACCAGAAACTGGGTCTGAACCGAGTCCTGAACTGGAGGTGCTGAGTGTGAGAGAGGTCTGGCCAGCATTGTCTGAAGGCTGGTAATGACTCCAGTCCTTTCAGATGACTGATAGAAACCTCAGCTACTGCTTCTGTTTCTGTTGGTTGTTCAGAGTTGTAACAACTTCTGATTTTCCCCATTCCACATAAATGAGCAGTTCCAAGTCCCAACGAATCAGTTTGGGTTTAAGTTCAGGTCGAGGTGCCAGTTCATTTTAGCCTGTCCTTTGAGCCAAATGCTGTCACTTATCTCCAATTGAAGTCTTCCCTTGGGTTGCAGGAATTCCAGGCTGATTAAGATAGGCTAAGCAGGGCTGAGATGAGAAAGGGGTGAAATTGGGGATCTCCTTCTGTGCTGAGGCGGGAGAAGAGAGGGAAGGGACACGGAGCTTCTCCTTGGATTTGCCCTGTGTTGTTCTGCTGTTTCACTGCTGAGAGTTGTTGAAATGGAGCATAAATGGAAAATCTTCCATGTTTTGGAATTTATTTAAGCTCTTGGGCTCCTGTTGGCTGAGTATCCCATGTTCCCCATTTGATAGGGACGTCCTTCCCAGCCATAGTCCTGGGAACAGACCTGCAGTGTAATTAGGGAGATGAAGGGTTTGATTAGGGTGTGGGTTTACCGGTGAGGCACCCAGCATTTGGCAGCCATGGTTGCATTCAAACTCCTATTTGTTTTGTTTTGATTTTTTTTTAATCCCAACAGGACCAGCTGTCCTGTGCTGCCTTCCCCCGTGTTAATGATGCCTTGTGCTAATCGATTCCACACCTGATGAACTTTTTTATCTCCTCCCAGTCTTGCAGGCAATTTTGTGCTCAGGCTTTACATACCACATTACAGTAGGGTTTGAGCTGCCTTGCTGAAACCATCATTTATTACTGCCAGAGAGAGTGAGAAGTTGTTTTTTTAATATATATCTTCTCCAAGCCCTTGGTTTATTGCATTCCTGTTTTTTTTTTCCTGATGCTTAATTACTTGTTCTGTGCTGTGCAGGTAAGCCAGTGGCCTTTGGGAAAGAATGAATGAATAGCTCAGATAGTTCCCCACTGATATTAAAATAATGCCAAAAACATTGAATGGAAAAAGTGGGTGTGACAGGTGGTGTGAGTCTCCAAGGCCAGCACTGGTCTGGATTCAGAATAGGAATGTCACCTGAAAGCACCCAGGCATTTTGATTGCATTTCCCCGGCACTGGTGTCCTTCCCAGAGCTCACAGCCCCTGTCCTTCCAAAAACCCACTGCAAGGGCTGCTCAGAGGGAGCAGCAAGTCCTGTGGTGTGTCAGAGCTCCAGGTGTGGTCCCTGCAGCCCAGAGTCACCTGAGAGGAGCCTCTGCCCCCTCCCCTTCGGCACTGCAAGGGCTGGGAAGGCTTTGAACTCTCACCCTGACCTGCTCAGGGTTGTGCTGGGGAAGGGCTGGAGCTGTGCCAGGGAGGGTCAGGTGGGATCTGAGGAAAAGGCTCTTCCCCCAGAGCATGGTGGGCACTGACCAGGCTCCCCAGGGCAGGGGGCACAGCCCCGAGGGTGCCAGAGCTCTAGGAGTGTTTGGACAGGGTGGGATTGTTGGGGTGTCTGTGCAGGGCCAGGAGTTGGACTGGATGACCCTTGGGGGGTCCTTCCCAACTCCAGACATTCTGTGATTCTGTTTGATGATTTGCAAGCAGCTCTTTCACCCTGTGGATGCCCCCACACCCCCAGCTTGCTCTGACCTTCACCTGGAGCTGCTGGGGTTGCCCTTCCCAGCTTCATTCCCCAGGGAAACCCCTTTGGAAACACCACACTGTGGGTGTTGGCAGTTGCTTTTCAGTGCTTTCTAGGTCACAAGTTTCGCTCATGCAGGTCTTAGGAAACCCTTGTTTTGATTTGTCTAATTGCTGGCTGTGTTTTGTTTGTTTCTCTTTAATCCTGCAGGGCTGTTTCCAAACCAAAGGCTGTTTCACTGCTGTGTATGTTGTCCTGTCATGCAGCAGTGGAAACTCGTTTTGCAGAGGGAAGGTTGGGGGGTGTGTCCCAAGGAAGCTCCTGCCAGTGTTTTCCAGCCAGATGTCCCCACACATTTATCAAAACTTGAGGAGCAGGCAGGGAACACTTTCGTGGCAATCCCCAGGAGGTGGTACTGCACTTTTGTTCTAGATTTGCTAGTTCTGGCAGCAGTGGGAATTTATCTTGAGGTACAAACATCAGCAGGGCTACCACGGTGTTTCCTGCAGCTGCCTATTTAAATGGGGTCCAAATTGTGCTGCTGGTGTTTAGCAGCAGTGGGTGGCTGAGCTGAAGGCAGCTCGTTTGAAGCTCAGGGTTTGGTGTGTGAACTGCTGTCACACCTTGGGCTTGCAGTGAAGATACAATCACAGAGACCTCAGAATAAACTTCTCTCCACCTAATCTTTGCACATGTCTCTGAACAGACAGGTGTGTGCACCACTCCTCTGCCTCCTGAATGCTTTGTTTGAAGGAGCTTGGATTTGGCTGCAGGCAAGAGGAAGAGCCTGATGGTGGGATGCCTTTCATGGTTAGAAGGCCAGAGCTTGGCTGTCCCTGCTTAGTTACCTCCTCCTGACAGAGCTGGTTCTGGAAGTGCCAGGGAGCACAGTCTGGGAAGGAAAATGCCTCCCTAAGGAGTAGAGGAAGGTGGCAAGAGGTAATGGAGGAAACAGAGCTGTCAGTACACTCTGCTCTGCCTCTCAGAGTGTTCAGAGTGTGAGTCTGGCTTCTCCCACAGCTCCTTTTTTGCTTCCCCAAAGAGAGGGGCAGGAAGGGAGGTGCAGGGGGCACAGGGTTCCTGTCAGTGCCCACCCTGCATCCTGTGTGCTGGGTCCTTTCAACCACCATCACTTTTCCCCCGGGAAAATACCTGTAAGAATGCACACACTTTTTAATAAGTAGTTGGGTTGTACTGCAGCACACAGGGAGGGTTTAAGGGATGTGCCTTGGCTTTACTGAGGCAAGGCTGGGTGAGCTGAGAACCTGGGCCTTTGCTTCTGGGGCTCTGCACAGGCCAACTCCACAGCTGGAGTTTGGAAGCAGTTTGAAACCAAGCCATGGTGTTTTGTTTTGGTGACAGGAAAATGAGGCTCTCCCAGGGAAGCTCTGATGTCTTTTTGCTTTGAAACTGTGATTTCATTGTGGTTTAGCTTATGGACACTGTTCCTTGCTGTAGACAGGCAGCAGCAGTAGGTGAAGAGCCCACACTGAATTCTGCAGCTTTGGCTTTGTGGTAGCTCTGGTCAGGAACACAAACCCTATCTATGCAAGGAGATTATCTCATGCACATCTGTATCACCTGCCCCCCTGTTTGAAGTGTGAACTGCACACTTCCAGGAAAATTTGCCTTTCCCTAAGTATTTCCCCTAAATCAGAGATAACGTGGGCCATTAAATGTGGATTTGCATTCCCAAAGCCTCAGGATCAGGTCTTTTATCATCACTGTTTGCGAAATGGTCATTAAAAATGTCAGCAGGACCCTGGAAACCCTCTGCCCCTGTGAGTGGGTGAGGTCAGCCACGTTCCTACTCCCATTTCCTTGGCATTCCCTCCCTATCTCTAACACTCCACACCCAAAGACCTTTTATCCTCCAGATTCCTCTTAAAAGTCTTCTCCATGCCCAGTGACCCCCAAATCCCGTAACTGGCTCAGTGTCTGTCAGGTCCTCAGACAGCAGGGCTGGCCAGAGCCCCAGGCAGACAGGGCTGCAGAAACAGCCTTTGCTTTGTCCTGGGTTTCCCAGCAAGCCCTGTCTGTGCCCATCTTGATCAGCACTCCTGCCTGGGTGCTGCCCATCTTTCATCTCACTGAGCTCCAAGCTCCACATCAGCATTACCAGAGTCTGGCTCAGCTGGTGAGACACTTCAGGAGGTTGGCACCACGTTTGTTCAGTCCTGAAAATACAGAATGTGCTTAAGAAATAATAAGTGCCATCACACCATGTGCCATCCAATCCCACAGACATTCCCAATGGCTCTGGAGAGGCTGTCTGGGGAAGGCTGGTGCCTGCTGCCTGCTCTGGGCTATCCTGGCATCCTCCTGGGACACAGCTATGAGCTTTAATCCAAGAAAGGCCTTGCCAGCCGTATGTGGAGGCTTTGCCTTCCTCGGTTGCATCAGGTGCTGGGAGACAGCCGGGAGCAGCACATCTCTGGAGGCCAAACAGGGTCACTGTCTGGGGCCTGGCTCCAGCTCTGCCTGCCCATCACACAGCAGCAGAAGGGAAAGTCAAAAGCTCTATCATTTTCCTGTATTCTCCCCTGCTCTGTCATTGCTTAATTGCATCCTTGACTCTTACTAAAGTCTGGGGTGACTCATTGCCACGGTGAGGTGGAAACAGAGCTGAGGAAACTCAAGAAAGGAGGAGTATTCCTACAGGAGTGTGCTGAGCAGGGATCTCCCACAGCAGGGAACTCCTCTCACTGCGTGGATGTGCTGCATCCTCTGCCTGCTGCTGCCTCGAATTTAGTGCTCTAACCCAAATCCAAACACCTGCAGACCAAAGAGAATATAAAATAGCCTTGGAAGAGGAAATCCATGCCAATTAGACATGCAGATCTCTCTTATCATCTGAGACCTCCTTCCAAGCTCACACAGGACCTACAATTGTGGTTCTACATTATCTTGTTGCACTCACTCTCCACAGAACCCACTTTCCTCTCCACCACCAGGATGAGGTTGCAGCAGTAACCCAAGGTGGCTGCACAGCAGTGTCCTAAGTGTGTTTTATTTGTGGTTACAGGGTGGGAGCTTATCAAACACATTATGGTTTGTTGTGTGAAGAATCCCTGTAGGACCGTGAAGCTGTTGGCACTGGACAGATAATTTGGCATGAGCTGGAAACCTCCTCTGCTTTGCTGTGTAGGCACCATTTTGTGCTCTTGTACTTTCTGTTCTGGTTTCTGATGCAAATCCATAAAAATCTTCTTCCTGAATCAGTTTCCCATCACATCCCAGGCTCCTGCTCCTCATAACTTACAGTGGTTTATTGTGCCTCTCTGGCATTCTGGCATGGCTGGGAATGTGAGCAGTGGGCAGGGTGGGCACCTCAGGGTGGTGGAGATTGCTCTGGACTCGTGGGGATTTATTCCATCATGGAATATATTCCATCCAGTCCAACCCACTGCTCAGCTGCAGGCAGTGAGAAGGGTATTTCATTTCTCTGCTGCACAGCTGAGTGATGACAGGAGAGCATGAGAAAACACGGTATTCAGTATTTTCTCCTTCTTCCTTGTTGTTTTTGAGGATGTTGATGGGTGCCCCACCCATAAAATTGGGATTACAGTGCCCACAAGTTGTTCTGACTTGCTGAGCTTCACCTGCTGTGGGCAGTCTGGGGGCAAACAAAAAAAAGGAGCACCAACTGAAGGTGTTCAGAGCTGGTTGAACTCATTGAGGTTTGGAGGTTGGGTTGCAAAAGAAAAGGTTGGATCTGTTTTGTGGCAGGGTGGGACCCCAAGGGGGGAGGTAAGTCAGCCTTGGAGGGTTTTGCTTGGCAAATGCAGATTTATTTTTGTTCATCAGATACATCCTGGCTCATGGTGTCTCAGTTATTATGGAGCAAATGAGGGAAACGCAGCAAAGAAATGCCAGGGCACTTTGGAAATGGAGTTAAATCTGCCATCCAAGAAAAAGCAAAGAAATTCTTGTTAGAATTCTAGTAGACAGCAATGTTCTAAAGGAAAAGAAAGGTCAGGGGAATGCTGTGCCAGGCTGGAGGTAATCAGGCACTTTGTTGCAGGAAATTATGGAATCACAGAGTAATTGAGGTTGGGAGGGACATGTGGAGCTCATCCAAGCCCCTGCTCAAAGCAGGGTTTTGGTTCTCTCCAGGGATGGGGACCCACAGCCTCCCTGGACAGCAGTGTTTGACCTCTCTCACGGTAAAAAGAGTTTTTTCCTAAATTTAACTGGAATCTCCTGCATTTCAGTTTGTGCCCTTTGCCTCTCCCTGGGCACCAGGTGAGGGGCCTGGCTCTGCCTCTGCCCCTCTGCCATCAGCAGAGTTATACACCGATAACATTCCCTCCCTTCCCCACCCTCAGCCTTCAGCTCGGGGCTGAACAGTCTGATGAGAGAGCAGGGAGTGGGAATGGTGCAGGAGGTTGGACTGATGTTTCTGGGCAGATGTTTGTGGTCCAAAGCCCACCTGAGTGCTGGCCTGAGTAAATGTGATGTACAGAATAGCTCAGATGAGCTTTCTTGCTTTTTTCTTTCTTCTCACCATCTTTTTTTCTTTTCCTTTAGTACCTTTAATTTATGACTGTTTTCTTGGCATTGCCCCACGTGTCTTCTGGGAATAGTTATCTCTGGGCCTTTTATCTCTGGGTGTTTGTCCTTTAGTGTGATCCTGGCAGTCCCAAAAGCTGAGATATTTATGGTGAGTTCAGATTGGTGCTCAGTTGATTCCTATGACCTGCAGTGATGAGCAGAATCACTTTGGATAAAGCCTTGGAGCAGAATTTGAACTTTTATAGATGTCCAGTGTAGTTAGAGAATGGTGTTTCTTGTGCTTTTTTTTTTAAAAAACTTTGCCTATCATCAGTTTGGGGGAAGACAATGGCCTGAGTAAGGAAGTCCCAGATACTGAGAGAGCCACAGTGTCTGTTCCAGACCCAGAAATCAGATGCGGGTACTTTGGGCCACAGACAAATGTCAGGCCTGTGGAGCTGCATCTGAGACAACTGGGCCATGAACAGCTTGGCAAGATGAGTTAGAAAAGCTCTCCTGGGGGTTTTCCTTTGGTTACAAAAGCAGGGCTGTTCCTGTATCCCTGATGTCAAATGTGTTAAGTGTTTGATACAAAAATATTAAATCTTGCTGAATGTGTAAATACTGCCAAACCTGTTGGTTTTCCTTGTGCCAATGAATATATTGGGGATTCAGGGAAGAGAGAAGGCTGGGTTTGGTTCTCTGTGTAGTTGCTTTAAAGTGAAGCATTTGGTCACTTCCCACCTTCACTAAGCTGTTTTAAATTTAGTTGCTGCATTTGTTTTGAAAGCAAGAACTCCCCAGAACTGGTTAAATATGAAAACCTCCATCATTGCTACTATCAATGTGTCATATCTCCTCCCAACAGATTTGTTAAAACTTGTCTTGGATTCAATCTGTCTGCCTTGTCAAACCATTTGAAGGTGTAGAATCAGTTTCCTTGTCTTTCTGTAAAATAACAGAAGGGATCTGGATTCTGCAGAAAGCACACAAAAAGAAACCCCTGATCTTACTTAAGCAGAAAGGAAAGAGCAGCTTCTCATTCCTGAGGATTTCATTCCCAAACTCTTTGCATGATAATGTATCTGCCTGTCTTTGCTTCTATTGTAGCAGCCCACAATTACTGAGTGTGCTGGAGAAAAGAAACCAGTGCAAACATGACAAGTTATGTGTCTAAACTACAGGGATTTAAAGCTCTGTTTTCCTTGCAGGTGTGTTATTGGACATCCAGCAGCACTTTGGAGTCAAGGACAGTGGGGCTGGCCTGTTACAGACAGGTAAGGGAGTTTCTTCTCTCCCTGGTCTTTGTAACCTTCTCCACACTTCTTTACTATGGCCCTTGGGCACTCTGGTTGTGGAATTTACTTTTACTGGGAAGGTGAATAAATACCCTGTTACTTGGAAGATGAATGAGCATGAAGGGTTGTTTGGCTTTGATTTGCTGCTGGGCAGGAGATGGAGCTCAGAATGACTTGAGTGTAGAATGGGCTAAAAGCAAACCAACCTAATGGTATTGTTTGCAAGAACTGAATTCAACTGGGAGAGGGCTGCTTGCCCTGGAAAGCTCATGACAAACCAGCAGCAGGATCCTGTTGTTCTCACTCCTTCAGGCTGGTAATAAGAGTGATGGATGATGCCCTTCGTGGGCTCTACAGAGAATCTGCTGAATGGGCAGTGGCATGAAAATATAAAACTCCTCAGGGCAAGGGGCTGAGGCTGAAAGCTGCAGGCAAGGCCAGCAATCCGTGGGAACTCCTGGATTAGCAGCAGCCCTGTGGTGCTGAGAGCTCCAGACATGGCTCTGGCTGTGTTTAAGGAGTGATTATTGCAATCCTGAGGTCCTTTTAATGGAGCAGGGATTGTAATGGCACAGACACCTGCAGGCAGAGCTTCACAATCCCAGGACAAACCTCTCTGGCTCTGGGGTGGCTTAGAGACCTGTCTGTGTCCGTGGGCTGGGTGTGATGACAGTGAGTGGCAGCCTCATGTAGTCTTGACACCACATTTGATCCTTATGGACAGTTGAAAGGAGAAGCCAGAGTGGAAATGCAGTATTTTAAGGCAACAGTCTGGTTTGGAAACCTCCTGTACAATTGTTAGTTGGAGTCACAGATTTGTGGTGCTGTGGTTGTCTTGTTGCTGTTGTGACTGAGGCACCCTCACTGGAACAATCACATCTCTGAAAAAGGAGAATTCAGGTAGCTTTGGGATAGTGTGCCAGAAAGACATGTTTTCCCATGCTGTCCCAGTGGATCCCCAACACCTGTCAGGAGCAGCTTGGCTGTGAAACTGTGGCCAACACTGAATTGCATAAAATCATTCATTCTTTATGCTCACACCAACTGTGAGAACGTTCTGGAGCTCCATCGATTGCTCTTTGATTTCAAACTATATGAACCACTGCAGCATCTCCTTTTTTTATTTCCTGCAGCCCATGGCACAGCAGGGCCCTCATCTGTGGCTGCAGCTCCTTGGTGATGTTGTAATACAAACAACTAAACCCAGTTTGTATTAAATCTTTCCACGTGCTGCCCCTGTGGGTCACAGAGCTCAGCTGAGCTGGGTGTGCAGGACAGGAGGGCTGAGCTTTACAAGTGTCTCTGATTATAAGTAGCATCAATCAGTTGTGCCCAAAGTGGCACTGCTTGTCTGTCAGGCTCTTTTCTACAGCAATGATTTGTATTTATTTATGGTACTCAAAGGAACAGGTCCTCAGTGTAGCATGAGGCACAAAGTGCCTTCAAGAAAATCCTCTGGTGGGAAAGGACACTTGCCAAAGCATGTTGTTAATCTTCATTCCCCTCAGTGGATGAAATCCTTCTGCAGGTGATTTATTGACAGCCAGTAAAAGCTGAGCTGCAACAGGGCCTTCATTTGTTAATTGCAAGGAATTTTATTTATTTCTTTAGCAAACACACAGGGCAACTGGAAAGAGCATCACTGAGATCTTGCAGGATTGCTCTTGAGTGTGTCAAGAGTTTTCTGACGGGTAATCGTTGCTTTTAAAAAAGCAGTATTTTCTCTTGGCTTTTGGGGATTTTTTTTCCTGTTCTGAAAGCTGAGGGCTTGACTTTGCTCCTGCAATATAGATAATAATGTCCTAATCACAGTGCTATCAGAGGAGGAGAGTACCTACAAAATGAAACAGTAAGGGTAGGGACACAGGGCTGAAAATGTATTACTTGTCTTCCTCCAGCTTAGCAAATTCCTGTGCTGGCAGCTGGCCCAGGTGCCCTCAGCCTTGGTGAAATAAAAGATGCTGTCCTAAACCACCACAAACACTGCTTTTAATCTTTGTTCTCTGAGTGTGACCCCTCTCTGTGCAGAGCAGGGAGGAGGGATGCAGAGTGTTCAGGCACTTGCCCAGGAGGGAGAGGAACCTGGAGCAGAGCTGGGGCCAGGACTGGGGGTTCCCCCCTCTCTGCCTTAACCTTGAGCAGCTCTTTGCAAGCAGGGACACAAATATCAATTGCTTCCCCAGAGATGGTCCTGCTGGACTAATTGAGTGATGTGAGACGAAACACTGCTCATCCTGAATGTGTCCTCTGAATAAAGAGGGCATGAGTCCTCACGTTGTTAATCCTTCATCTAAATGAGTCCTAAATTAATTTACAATGTTAATGAGGGGGAGTGAAATGTAGTATTTGCTGGCAGTTCATATCACTCATCAAACAGGCTGTAAAATAATTAATTTTAGAAATCCTTTTAACCAGGAAGCAAAGTTGCCCATGTTTTTTAGGAGGAGAAAATTCCAACAGCAAGGGGGAAAGAAATCCACAGAGGTTCTGTTTGCCCCTGTGTTCACCCCATACCCCTTTCTTTGCAGGCACAGCCAGACTGGTGGCTTTCTCCCTGCAAACATTCCAAAGCCAATCCATCCACTCTCAGCTTGAGTTGCTGCCTGGAGAGCAGAGGTGACTGGTTCCTTAGCAATTGCAAAGACAGTTTGAATTTTTGTCTTCCTTTATGCTAATCCTGAGCTCCAAGTGGCTCTTTGCCCAACAGATGTGATAAAAACTGGTTGGGGGGGACACTGTACATTAAAACCCCAGGAGAGCCCAGGCCCATCCATGATGGAAGGAGCAGGATGTGGTGGGCTCTGCAGCAGGACCCTGTGACAGCAGAGGACACCCTGACAGATGGAGCAGCTCTGCTGCCTGCTCAGGAGCAGTGCAGTCACACACATCAACCACGGTGGTTCCAGCCTCACTCATCTCTGGATGATGCTGGAATTCTGTGCTGAGCTTCCTTTTCAGAGCACTGCATGTGCAGTTGTAGGTATATAAAAATATATGTATGTAAATATAGTTTGCTGTTCTTCAGGTCTAAGCCAAGCTTTTTTGTGCTTTTTGTTTCTTACTGGCTGCTTCACTCAGCTGGAGAAAGGATAATCCTGGCTGATCTCAGAAGGTGGTAGAGCATCTCCTTGAGCTGTAGACAGTCAGTACATTTATAAACCAAACCACTCCCTCTTCTATAGGTGGAGTTAGGAGGGAGCAGCTGCAGAACTACAGGCCTGCAGGAACACAAACACTGAGAAGGTGGACAACTGGATTTGTAAAACTGCTTCAGAATTGTGTTATCCTTCCATTATATTCAGCCCCTGGGAGTCATGTCCCAGTGCTGTACGCTGGTTTTCACTGGAGCTTTTCTCCTCCTTTCTTCATTTTTTGTGCTTTATTGCTCTGTTTGCTCTCCTTGCTTTAGTGTCTCTTGCCAGTGTCTCTGTAGCACACCAGAGCTCTAACAATAGTAATTCCTGGCTCACAATGCAGTTTGTCTTCCCAAAATCTCAGGATGTTTTACATCAGGGGGGTATAGTGAGGCTGGTCCTTCTCTACAGGTGGGGAAACCAAGAAAGCCAGATGGGAGGAATGACCTGCCCAAGTGGCTCAGCAGGTCTGAGGCAGAGCCAGGCGGAGAGCTGTGCTCCAGTTCTGAACACTCAGCATTCCAGGGGGTCAGTGCTTAGACCCAGAGCTTTGTCCTTGTTACTGGGCACTGAATCCTCCAGCCCAGGGCACTTCTGCAGGTGGAAACTGAGAGGCATCCAAGGGAGGGTATGGCAGGGATTCCGTGGAAATGCAGACAAAGTGTCTGAAGAAGGAGCACAGGAGTGGCAGTAGAGGAAACTCTGGCAAGCATAAGGGCACAAGCCAGGAAATGTAAGGAAATGAGAGATCTGGAAGGACTCCTTAGAGGTGAGTAATCAGAGATATCTGGGGCTCTGAAGGAACTTGTCTCTTGCCACGTGCAGAGATGGGCATGACCTCAGGTGCCCTTCAGCCCCTGCTTTCCCTGGAAGCCTCACAGTGCCAGGTGCTTTCTTAAGGCTTGCTGGGAGCTCACTTTTCCTGTAAGGGTCAATTCCAGCTAAAACCTCTGTTGATTGGAACAGTGAAACTTCTTATCTTTTTGAGTTGCTCTGCCTCTTGGGCTGCCCTGGTGTCACCCTGTAGCAGGTTCAACCTTGCCCCTGTTTAATGGGTTGTACCTGCTGAGCTCTGAGCACCTGCAATGAGGAGGGCACTCAAATACTGGGAGGGATAAATCAGATTTGCTGAATTCAGTTCCCTTTGGCTCCCATCTTCTTGTCATTGGCTTGTGATGTCAGGCTGCACTGCTCTAGCATTTGTATTTATTCCACACAGAGACCACCCCCTCAGGGTGCTCCCCTTGACTATGTGCAGGTTGCAGGAGTTGCAGGGGCTGCACGTTCCTCTTGCACCACCTAATTCTCCCTGAATAGGTGCTGTGCTGCTCCTCAGCTGTGCTGTGCAGAGCTGAACTACATCTTCATCTGTCACTGCCTGCTGCACCTGCTTCACTTCTTATTGCTAGAACAGAGGAAATCATATTCTAGACACATTGTCTTCTAGTTAAAATCCATGGGCTGTCATTTGGAATGACTGAGTCCTTACCCCAGAGCATCTCCCAAGGTGCTGGAACCTCAGGTGTCCAAGCCAGGAGGTGACACAGAATGCTTTGTGATTGTTCCTCTTGACTTAGGGCTTCAAATGGTTTGGGCCACCATGTCCTACCCACTGCCCTCTTCCCTCTTTCCAGCCACACTAAGCATTCTTAAATCCATGTTACTCCTCTGGCAATCTGAGGCTCAGAATGCCAGGGCAAGGTGGGGTCCTCTTTTTGCCAGGAGATCCTCTGAGTTGTATCAACAGTGAGTAAAACTTTCTTACCCATTTCTCTTTCCATACCTGAGTTTGTGTCATTTTTCTTCCTAAACTTTCTTAGTTTTCTTTAGGGTGCTGCTGCTCCAGGAATTTAACAGGGACAGTTTAAGCAATAAAGAGGAAAAAGCAGGGCTCTGTGTTCAATGTGTCTTGATTGGTTTTGTGACAGGGCTTGGCTTTTATTTATTTGACTGGAGAGAGTTGAGATAGTCCAGAGCCTGATTATTTCCCACCTAAGTCCTTTACAAGTTTCTTTATTCTTGTGTGCTAAAACAGTGTCTGATACACTGAGAAGTCACTGCAGTCTGAGGGGCTGATTCCTGAGGGCAGTTAAACCTATTTGGAAATGCCTCTGCAATCAAGAATCAAAGTGTTTTCTTGAATCTGTGAGCCGGTCAGAGGAAAATGTGTCTGTGCCCCAGCCCAGTGCCCTGTGCCCCAAGGACCAGACCATAAAAATGCCACTTCCAGCCTGCACTCTCAGTGGGCAGCCCTGGATTGCCAAGTAAATAATCTTTGTGTGGGGAGAAGGGCAGGGAAGGGAGGGAAGATGTCCTTGCTTCCTGCTGAGGGGAGGGAAATGCTTCAGCCAGCTTTGCATTTTGCCTTTCTCTTGTACATGTCAGCAAGTGAGAGCAGGCTGCTAGGCCAGGGAAACTGCAGGCTGCCTTGTCTTCATTAATATGCTCATTTTATGATGCTGCATGGCCACTAACACAGGGTGACAGTTCATTTTCCCATCCTCTCTTCCTGCTTTGCAGAAGGAGGGTTTGTCCTCACCTTTGGCCTTGGGTTGGCTGTGGCAAGTGAGCCCTTCCCTTGTGCTGCCTGTGGCATGGCTGGTCTGTCAGTGGGTGTTGGTTTCCCCCAGGCTGTAGCTCAGGCACCTCTTGCCAAGGTGCCTTCTGTAATTTATTATAATAACGAGGGGAAAGATTTCTCACAGATTTTAAAGAAGTAGCTGCCATCCCCCCAGAGTCCCAACAGCTTCTAACACAGCCTGTCCATCCCCCAGGCATGTTCCTCAAGCCTCACAATTCCACCCAAGCTCTGTGGAGTGGAAGATGAGATTTTTGTTGGTCTTGTGTAGTTCTTTGAAACACCTTCCTCAGCTGTGCAGTCTCATGTGGTTGGTGGCTGCACTGCTTGTGTTTCATGCACAAATAGGTCAAAAGGGCTGGGCTGGCTGCCTTGAGTTTTTCATTACCACCACATTTGGAATGTTGAATGAGGCAGATAAATATTTGGGTTACATTATCAGTTATTAGGTATTTAATGATCACCTGTTGCTGAAGGGGAGTGTGTGCTTATACTTAAAACCTTACAAGTAACTTACTTTTTTTCCCTCCTCCTCTGCAGTGGCACTAAAAGCTCTTGGTAGGAAATGAAAAACCTGCTTAGCTTTAATTCTTGCCTTTCACTGAGCCTGTTAAATTCAATTTTCAAGTGTGGTGACCAGAGGAGTGTTTGTGTGTGGTCTGAACCAGGAGGAGCCCTGGATTTGTTCTCTATGCCCTCATCTAGGTCTGTGCAGACAGTTGCTACTCACACCTATTGGGCCCAATTTAAAGGTAAATGTTAGGCCAGAGGGGAAGATTTTTTTGCCTTGACCTTAAAGGAGAATAGATCAGGGTCTTCTGTGAACTGGAGGTGAGAGAGAAGAACTAACTTTTATAGTGTATTTTTATAGCATATTTAATATGCTGTAATTAATATGCTCCCAGGGGAGCTGGAAGTGTTCTCTTAGATTTATTTTAAGCTTGTTTTGGTTTTGCCTCCCACACCTGAAGAGCTCTCATTTTCTTGGAGCAGGGACCTGCAGTTCCATGTGAGGAATGTGGGCAGCTCTGCTCAGACAGGGTGGGATGTGGAGATAGAGAGGCCAGGCTTGGTCTGTGCCCCCTGGGACATCTCCAAGGTGTAGAGCAGGACTGCTGGAAGCAGTTGGAGGAGGTGTTGGGTTTGAGAGAGAGATCATTTGGATAACCCAGACAGCCTTGACAGAGTGTGGAGGAGCTCTGGAGAGCTGCAGGTGCTGTCTGGAGTGAAGGGAAGAGCACTGGGATTAGTTGCTGTAATAAGGGAGGCATCCAGAAGACTCTGGAAGTACCAGAGTATATTCATAGTAGTGGGAATGTTGAGGTCCTGGACCATTCCATGCAATTGTTTGCTTCTCTAACATCCCATCTGGAGTTCCAGGTGGCTCTTCTTCCAAACCAGTGCTTCCCAAACATTCTGTACCAAACTACTCTGCATCCTTACAGTCAAATTTGCACAGTGATTTATCATCAGACCACTATAAAAGTAGCACTGCTCCATGTGTGGCTGCAAAGAACTTGCTGTTCCCCTGTGGAACAGTTTGGGAAGCACAGCCCTGGCAGAGGGAACAGCCTGTCAGCAGTGATTCCCAGAGATAGACACACACCTGAGCAGTGACTCATCTGTAGGCACCTGTACCTGGCTTTGAAAATGAATTCCAGGGCATCACTTACGTAAAAAATGAGCATTCCTCGTGGTATTGGGTAGTGTGAGCACCTGCAGGACGAGATTCCAATTGACACAAGTAAGCCTGAGCTGCATGAATGGTGTATTGTTGCACAGTTCAGAAGAAATCTCCCTTTGCCCCAGTACCAGCACATATCCTGGGATGTTTCCTGTGTGTGATTACAGACCCATTTTCTGCTTAAATTATGCAGGGCCCCCGGTTTTGGAGAGAAAATATTACTGACCATAATCCATCACTTACTCCAAAGTTCTAACGAAAACTGTAAACAGGAATAAAGAGGTTTTGCTGAAACTCTCTTCAGTTGTTTTCAAGTTTTGGTCAAATGACTGAGAATTAAGTTTCAGATGAGAAACAGTTATTTGACAGGATAAGTAGTAGGAGTTCACACACATTCTTGTGTTCTTTGCTGCTGCAGCACAGGGAAGTTCTTTGGTTTTCAGTGGAAAGGATATTTCTAGGGGGAGTTTAGTTCTGATTGCTTTTATTCCCTCAGTTATACATCAGGTTGTTCCTAATTAAACATTTGGACAATATTGACCACTTCCTCCTCCCAACCTTTTCATCCACTGATGTTTACAGAAGCAAGGTTTATTTTACATGTTCTCCTGCAGTGTCATTCTCCTTGTTGTTTGTAGGTGAGCTGAACTGGGGATGTGGCCTCTTGAATTTATTCCCTTGTGGGACAGTAGAGTTGAAGTGAGAGCATTAATGGTATTACACCTTTCCTGCAAAGAGCTGCCTTGAAGAACTAAGGAGTTCCAATAACTTGCTTATTTGGAGCTGCACAAATTACTACAATAAATTACTGCTGGGGGGACTTGGAAGTGAATTAGGGAGGCAGTGCAGGTAAAGCAGTTTGAGCTTTGATTTCTGTTTACAGCTCACAGAATCACAGAGTGGCCTGACTTGGAAGGGGCCCACAGGATCAGCAAGTCCAACTCCTGGCCCTGCCCAGGATGGGAGAAATCCCATCTTCCTGGGAACATTCCACTGGCACCACTGGCCACGGTGGTTTCAAGACCCCAAAAAAGCCTTATTTAAATGCTGGTGTGTGGCTCTGGGTGGGAAGGGGAAAGTATTTATGGCCCCTGTCCCATGCTCAGAGTGCTGGTGCTTGAATGATGGTGAGATGCCCTCTAAAGCGTGTTGGACACCAGAGCTGGGGAAGGTGAGGCTGTTCTGGATGTCCTGAGGTCACCTTCCAAATGCCTCTGACTTGCTCATCTTGGTAGGGGGTTGTCCGGAAAGCCTGTTGTAATTTAAAATATATATATATAAATATATATATGTGTTGTAGTTGAGGTGCCAGACCCCCCAGGTGGGGTTACCTGGGGTGCTTTACCAAGAGAAAGCAGCACAGCAGGGATGGATTGGAGCCCTGTCCTTTGCCCAGGGGAGCTCTTGGTCCCCGTGGCCCCCCAGGCTGCTCCCTGTCCCTCCCCTACCCCTGACCCACCTGGGCTGGTGCTCAGAGTTCATTCCTGCCCCTGTGTTTGGGGCTGAGTTGTTTGTGTCCAAACACACTGTTTGAGTGCAGTGCTGGGGTAATAAATGACAGTGGGCTCAGGGTAGGGCAGAGCTCAGCTGGTTCCTTCCTTGCCTTTTGGAGGGTTGTGATTCAGAATGAAACCAGACAGTGGTGTCTTTACACACACACCCCCCCACCTCCCCCACTCTTGGCTGCGTGTCTGGTCCAGGCCAGCCCTGGCCATGCTGCTCTCAGGTTGTCCCACACACCCACCCTCCACTTCCTTCTCCCAGGAGAGGTTCAAAGGACATCTGTGATGTTAATTTGCTTGTCCTTCATAATAAGGGCTGGTCATGTCAAAGCACAGAAAGTCCTGAAAAGGTGGGATGTGTTTTTCTGCACACAGAAAAGGTCAGTTTGCAGAGGTCAGTTTGCTGGAAAGCACTCCCAAAACTGCCCAGGGAAGAGTGAGAAGGTGGTGGGAATGAATGGCATGAGGAGTGTTGTCAGGCCCAGGTCTCTCTGTGGGTAACACGTGCAGTTCCTGGAGGGCTGAGGGATCAGCTGCCTGGGGAGGGATTCAGAGAACTTTCCTCAGGAGGATCTGGTTGCTGTCCCTGTCACAGACAGGATGCAAGGCTACACGGTTTTCTGATCTCTTGTCTTTGTTCTGTGTTCTTATGAAGTGGTCCCCTGAGGCTGCAGGAAAGATATTTTACTGGGGGATTTATTATTTATTCCCTGGCAATGCCTCAGGCAGAGAGATGGCCACGGCTGTTCAGGAGAAACTGAGAGTCCATCAACAGATGATTTTTTTTTTTTATTCCTTCTGTGTTGCTGCTTTGAGTGGAAACCCAGTCAGCACTACAGACATTTCCTCTGTAAAGTTTGTGTGGTTTTGGTGCAGCCCCCAATGGGTGGCAGGTGATTTAGTGAGGGCTGTCATTGCCTGGGACACTATTGCATTTTACAGGCAGCTCGGGGCAAAGGTAATTGGGCAGGACAAAATCCTGCCATTCCCTCTGTGAGCAGCAAACAGCTTTGCAGAGGAAGGGCTGGGTGGGCTGTGTCATGAAATGTGTGTGTCTCCTGCACACAGAGATGTGAAGCTGTCATAGCACAAACATTCCTGGGAGCAGGGAATGTTGGAGGGAAAATCTTGGAGGAAAATCAGACAATGCCTTGCTGTTGGATTAGCATCAAACAAAAGCAATCACCCACAATTGCTTTTACATCCATGTTTTCTGTGAATTTCAGCATATTCCCATGCCATGGTGATTTCTATTCCTAAGGAAGTGAATTAGCATAAGGCTGCAGATGGCAGGATTTGAGGAGCAGAACCCCTTGCTGGTGCTGCCTGTGTCTCAGAGCAAGTGAATAACAAGCAGATATTTCAGATGTCCTCTTGAAGATCTCATGATGAGAAATAATATATTTTCACCCCTCAGAATTCAGTTTAATTTGACAAATGTTTGCTTTCCTCCAGATAACTGGAGGCAGACTGTGAGACCACAGCAAAGTCAGTCTGTTTAGAAATTAGGAAAGATCTGATCTGACCTCTCTGAAGGAATTTAGCTACAATACAGAGATGAATCTGTGTTTTTTTCCCTTCAGATTGATAATTTCCTTAGTTACTGAGTTTAAAAGATGGCATTTTACTGCTCGGCTAAAAGCTCTCTTGAAGACACGTGGCTTTAGTTGGAAAGGGAGCAGTTTTGCAGAGGAATTGTGTGGAAGGAGTTTGCTCCAAACCTGAGACACTTTTATCTGCAAGTGCACAAAGATGCTGTGAAGAGGATTCCTCATCCTTCCCTGTGCCTTTAGTGATGACACCAAAGCTGGGCTGCCCTGGGTGTCTCTCACTCACCCCAAAGTGTTCCCTGTCCATGTGCCTGTGCTTATGTGCTCTACTTGCTCCAGAAATTGCTTGGGAATCTGCAGAGGTGTCTTCAGTTTTAACTCCCAGTGGGTCAGCTTTGGTGGCTGTCAATGATGGACATTAAAATTGAGACCAGAGGCTCCTTTCAGACCTGTGTCCTGCCAGGTGGGTGTTTGTCCTGAGGCTGTTGGTGCTGTGAGAGTTGAGAGCCAATTCCATCACCACAATGCAGGGATGGCTGTTTTCCCTTCCAGAGGGGGAGTGTGTTTGCCAAGCCCCCCCGAGATGGTGCAACAGCCCCCTAAAGAACTGTAATAATAATTAAAGAGAAATCAGTCAGTCCCTCTGGCTGCCTGGGGAGAGTGTCAGCCAAGAGTGTGTCGCCCTCCCCATTCCCAAGGCAGAGCCACATGGATTGCCAGGGCTTTGGTGCAGCTTTTCCTTGGCACTCTCAGCATCCCCCACCAGCACAGGTAGCTCCAAAATCCTGGTGGAAGGGCTTTGGTTGGTTGCTGCAGTTCCTCCTGCCTTGAAATGCCACCAGCAGCCACTGGGAGCTGTGTGTGGAGCTCAGCCAGGCATTCCCACTGCCCTGGGGTCATTTATTTAGGAATTCCATTTTAAAAACCAACACAGACCAACCTACTCTGATGAAATCTCTGGGATAAGAGCGTGTCAGATGAACATATCCCACAGCAAGTTTCCATGAGTGTCATGGCATGAGGAGCTCTGGATTCCATTCTTAGGAGAAGGG
>JAOXXN010000246.1:3218314-3235885 GCA_026770055.1 Myrmophylax atrothorax | reverse complement strand
TGTAGCAAAGAATTTATTAGTAACCCACCACACAAGTGTCTCCTCTCTATCCTGTTCTCTGTTGCTACAGGGAGCAGGTTTTGAGATTAATTTCTCTTTGAGACAGAATAACTCCTGTTACACCACAGTTAATTATTTGAAATTAAAAGGTTGAGGAAGGATGCAGGATTAGTGGTGCAGTTGTAAAGAAGGATGGCAAAAAGTCATTTTGGGATAAAAACCGTCTTCCCCCTCTGTCTCAATTTGGAAACAAGGAACATTATTCCTCTTTATACCAGATACAAATGATGCATCATTCTATTATGAGAACAGCAGATTAAACGTATTTTATTGCTAGTTAAATCTAATTCATGGTACTCAATGCAGATTTCAAGGATCAAGGGATTGAGATTACTCTGCATTACTGGCTTTAGGCTGTCATTTCTTGGTGTGTTGAAGTGCACAAGAGGTTGGAAAGGCTTTGTGGGCCAAGGTGCACATCCCTGTCCCTGCCCTGGGGGAATCCATGTGCTCCTGGCTGCAGGTCCCTGCTGCCTGCCTGGCTCTTGGATCAGGGAACTCGCCAGGAGAGAGCCAAGGTTGGTTTTCAGTCCTCAGCATTCGTGGGGTTTGCTCTCCAGAGGGTCACACAAGACAGTTCTTTGAGGAGATCCCACCTTTGCTTCCAGAGGCTCTTTGTGTGTGCCTGGTGGCATAATTGCAATGGAAAAAGAAAGGGCTCCAGTAGAGGAAGGGAATAGAATAAAATAAAGCTCTTTGTAGCTATTTAAATGCTTTTTAAAGACACCTTTCTGTGGCTGTGAGCCTGGGTGAAGGTGGTTCATCCTCCTGGCAAGTGGGAGCAGCCTCCTCCCAGCTGGAGGGTTATTTGTGACTGTGGCTCTTGGGAGGGGATGGCAAGTGGGCAGAACTTTGGAAAACTGCACAGGAAAAGGAAAAGCAAACCTGCTGTTTGTTTAATGCACTTTCCTGAATGCTGGGAGGGATTCCTGCCTGCTTCTGTAACAGCAGCCAAGAGGGTTGGAGGTGCATTTCAGTCCTGCCCCCCCAGTCCTGCAGCAGTGCCACTCATGGGGCTGCAGTGCTGCAAAGCTATTGACCTGGCCCTGCTCCTCTGGGATCTCATGGCTAATTCAGGATTGACCAGAACAGATACAAATCCATCCTAACTGGCTAACTAAGTTAATGAACTTTCCCTGCAGCTGATGGCCCGGAGTGAGGGGTGTCACGCACTGTGGGCACCGAGGCAGGGGCACGTCCTGCCCTGGCACAACCAGCCAAGTTCTCAGCCAGGCACAGCTGGCCAAGCCAGAAGGAGGAGAAATTGCAGGAGGGCAAAGCTCTGACTGGGAAGTTACAATTTTACCCTGTGCTTTTAGAAATAATTTTAAGTGCAATTCAATAGCATGTTAATCAGCCATTGCCTAATCAGGCTGGTGGAAATGATGCAGATGCAATTTTGTCTTCCTAATTTTTACCTTTTTGGGTGGAATAGTCATACCAGTCCAGACCAGAGGTTCTTTTAGTATGTTGTCCTGTCTTTGGTTATGATCAATAGCACATATACAGGGGAAAAAAAAACCCCAAAACATAAAAAGCAGGACAAGATTATGGTGATAGTTCCCTGGAATCAACTGAATAGCTGAGGAATTTCTGAACAAGAGGAGGTGTCTTTAACAGTCCTTAAATTAATTGTCCAATTCTGTTTTGAAATTACAAACTCCAAACTCCCAGGGCCTCTGTGATAAAATCCCAGTGCTTAGTTAAGCTTTTTTCATGGAAGATCTCCTTTAATTTGCATTTTTCAGCTGCCAGTCTTATTTGATACCACCTGGTCAGTCTTCTAAGAGAGGAGGGGAAGAAGACATTGTGCCACAAATACAGTGTGATTTCATTGGAAAAGCTGTTCCTTAGGGCTGGATTGCTCCTGCTCCCCCAGAGTCATGAAAAGCAGAAGGTGGGGTTGGGTTTTTTCTCTTTCTTTTTGAATGATGTTGTGTGGGTGCGGCTGTTCCAAGTTGAATTTTGTAGCAAGTTTAGCTCCTGCTCCAAGTAACTTTGCTGGACATCCAGAGAGATGGAAGAGCACAGTAAAATGCTGGCTTTTCCATGGTACACTTAGATTAAAAGATTTGGAAGTACATCAGGGTAGAAGTGAACCTCAGTAGGTATAGAAATAATACCTGTAAGTGCCTACTTAGTGCTTTAGCAATAAGGAAGATCTGAAGAGCTGAATCTTTAAGTGTAGCTTCTTGGCCATAATATAGGAAATTAATCAAAAACACTGAAAAATTTGAGTGCTGGTTTTCTGGCTGCTCTTATCTGATTTTCTGTTTCCAAGCAGTGGATTTCCCAGCAATTCCCACTGAAGCAATTATTCTTGTTGGTTAAGGTGAACAAAGCAAGCTTCAGGATTTCCTTTGCTGGGGATATAAGGGAAGAGTCTGGTTTCTGCAGTGAGGGAAAGGAGTGGAATCAGCAGTGCTGAATTCTTTCTTGTGTGTTGTTGGGTGAATTTTGAACTTGCCAGCCAAGTGGTGTTTTTGTCAGCAGGTTCTGACCCTGTCACAGCAAACAGGGCTGGGTGGTATGGCTGGAAATCTGTGTGTACATTGCCATCCTAAGCATGTTGTTTACATTTTCTATCAGTTTGCTCTCAGAGAAAAGCTGGCACCTCATGGTGCAACATGCTCCCTGTGGAGAGGGGGAGCCTGGAGCTTGAATGGTGATGAGTGGCATCTGCAGTGAGGGAAACACGATCCAGAGTGTCCTGCCAGACACTGGAGGAACACAGTGGGAGTGGTGGGGTCCACACCTTCCAAACACTGCTTTTCTCCTCGTTAATTTAGAATCACTAAGTCACTAATGTTGGGAAAGACCTCCAGGATCATCGAGTCCAACCTGTGACCCATCCCCACCTTGTCACCCAACCCAGAGTGCCACTTCCAGTCATTCCTTGGGCACCTCCAGGGGTGAGGACTCCAAACCTGCCTGGGCAGCCCCTCCCAAGGCCTGACCACCCTTTCCAGGAAGGAATTCCTTCTGATGTCCAGCTTAAACTTTCTCTGGCTCAGCTTGAGACCATTTCCTCTTGTCCTGTCCCTGTTTCCTGGAACAGACCCTGACCCTCCCCTGGCTCCCCTCTCCTGTCAGGGGGTGGAGAGAGTGAGAAGGTCCCCCCGAGCCTCTTTTTGTCCCCACCAGTTCCTCATCAGACCTGTGCCCCAGACCCTTCCCAAGCTCCCTTCCCTTCTCTGGACACACTCCAGCCCCTCAATGTCTTTCTTGCAGTGAGGGGCCCAAAACTGAAGGCAGAGGATTCGAGGTGTGGCCTCAGCAGTGCCCAGCACAAGGGGATGGTCCCTGCCCTGGTCCCATTGGCCACACTATTCCTCACCAGGTGCCATTGGCTTTCTTGTCTACCTGGGCTCATCTTCAGCACCCCCAGTTCCTGTCCCAGCTTTCCAGCCACTCTGCCCCAGCCTGGAGTGTCCCACAGGGCTGTTGTGACCCGAGGACAGGACTTGGCACTTCGCTTTATTGAACCCAGGTTTGCTGAGGGCACAAACACACAATGAGGCATTTATGAAATTCCCTATTTCATCTTGTCCTGTGTCAGTTCTGGGAGAACATTTCAGCCCAAACCTTTGTATCCCTCAGTCCAGTGGGTTTGGTGCATTCCCAGGCCTTTTTTCTGAAGTGTTCCCATGTTGGAGGCTGTGAGTGGGTGACAGCTTTGTGTGGCATACGGAGCTGGTGCTGTGTTTGAGCTCCTCACACTTGTCAGCAGCTCCTCCTGTGGATGATAGTCTGGATCCTGGAGCTCCCAGGCTCTGCACTTGGCAAGGCACAGTGACACCATCCATCTGCTGGCTGCTGAATTAGCAATGAAGGCAAACAAAGCCCATGGAACAAGGGTACCTACAGGAGAGCTTGTGGCAGTGAGGGGTTTCAGGGGCAGGTTTGGTACAGGCAGTTGTTTTGCAAGATTTCATCTTCATCAAAAGCTGAATGTTTTAAATCCCATTGCTGAGATTTCCCAGGGCCTTGGATTGTCCCTGCACCAGGTATCAGTTTTAGCTTGGCCACATTATACAATTATTCAAGTTGGAGAGGATCCTTTAAGATCATCAGGTCCAACCATTAACCCAGCACTGCCAACTCCACCACTAAGCTACGTCTCTAAGTGCCACATCCATGTGGTTTTTTGAACACTTCCAGGGATGGTCATTCCACCACTGCCCTGGGCAGCTTGTTCCAATGCTTGACCATCACCACTCTGTGTCTGAACTCTCAGGGTCACTGCTTCAGTAGCATGAAAGAATCTTTGTTCTTTCTTGGCTGAAATGGTGCTGTAAGAAAAAAAATTCACTTTAAATTGTGATTGTAGACCTCCCTTTAATACAGAGATGATGCTGTAAACAGGACACTGCTGAAGCTGGAGAACCTGTGTGGGTTCCAGATTTCTGTAGTTCATCATGGGTGGGTCACTTTCCTGTGTCTTAATTTCCTTAGCCCTGAAGTAGAAATTAATGTTTAACTTCCTTTCTAAATTGTCCCAAGCCCTACAGTGATTACATGTGCTGAGGAGTGGTATTATAGTGAAAACAGAAAACAAGAAGCATTGCAAAAACATGTCTGTGGAGCAGAGGGGCTGGTTGGGCTGTTGGGGAGTGTTCATTCAGCCCTGCAGGGAGGTGGTCACTGGTCCCACAAACACCTTGAGAAACATGAGAAACACCTGCACTCAGGACTGAAAGTCCCTGCAGGAGAGGTGGCTGAGACAGATCCCAGCAGGGCTGTGCTTGTTCACACCCCTGAATTATCCATCCACATCGAGCTGCCTGGTCAGGTGTTCTCATTGGTTGGGAATTCGTTGTTGGGAAAGTATTCCCAACCTCCCAGCACCCAGTTCTCAGCTGTGTCTCTGGATTGCTGGTCCCTCGAGGCAGAGCCTGGCTGGGTTTGCCATCACTCAATTAAATGTGCACCTCTGGTTTCGTGCTGGCTCAGAGCTCAGAGACAGCCACCAGTTTTCTCTTGTTGAGCATCCCTGTGTGGAGAGAGCTATTTTTACCTGAACCTTTCTAGCATTATTCCTGATAGGAAAAAAATAAGCCCTTTGTGCTTGAAGTCAAACCACAAAGAAAGGACCTTTCCTGGGGGGTGCCTGTGATCCTCTGAACCTTCCAGGAGCTGAGGAACAGCAGCCTCTGAATGTGCCCCTGTCAGTGCCTCTCCTCCTTGGCTGCTCTGGGTGGTGACCTGCTGGCAGGAGAAACCCCTCTCTGAGGTACAAAGGGTTGGGAAGTCCAGGTAAGAAAAGAGCAACACAGATGGAGCCAACAGTGTCTTTGGAATCACAGGGTGGGAATGGTGGGTCAGAGCCTTTTCAGGGAACACTTGTGGGGTCAAGCTGGCAAAATTTTGTTTGGAGGGAATGAAGAGCACAATAAGAGCAATGAAGTCTAGTTCCAGTACTCAGGAGCTTTTTGTGACTGTTAAGTACAAAGTCTACAGTTCCTCCCCCTCACCTCCTTTGCTTCCACTCTTGTGGGATTTACCTTTCTGCTGGATACACAGCCAGCTCTTGAGAGGGTAAAGTGTGGGCTGAATAGCAGCCATAAACCCTGAGAGCTGAGTGAAACAGCAGCAGTCGAGGCTGGAGAGGATGTTGTCCTCCTGTGGTGAGTGTTCAGGTGGGAAGTGTGAGGGGTTTTATTTTTATGCTGTGGAATTTTTGTCATTGCAGCCAGAGCTGGGCAGTGCTGCTGTGGAGGTGCCTGTGCACCTGTGCAGGGTGGGACAGGCATCCAGAGGCAGAATTAGACACCAGGCCATCCTGTTTGGGCAATTCCACTCTTCCTGCCTCCTCACCACAAAGGGAGGAATAAAGACAGATGAGTTCTCCTTCTGAAAATACCTGTACTTAAGAGCCTCCCTCCTCAATGGCACTCATTATGTGTCTGTTTATTCATCCTTTGCTCACATGATAATTTGCTCCTGCAGAAATACATCTCAGCTCCACCCTGTGCTGGGACTGAGCCACTTCTGCTGGCACTGCTGGAGATCTTTTACCAGGAGGAATTAGCTGAGCACATCCAGAGTGGGGCTGCCAGAGCCATCCCTGCCCACAGCTGCTCCTGCTGCCATCACTGCCTTTGCAGGAGCCCAGCCCAAATCCCAGTGGGTTTCCAGCTCTGCCTTGGCTGGCACTCTGCATGTCTTCAAGAGCTGATCATATTCTGAGATGTCCCTGAGTGAAAATGGGCAGAGGAGCTGTTGATTGGGAAGAGGCAGTGCAGTGCCAGCCCTGTGCCTGTGCCCCAGGTCTGTGGCAGCTGCTGTGGTGCCACTTTGGTATCAACTGGGCAGTGAGTGAGTGCAAGGAATACAAATTGCTGTGGAAGAGGAGAGGAGCCAGGGAGGAAGAGGCTGGCACAAGTGCCAGGCTCCCTTACTGCAATGCCACCCTCTGCCTTATGCTCAGCTCTCTCCTACCAGTTAACTGTTCCTTCTGTCCTTCTCTCCAGCTGAGCGTGCTGCAGTGTTGTATCTTCTGGGTCAGGTGTCTCCTTCGTGGTGTTTGGCATCACTCAGGTGTTCACCCCCTGGAATCGTGCCCTGCCTCCTTCCCCTCTGCCCTGCCAGCCCAGGCTGGGGCTCAGGAGTCTTGGCTGGCACTGGCAGCAGTAATTGTAAATATTGATTTGCAGGGAATGGCTGTAATAGGTAAATCCTTTTGACAGACCACACAGCCATCAGGTTCTGCATTTATTTGAGTCAATCAATGCTCTGGTGCATATTTGGGTCATAAATACTCTGAGATAAATTGCATTTATTCTTGTGACAGCTGTGTTCCATTACCTGTTGTTTATTTGGCTCTGTTGTCCTTTCGTTTTACACCTTGTGGAGCTGTCAAGGGAGCTGCTCACCCCTGACAGAGCTCCCAGCTCAGAGCCTGCCAAAAATAACCCCTCCACAGGGATTTCAGGAGCAGCAGGATGTGTGCTGTTGGAAAGTCACTGGATGATCTTTTTTGGGGGGTTGTTTTATTGGAAAGAGGAGCTTTGTGCTTTTTGCCCAAAATCCAGAATTAGACTTTCCGTTTGTGATCCAGAGGTCATTGCAGCTCATAATTCCACTGATTGATGTGAATTTTGGATCACACCCCGTGTGTCTCAAAGCTGAATTAATCAGGTTATTCAATGTTTGAAATGGTGGGATGCTGACTTGGGTGTTTCTCATTTTCCCTTGGAAGCTTTTTTAGCTTCCTGTCCTTTTACATCACAAAAGTGGCAGCAAATGTGACTGTGGGATGGATGAAGTGCAGTGTCCTTTGAAGGGAAGGGTCACAGTCACTTTGTGCTGCCCATCCCCACAGAACAGCCACCACCCTCCATGCCACGCTGCTGCACCAGCCTTGCCAGGTGCCAGTGGCTTTGGTGTTAATTCAGGAAAGCTTTTAATCATGGAATTGATGACTCTGAAGTGCCTAATACAAGCACGTGCTTAAGTGCCTTGCTGGAGCAGGGCCAGTGCAGATACACCTTTGCTGAGCAGAGATTTGTGAGCCACTCCTGGGCTGGTTTCTGTGTCAAACAGGGATGAAAACACTGCCACGTGCTCAGGGGGTTATTCAACAGGTTCTCTTTGCACAAGGATTTGGGGGTGGGAGCAGGGACTGAGTGTTCTGTCCAGAGGGTTCATGACAGCAACACTGTCCATGGCATTGCTGCTGAAATGTCTGTGATATGAAGCTGCCTGTGCTGCTTTGCAGGTCTCAACATTTCTCTCTTATCTCCATTTATTTTAGTCTAAATGTAAAAAAGTAAATCTGTAATTTAGATCAAATATCACACTGCAGAATAGATGCACACGCTCATATGGCTCACAAAACAGAGATGCAAATGGATATGTATTATTTATAAAGCAGTTTTGACATCTTAATATGCTAAGGAAAGAAGAGACATTTAGTCATAGTTCAGCATTCTGCACGTTTTTGAACTATCACAGATCATCAGCCATGAAAAATTCATAATTGGGATCTTAGCCACTTTAATTTTATGAACACATTCCAATCAAGAGGAAGTGTCCTTTGCTCTTGCCTTTTTTTTACCTATTCTATCCCCCCACCCCATTTTATACAATTAAAAGTAGACAATTAATTGTCTAGGCAATGCCAGAAGCCCCCCCTGCCCTCCAGGAACCACCTGCTCATTAATGAGACCCAGAACTGACCAAACGGGGATCTCCAGGAATTCTGCTGTCCCACCCAAACCCTTCTGGGTTTGCTCAACACAGGACAGTGAAAGTGAGAAAATTCATATTACACAGCACTCAAATCCATGTAGTTGCTCTCATCCAAATCAGACAAAATCCAGGTGTAAATCAGCTCAAAACCTGGCAATTTCTGCCAAGTTCCACATGGATGAGGAATGTGGTGTGAGTGCTCCCTTTCTGATGTTCTCAGGGGTGTTCCTGGTCAGGTTGGTTTGAGCTGGGCTGGAGGACTGAGCTCTGAATTGAGGTGATTCTGCAGAGCTCACTCTGTCAAGAGCCTCATTCCTCCAAGACAGAAGATCCTGGGTTAATGCTTTGGTGGTTTTTGGGGGGAAGCAAAGAGGGAAAGGGAACTTGAAGTCCTTCAGATAAGGACATTCCTTTGTTGTTCAGTGATGGGTTTAGAGACAAGTTCAGTGCTGGCAAAAGGACCTAATGAAGAGTTAGAAGTTTTTAATTACAGGGCTGGTTCCAGTAGGATGATAATGGTGTTTACTGGTTTTCCTCACTGTTTCATGATTCTGCTTGGAAGGATGAAAGAACCTCATTTTCTGTGGCCCTTTTCTCTCAGGTCTCTGCAGCAAGAGCCGACAAGGAGCCCTTGGTTTGTTTTCTCTTTGCTTGAAACTCCTTCCAACCTCCACTTCACCTTCTCAGGAACATTTAGACAGAAGCTCTTGATTTGCTGTGTCCTGGTTTTGCCCATCCCCAGATCCTGAGCTCCAGCAGACTCTGAGGGGCTGGTGCTTTCAAGTAAGAGGAGTTCTCTGGTCTGAAGTTTCTCTGGGAATGAGGACTCTGTTTGATTAAGGGAACACTGACTTCTAAAAGCCTATCAGCCTCTGTAAGGCAGGGCTGCAGAATGTCTAATTAAATGGAACTGCTCCCTGGAGAATTTGGTCTGCAGAAAATTAGTTTTCATGTTCTTGGACTGATGTTTATGAAATATTTCTTTCCCTTTTCCCCCCTTCTCAGTGTTCATCTGCAGTTTCATGGTGGCGGCGCCGATCTTTGGGTACCTCGGGGACCGTTTCAACAGGAAGGTGATTCTCAGCTGTGGCATCTTCTTCTGGTCAGCTGTCACTTTTTCAAGCTCCTTCATCACTGAACAGGTAAGATCTTGGCAAAGGCTCTTTGAGTCCTGAAAACACAGACAGTGTGTTCCCAAAAAACTCCCCATCCCATCCCAGAGCTCTCCAGGGGAACAGGAATATCCCTGGTGTGTATTTTGCTTTTTGCATTATCTGACCTCTTGTGGGTGAAGCCTGTTCTGTGTAACTGAGTTTGCCCAGCTGGGAAAGCTGCTCCTCTTTGTGCACATGCATCAGAGATCCCAGGTGAGGTGCAACTGAGCAAGAGTTTCTCTTGACATGAGGACTTTGTTTGGAGGGAGATCCTGGAGAAGCTTTAAAAAGGCTTTACAGAAGTCTTGGGGAAAGGAATCCCTGGCTATAAGTGGTTCTTTTTGTCTCCTGCTGTGTAACAGAAGCCATGGGAGGTTTTTTGGGAAGTCTGCTCATGGCTGTGGAATAACAAAATGCATCCAGCAGTGGTTTTGCACGTGGGCTTTGGTTCCTGCCCACAAAGGCAGAGAGGATGGATGGTGACAGAGAGATCAGGTGCAGTTTCAGCTCCTTTAGCACTAGTTGATAGATATATCTGGGGAACTGGTGATGGAGTTGTCAGGCTCACTTAACTTTGCCAAGCTCTGCCCAACATCCCTCTCCTGCTCCCAGGACAGCCCCAGGACCCCCTTCTGAGGACTCCTCATTGCATTCATGTTCTTGTCTGTCAGAGCCACTTGGAGGAAACAATGATCTGGCAGTTTCTGGGGGGAAAAATATCCTCTTGTTTAAATCATGTTAGAGAGGAGATTTAATTGCTGCAGGTGGCAACATTCCTGGAGAGCCAGATCCCAGCTCCTGGCATCCTCATTTTCCCCCAGAGGCAGGGCATTCCTCATCCTCTCTGCCCAGCTGTGTGCCAGGGCTTGCAGCACTGTAACCACACCCTGGCACTGAACCCCTCCCTCCTGCCCACCCACAGCTCTGCAGTTTCTAACAGAAGATAATTCCCACCTAAAGCAGGCAGGGGCTCTTACTGTAGCTCTGGTTTTGTGTTGGATCAGTTGGTGCTGCATTTCCAGAGCAAGATGCCAAATGGGGAAGCCTTTAACTGGGGAAATTGGTCTGGTTTGTAGTGGAGCTGAATTGCAGTTTGAGGGTTTGGGGCTTACTCCCTGAAGTAGTTCAGGAATTAATATATAGGCTTATTCCTGTAGAGGAGCTCAGAATGCAAGTGGCATATTGTTAGCCAAAGAAAGGGAGAATAATGCTTATAAAGCTGGATTATGTTTGGGATCCAGATCCCAATGTTTTGGATGTCATAAGAGAGACAAAATCAAAAGCTGGGCCTGTGTCAATTCATCCTGGATTTGCATCAGTGCTAAGTCTGGACCCAAACCACCACTTTGATAGAAACCACCCTAGTACTTATTGAAATCCCCTGTCCTGATTTTCCTGTGATCCTCAACCCTACCAGAAGACTTGGCTATTAATCCACAGGTCTCATGCCCAGCTCTTGTAATCAGCTCCAGGAGATGATGGAAACCTTTGCAGCTGCTCTGAGGATGTGCTTGACCCACTGGCTGCAGGACTTGAGCCAGGTCAGAGGAATAATCCCAATCTCCCAGGGTATCCCTCCCAGTCTGGTATCCGTGTGGGACTAGTTGGGAAGTCATGCCACATGGAACAAGGGGAATTCCTGCCATAGTAATGAGCCAAAGAGGCAGAGAGGAGCTGCTGCAGCTTTTTGCTTCATGTAGTGACTGACTGAGGCATTTTTCCTGATCTTTTGTCTCATAGGATTCATTTGAGGAGCAAATCCTGGCTCTTCTCTCAACATTTTTTTTTTCTTTTTCCTAAGACTGTGTGTGTTTGTCAGGGAGGAAGGTTGGGAGCTGAAATATCAAAAACCTCTTTGCTGGCACAAATAAAAGCAGCAGTAAAACCACTGTAGGTACGTAAGTGCTCACATCCAAGTCACCATGAACACACAGGGCTGGAAGGAGCAAGTTACAAAGAGGAACTGAAAATTGGTGGATAAACCAGGAACTGGATGTATGTGCTGTGCAGACACATCCTTGCTGGAGAGCACTGCATTAGTAAAATATCCTTAGTTAGTTGTTATCTCTTGGGTCCTAACATGGCATAGTGACCATTGAATAAATGAAGAATTAATCTCTTACCTGCTGGCAGGTGCTAAATAACAGGCTCTGACAGGAAAAAGGAAAATCAGGCCAAAATTTCAGGCTGGTTCCAGAGGATGTAGAAGGGGATAGTTACAGAAAACAGCAATGCATGAATTGCACAGATAGCAAATTAGAAACAGGACAATGAGATGTTTGTTAGTTTGGTTGCTTTTCATGAAGTCTCGAATGACATTAAAACAAATCAAAATAAGAAGCTAAATAAATGCTGTATCACAGTGTAACTGCATAAATGCACCTGCTGCCACAGATAAAAATAGCTCATGGCAAGTGTAAATAAAGGAAAGCATCAGAAGTAACAAGACTGAGATAATATTGAAAAGCTCACTTTTTATTCTGTCAAATAATGTGATTTGATAACTTATGTTAGGCCTTTTCCTCTCCTGCTGCCACTGACCTGCCTCCCCTCTCACAGCTGCTGTGCCAAGCTCTGCCTGCACTGCCATGGGCTGGGCATGGTGGTGGCCAACAGAAGAGGTGGCTTTGCCTCAGGTCTGGGTGTAGCTACACCTGCTGGAGATGGGGCTGAGATCTCCAAAGCTGCAGCTCTTGGGAGGTGGGAATTGTCGGGTTCCTGCAGCAGTTCTGCTGTGAGAAACTCTCTTGGTGTTTCATGGCTGGTTTAGTGTCCACCTTTAGCCAGGACTAGACAAGAGACAACAAAATCCATGTGCCCTGGACAAGGAAATATGAGGGTTTCCATGGAAATTGGAAGGCACCATTTCTTTGGCCCCTCTCCAGCAAGAAGGCACCTGCTGCTCCTTCCCAGTGCTCTTACAAGTTTTACTACCTTGCATTTTTTGATATGGATTATGTGGGGTGCACTGGAGTACACTGGGTACCCTATTGCTTATTCATTTAATAATGAAGCACTGGCTGAGCTGGGCTTAAGGGAGACTGGGCATCTGTCAAGTCTGCTCTGATCTTCAGCACAGCTGATTCCAAATACTATGTGGGAAACTCTTTTCCTGTAAGACAAACATCTTTTGCACAGACAAGCATAATGATAACTCTGGAATCTTGGGTCCGTTTTGTTCCCTCAGATTTTGCTGACCTAGGACAGAAGAGATGGGAAAAGATTTGGAGTACAGAATTACTGTCATGTGTTTGTCTCCTGGTTGCTTTATATTCCTACCTTGTCCCTCTGTTACCTGTCACTCTTCCAAGGGAAACTACAAAAGAAAACCAGATCAAGGTGTTCTCAAAGCATCAGCCCCCAAAAAGCCACTCCATGAGAGGAGGCAGCTTTTCAGAGGTGTTGCCAGAAATTGGAGTGTTGTATTTTCTGCTCAGTGTGGGTTTTTTCCATCCAGTATCTGTGAAGCATTTGGGAAGAGCTACTGAAAACAAAGCTGGTGATGAGCAGGAGAGACACAGAGCACAACTCCAAAGCCTGCTCAGGAGCTGCTTCCTGGGATGAGAGAGATGCACCACGAGGAGTATCTCTGCCATACATTGCATTTCCCGTCTCCAGTGTCTGGAACAGGACATTATCACAGGGGCTGTGATTGTGGATCTGATTCAGCTCCTTCTTTGGAAGTCTGTGGGAACCTTTTGTGTGCCTTTATGGGAATTGAGTCAGACCCTGCATCTTTTTAAATCAACACACTTATATTTGATGCAGTTTCATCAGATCATGAAAATGCTTAGGACAGGAGCATGAAAGACCTTCAAAGGCCAAAGACCTTTAGAGGTTTGGCCCATTTTTTATGCAGAAACCTGAATTTATAGTCTCTGTGTTGAAGAGTAGGAAAGTTCAGTTGCTGTGTCAGTTAATGGGGGGTGTGGCAGCAAAGCCTTCCTGTAACATCCCACCTGTCCTGCTTTTGTTGGGCCTGAGCAAGAAATCACATCTGAGCCAATTACTTGCTGAGGAGACAGAGGGAAGAAGACATATTTATTTTATTTCCAGGCTGTGTGTGTCCTGGAAACATTCCTTCTTCTTGTGTTGCCTGTGGAAATGTATATTGTGCTTGTCATGCTGCAGCAGAGGCCTCACCCCAGGCCATGCTGATGGAACACAAAAATGTCTTACTGCTTCAACCCTGTCTTAGAGGAGTCTCTATAATGCTTTAGCATTATGTTTTATAAATAAGTGTTACAGCATCTTAAGCTCAGCCTTGTTCAAGACATCCAAGGAATGGAAGAAAGGGAAAATGCTCCTTAAATAGGCTGGGATTGAATCACTTGGTGGCAAAGAAAAAAAGAAAGTAGTAGTGCTTGATGGGAGTGTTTAAGCAGTGCCTGAGTGTCCCCACGTGGTCCTGTGCCTTTGGGAATGGCCTTCCCAGGTATCTGTGTTGAGGGCATCAGGAGGATGCCAGGTTGGTGGTGTAGAACATCCCTTTGTGCTCCACTGGGATGTTCCTATATGGGTCTGGAGAAAAGCTGTGAGCTGACATGTGTTTAGAGGGGATGTAAGTGAGGCAGCTTATGGATTGTGGAAGGTTTGCCTTGGAAAGAAGGAGGGTCTGGTTAATGATGTGTCACAGACAAAGAAAACAATCCATTCATCCCAGTTTTAGGCTCATTGGGAGGCCTGGAGACAAATCTGAACTTTCTTTTAGCAGGGCCTTGGTGCTTCTTGCAGGTTGTGCATTTTGTCCTGAAAGAACAGGAGGCAGGAGGGAGGGAATGTGTTATTCAGGCTGTGCCTTGTGTTCAGATGCCAAAGTGTGGATTGGAGCCTTTCTTTGGCGTCCTGGTTGCCTGCTGATCCCAAAGCATCAGTCACTGGAGGAAGGGTCGGTGCTTCCCGATGGCCACCCAGCCTGGGACCTCCTGGGTCCTGCATAAAGGCTGGAGAAAGGACCATTGTGTGCTGAGTCATGTGCAAATAGTGAGAAGATGGGAAGTGTCTTACAGTACCAGGTGCTAAATTAGTCTTTTGAAGTGTTGACATGTCTTTTAAATGCATAAAGTTCCCAGGCTACACAAAACACTGCATTTGCAATTCAGATGACTCGAATTAGAGTACTAATCTCAACCCTGTGTAATGGATTTTGGGCTGGAAATCCCTGGGAGTGGTGCTGATCATGGAGTCTGAAAACATGATTGACGAAGTCTCAGGAGAAGACAGTCACAAAACATGCAAATGTGTTTAATAGGGTTGTCATTTGCTGGATTTGGAGAATGAAATGGAGCTGCAGCATGACAGACCCTTGTCAATTAATAACACTTCAAAAAGGGAGATGGCAACTGTTCAAAGATGATCAGGAATAAGAAGAAGCTCCTGGGTGGAAGGAACTGGTGGATGTGTCGGTTTCTCTTTGGAAATCTGATGCTCAAAGTGAGGCATCTCAGATATGGGACAGCATCTTGCAAGCTCAGCCTTCCCCAGGGTTCTGGGAGGCCTCTGGATCTTGCTTGAGTCAGCAAGGCAGGGAAGCATGAAAACACAAAGCAGGAACAATAAATTCAGAGCTTGGAGTGATTTGGATGGTTCTTACCTCAAAGGGCTGCCCTGCTGGTGCACTTGAATTTTGAGCATATGCAAAGTAAAATAGGCCAAGAATTGGTGGAACCAACACTGAGGGGAAAGTTGCTGGGACTGTAACTTTGTGCTAATTTCATTTAAACCTTGAGGGGTTCCATTACAATGTGTCCTTCATGGACTCCCAAACCTGTTCTACCCTTGGAAATGAGTACAGTGAAGGCAGAGCACTCCCACCTGGGTGTCTCAGTCAGCTGGCTGCTGCTTTTTCCAAAGGGTGCTGAGAAATCTCAGTTTCTGCAGTGGTTTCAGGGATAGAGACGTGGGGTTGTGCTCTCCAAGAACCTCCAGTCCAACTTGTCTGATGGATTTGAGTAAAATTTGGTTTAGGAATTGGTCCAAAGCAAAGAGTGTGAGCCAAGACAGCCCACTGGGTTAATGTGGTTGGATCTCACACCTGGACATGGATGTCACTGGAGGTGGAGATGGTGGTGGTGTTGGGTGTCAGTGCCTTGAAGTGTTGGTTCTGAAAACTCTGGGATCTGTTTGGAGCTGGTTGCTTGGATTGAGGCTTTGCCTGTGGCTGGGGCTCAGCAGCCTGTTCCTGCCTGGGAATGTTGGGCTCTGGGTACACCAGCCCCACTCCTTTCTGGAGTTGTGTTGTGTCCAGAACCTTGCAGTGCTTCCAGAATTACACTGTGTTTCTCCCAATCCCTATTTTGGGGATTATGGTTGTATTTGGAGATCTCAGGAAGGGAATGGTGATGGTGCCTGATGCCAGAGAGATTTGTGGCAAGTGCTGGTGAGTGTGTCCCACCTGAGAGATCTGGAATCCAAGCACCAGTTTGCTCCCACCCCAGGACTATCAGGGTTCTCAGGGGAACACTTTTGGGAAATCCATTCTGGCTGAGCTGCGTGTAATGGTTTTGTAACAGGATGAATGACCACTATTTCAGCCCTGAGAAGTGCCAGGGACTCCTCTGGGCCTTCCACCAGAGCCAGGGCTCAGAAGAAGTGCTTTAACTCCACGCTGGGAGCACAGGGCTCTTCATGCTCCCTGTGGTTTATTTGGAATCATCAGCCTCTCCCTGTGAGGTCTGTTTTGCAGCAGTGATGCTGTAGCCCCCCCACCAGGGTGGGTTCTGGGGAATAAGCAAATCTGGTGCCTTCCTTCCCATCCCATGCCAGCCCCTGGCATTAATGCAGCATTAATGCCCAAGAGGCTCAGCTGTGAGGAATGGAAACCCCACCATGTGCATGTGATGGAGAATTTTTACCATGGGCAGGTGAGTGGGATGAAAAGCCCTTCACTGAGGGAGCTGAGTGGCTGCTTTGTCTCATCTCAGGTTGTTGTCAGGACCTGGTGGTGCTGCCTCATCACCCAGGATCTTGTAATTCCGTTTCCTAAGGGATGGAGAATGGAAATTGGGCTCACTCCTCTTTTGTCCTACCCAAAAATGACTGAAAAGTAACAGAAGGTTCCCTCAGAGTGCCACGAGTTTGGAGGGAGGGCAGTGATGGGCACTTGGATTTCAGAGCCTGCCATTTTGGTGTTGAAAGGGAATTTCACAGGAGCACAGAAAGTCTTGCCCCTGGTTTTTGTCCCTGCACAGCACAAAGCAGCTCCCTGCCGGCCCTGGGAGTGCTGTGGGAGTCTTGCTGCTCCCAGGGTGGTTGGGGGTTTGGTTTTTTTCTCCAGAGCACTTAATTAGGTGCTTCATTTCAGAGCCTATCTGTAGGTATGCGGTTATTAAACACTTTAGTTGCTGATTGAAGGGTTTGATGAGGGAAAAAGGAGTAGCTTACAGTCTTTACAGTCTTTATTGGTTATTTTAATTTATTAAATAATAATAAAACCTCATAAAATAAGGATGCTTTGATCAGCCAGAATCTGAAGTGCATTTCCAAATAAAACTCTCCACATTCAATTAAGTGTGCCAGAAGAGGCCACCTGGGAGAGCTGAAGCCATTGACAAATACTAGAGACAATCAAAGGAAAGGTGAGTGGACTTTGCTTCATCTCCCTCGCTCATTTCTATATTTAAATATGCATTTTGGTCTCTCTCTGCTTGCTGCAGGCTCTCTTCTCCTTGCAGAGCTCTGAGTACCAGCTGAATTTTCCCCAAAGGGAGTTGTTCAAAGGTGAGGTGTTTAGAGCTGAGCCTTGAGGGGACACTTGATGCATCCAAATGAGCTGAAGTTTTGAAGTGTTTGATGAAGTGTAAGTGGAGGCTGCAGAGGACTCACAGCAGGAGAATCAGACCCGCTTTAGAAGCTGTGCCACAAGTCCATCCTAATTGCACAAGGGTTTCAATATTGAGCAAGTGATTAATCAAAGGTACTAAGGTTTAGTAACTCTGTAGCTTGCTGTGAATCTTGGTGTGGTGGTCTCATCTGTACCCTGGTTATAACCTCCAGCCAGCAGGTGTATAACAGGCAGGTGTGAATAAAACATGGGAATGTGTGAATAAAATGTGTAAACACTTAAAGGAAGGCCCAGGGCATTTGCACTTCATTTTAGTGACCTGCCTGTCAGAATTCAGGGGAGGCCCTTTGGGTTAGAGAGGCATCCTTGGTTGGACCCAAA
>JAOXXN010000246.1:3168267-3198790 GCA_026770055.1 Myrmophylax atrothorax | reverse complement strand
CCTCTGACCACAAAGCAGCCCATCTACCTTCCATTCAACACACACACAATAGAAACCACCTCTGGGAGAGCAGGAGGAAAAGAAAGTAGAAAGGATTTTTGGACTATGTCCACCTTTTCCAAGAGGAAACTGTCACGGACTTTTCACCTCATGTCCTTCATTTTCCACTCTCTCTCTACCACAGAGCTTTTTAAGTCTTTCAAATCAGCAGGTTGACCTCAGCAGCCCCATTTTCACATGAAATAGTCTGGAGATGTGTTCAAGAGCCTTGTGTGTTTTGCAGAGGCTTCATCAGAGCTGTACAAAGCCCATCAAACACAACAGATGTTGAAACCCTGTTGTGAAGGAGGTGTTGCTTATTGTATGAAAAAGAAAAGGCACTGAGGCACAGAACCATTACAGGACTTGCCCCAGGTCTGTAGTCAGCTTGTTGTCAGAACTAAAAATATGATCAGTCTGGCATCAACAGAAAACTCCCTTGACTTGTGTTTGTTGGTTATGCAAACATGAAGGAGGAAACAATCGGGCTCAGTACTCCGAGATGGGAAGATAATGGTGTTGATGTATTGATTCAGCAAAGGACTTCAGGCCTCTGCTTTAGTGCTGTTCATGTTGAGGTTCAAGGTTTGTTTGTGTTTTGGGGCAGCTCTGCAGTTGCCATCAGTGATAACTTTCCATCTTTAACTCGTTGGTGCCGGGAATGCTTTGGGACTGGGGTGGGTGGATTCCACCTCTCTCAGGTGTGAGTGAGCAGGGACAGGAGCTGTCTGGGACTGTGACAGCATTGGAGAGCCTTACCAGCATCCTGCATTTTGTAGGGATGCATTTGCAGTTTTTTATGTTGCTTTGGTGTAAAAGAACTCCATAAGAAATGATTGGAAGTAGTAGTTCCATTTTCCAAAACAAAGGAAAGTCATTAAAATCACGTTAAAAATTGGATTTTGGTCGTTCCTGCCAACTCTTCAGCTCCCTGTTCTCTGACCTGGTTAGAAAACTGAACTGAGTGGCACATACAATGCCCAGCTCGATGCACCAACAGCACTGGTGGACCTGTGGAAGTGCTGAAGAGATAAATGTAAGCATCTTTTCTCTGAGTGCAGGGCTGTGGGCAGAGGGGCTGGATGCAGTGGGGCCACAGGGGATTGGGAGGCTGTTCAGGCTCTCACTGGGTCAGACCCACCTCTGACAGGTGCTGTGTGGGAAGTCCTTGCCAGAGGAGGGTGTGGATGTGCTTTACCAAGATGCACTTTAACTGTTTGGCAAATTAATTTCTCCTGATTACTATTTATTTGGTGTAATCAGAAATGTGGCTGTTCTTGCCTGGGGCTGGGAAGGAGTTTAAAAGCATTATTAGCATGAGCTTAACAACACTTTTAATCTATACATAAATATTACCCTGTTTTCATGGATAAAAGCTCTCAATCCTGGCTGAACACTGTTCCTGCTGATCTCATTATGCCAGGAGTGAGGCTTTTTGGAAACTGCATCCCAGATTATTTCTCACAGCTCTCCCAGGACTTACAGATCTCATGACTGGTTAAGAGCCCTATTGGGCAGGTTGTTAAGCACCTCCAGAGGTTTTGCAAGTTGAATTTCCATGGCAAAACAAGGGTTGTTCGCTTATTATCTTCCAATTTAACTGTTGGCTCTCCCTGGCTTGGTGCTGCCATGGCATGTGCTGGATGGGGTCGTTGTGTGGCTCCTGGTCTGTGTGCCAAGGGCTGGCTCTGGTGAACTGTTGGTGCTGCAGAATGTTCTGCACTGCCTGAGATTGTGAGAGGCTGATATTTGTTCCAAATGCAAATTTGTACAAAACAGGCCCTATTCTCCTGGGCACAGCTCTCCATATCTCCTCCCAGGCACATGCTCAGATGGTGCTTGGGGAAAGGGGGGATGTTTGGTTTGGAGAATGCTAATTATGAAACAAATTCCATCAGCCATCTTTGCAAATTGGCCTTAAAATTACCAGAACCCCAAAGTAGCATTAAAACTGCCTTGTAACAGCAGTAACGAATGAGCTTCAGTGCAGCAGGCAAGTGTGGGACAGGCTGGGACATTGGGAGTGCCTGGGAATTTGTGGAATCTGGTCCTAATAGTGGGGTTTTCCCTGCAGAGCACATCTCAGAAATAAAGCTGATGGACAGAGGCTTGGTGGCATTTCTGTATGAGCCAGGAGGCAACTGAAAGGGCCTCGGCTATTTCAGTCACAACCTCTTTAGGTCTTTGCTGAGAAAAGCCATTCCCCAGCTGATGCACAGTCCTGACACTCATGCAAAAGAATTGCTCTGCATATTTCTGTTTCCTTTTAAAACATTGGTTCTTCTTAAATGGTCGTGACCTGCCTTCGAGGAGCTGCTCTGATGTTTTGTTGTGGAGTCACAGCCTTCCTTTAGGCTTGGCAGAGGCACAGAGTGGTGCTCACTGTGCCCCAGGCATGGAGGAATGTTGCTTTTGTCCTGATTCCCTCCCTATAAATAACCCCCCGTTATTTATTTAGTCCAAAATGCTGCCCTATTTTTGAAGCTGGAGATAAATTGCATTTCCAGAAGCTCTTGCTGTTGCTTCCCTCAGTGCCTGCTCTCAGCAGTGCTGGGGCTTTGGAGGCAGGATGGGAAGTGCCTGCAATGAGGGTGCAGCCCATTCCAAGCCATGCCAGGGCAGGTGTGCCAGGGGCCGCAGGTGGAGGTGCCCTGCTCCGAGCTGGGCTGGGCTCTGGGCACCAGGGCAGCCCCTTTGGCTTCACTGAGGAGTATTTTATTAGGCAGTGGCTGCCTGGTTTTTGTGAGGGGTCTCTCTGGATCACAGACTTCTCTGAACAGCAGGTGCTTCAGGGACACTGGGCTATTCCCAGGCTCTGTCAGTGCCTGGGACAGGGTTAGGTGTGTTTTCTTTGCCTTTGGTGCTGGAAGTATGAGCTGTCCTGATGCAGAAAGGGCAATAAAGTGCTTTAGAGAGTGGAGTTTTCTATCAAAGCTTAGCCATGAACACCAGAAGTTCCCTCTTTGGCACATGGCCCCTTTCTGGGAGAAGGGTGGTCTCCCCAGTTGTCTTATTTCAGAGCAGCCTCTTGCTTCCCCCAGGAGGGAGGTGTCACAGTAACCCATGGCCTTTCTGCCCCCTGGGTGAAGAGCAGAGGTTTCCAGAGCTGCTTGCTCAGCCTCCCTGCCCCTGCTCTGTGTCTGGACCTGGACCAGGGGTGGGCCAGGACCATCCCACAGGCTGAGCTGCTGTGGCTCTCCCACCTCCAGGCTCTGGGGCATGTCCAAACCAGGCCAGGGATGGTTTGAGTTTACGGCTATTTTAGCATCCAAATGCCCATTTAGAGCTGTAATTTACTGCTGTCTTCCTAGAACAGTGATGATGTTTGCTACCAACTGCTTCCTGTCCATCAGGAGAAAATGCTTTTGAAGCAGGGAGAGGGTGGAGTATTTTTTTTTGGTGTTTTGGAAATGTTGGTTTAAGCTTTTTTTTTTCCTTCCAATATCTTTTCAAGAAGGACAAAAAGTCTTGTGTTCATTTGCTTGTCACATGTTGGGGGTTAGGTTTGAGTGGGATGTTTGTCTCTTGAATTCCAGGCCAAATTTACCGAGTTTTGGCACTTCTTGTTGTTTTGACCATCAATAACTTCCTCTGCTAAACACACTGAAAACTTGCTGGAAATTGAACTGCTACTTGCAAAATTATGTCTGCTTAACACAGCTGCCCATGCAAAATTATATGTGATACATGTGTGAGTGTGTATTCATGTGTATAAATGTATCTATGTGTATGTACATGGTTCAGGTATTCAAGTTTCTTCCTCTGACTGACACCAATTCACTGCCATTCCCTGGAAATAGTAAATTTGTAATAAATGTGCCATTTCCTTTGTCCTTTTGCTGAGAAAATCGATACAATACAGGGCCAGACAGGCTTTCTTCTCCAGGTTTGCTGACATAAACTAGGCAGAAATTAAAATACTTTAGATTTCAAATCCCCTGTTTCACAGACACACACAGCTCTGGGCTCTTGAATTAGGCAGAATTCCCCTGTCTCCTCTCAGATGCCTTTTCCCAAACAGCCCTTGTTGCAGAGTGTTTCTCCATTGCCCTGTGTGACCTGGGGCCAGGTGAGAACAACAACAACTACTCACTCTTAGTTTTCCTTTCCTCCTGTCTGCTCTCTCCAGTTTGCCCCCATTTCCTGCCTCTTTGGGGGTGGCAGTGAATTGTGGGGCTCTCCTCCTGTTCACAGCCCGACCTTCAGCACGTTCCTGTGTCTCTAATAAAGTCTAGAGCTAATTTTCCTCTTGGGATTTCTTTCTTGGAGTCGTGTTCTGAGCTCCTGGATGCAGAAGGAGGGCAGGGGCTGCCCTCCACAGCTGAGTGGCTGCTGTGGATCTGAACATCTTTTGCTCTTTTATTGCACAACAGGAGTTTACCAGGCTGCCTGTTTAATACATGGCATCAAAGTGCATTAGCTCTGTGCATTTGCAGCTCTGTCAAAGCAGGGATGAAAGAGCTGGCAGGTCATTCTGAAAGCACGTGGTAAAACCCTAAGGAAAAGCATTTAATCTGATTTTACCCATCATTCGTAATTGTCTGTGCTTGGAATGAGATGATCATTCCAAACAGGCATCAGTTCTCCTCTGGTGTGGATTTTCTCAATGCTCTTTCTTTTCTTGCTGGTTTTTATGGCTCGTTCTTTCCACTGCAGACAGAGCAGCTCCCCTTCCCCTGGAGGAGTTGGGAAGGTACTGGAATGTGCTTCAGGTCCTGTGCCCTGAGTGAGCTCCCCCTGCCTCAGTCAGCTCAAGTGATGCATCTCTGGGTGGCTCTGGCCAGTCCAAAATGTCACATTTAATTCATAAATGACTCCAGGAAAGGATTGCAAGAATGAGTTGAAGCCTGGCAAGGCAGGACTTCTAAAGAAAGCCTGAAGAGGGAAAGTGGACAAATAAAAGGGCTCCTGGTCTCCAAATCGTTGAACAAGAGCCATTCCTGGGAGGGCACAGGCTCTCCAGAGCCACAGGAAGGGGCACAGGGAGATTCAGTGCTTAGAGGCAGAAACAAATCTCACTTGGATTGAGAGACCTATTGAATTCTTCATTACTTCCAGCCTTTAAAGCAAGACAGGATCAATTTATAAACCAGGCTTTGTGGACTCGATGCAGATGTCCTTAACCAGCTTCTTTCACAAGTTATGCAGGAGACAATTACTTTTTTCTGCTTCTAGAGGTGTGTTATAGAATTAAAGTCATTCCACAGGACAGGGCATTGCTCGTTTTTCCTTTTTTTCTTTTCTTTTTTAATCTTCCATCCCTTTCCATGGTTCAAGCTCTGTTTTCTGTGAGCTCTGATCCCTTCATGGGGAAGTAATTTGTGTTTTCCACTGCTCCTCTGACTGATTCTGCATGACCTGGCTAAGGGTGTCATGTCCTATTAGAGGAGTGGAGGCCAAACTCCAGTATCTTGGATGTGGAAAATTTTCCTAATGTGACTCTGTCACTTTTCACAAGTGGAATCACAAATTTCTGAGAAAAATTAAAAGTGGCTGGAGATGGAGTGGGAAGGGAGGATGTGACTTACAAACTGATGTGGCTTGCTGATGGTTTAGGAAACAAAATCATCACTTTATTATGGAATAAACACAACATCCCAGGTTACAGCACAGGTTTAAGGGCTGGTGGTGCTGAGCAACCTTGAACTTCCTTCTGCCCATCAGCAAAGCAAAACACAGGCTGAGGAGCAGCTGCAGAGTGTCTGCTGGGCAGAGCTGACAGTCAGTGCTGCTGAGGGGCTGGACAGAGCTGCCCTCCCTTGGCACCTGCCACGGGAGAACTGCAGAGCCAGGCTGGGAATCTGAGCCACCCTGGGACTGGCCAGTGGCTCTGTGTGCCACCAACATCTGGGGCAGCTGGTGACTCTGTCCTGCCTTGAGTACAAACTGAGCAGTGCAGGACAGCTGGGCAGGTTCTCCCTTCGCTCTCCTTACCTGTTTTTGTTCTTTTCCCTCCTCTGCAGTACGTGGTGATCCCAACACGCCGTGCGACCGCCGTGGCCTTGCAGAGCTTCACTTCCCACCTCCTGGGCGATGCTGGCAGTCCTTATCTCATTGGCTTTGTAAGTGCTCCCCAATGCTGGCACTCCTTATCTCATTGGCTTTGTAAGTGCTCCCCAATGCTGGCACTCCTTATCCCATTGGCTTTGGAAGTGCTCCCCAATGCTGGCACTCCTTATCTCATTGGCTTTGGAAGTGCTCCCCAATGCTGGCACTCCTTATCTCATTGGCTTTGTAAGTGCTCCCCAATGCTGGCAGTCCTTGTCTCATTGGCTTTGGAAGTGCTCCCCAGTGCTGGGCAGTCCTTATCTCATTGGCTTTGGAAGTGCTCCCCAATGCTGGCAGTCCTTGTCTCATCGGCTTTGGAAGTGCTCCCCTGCCCGGGGTGGCTTTGTTTGCCAGCTGCTCATCCCCAGTGCCAGGCTGGGTCCTTCTGTGTCTGGGAGAGAATGGGAAGTGCTGCAGAGCTGTGCAGCTTCTCTGCATACTGCAATTCAAACCTGGGAGGGCCACTTGGGGGGACAAAGGAGCTTCTACATCATTTTAGCCTCAGGTGTTTATGAAGCTTATGGGCAGCTCTGTAAAGAGAGAGTGGTGCTTTTGTGGGTCTGTTACAAACTGGGTTGGCTAAAAGTTGGGGTGTGTTTAAGTGTTAATCTGACCTCACAAACCCGAGTGATGCTCCTGGGGTGTTGAAGGTGCCACAGTTTTCCAGTGATGTAATTGGGATGTTCACTGGTCCCATCACCTCAGAGACAGGGTTTTGATGTGCTGCTCCAGCTCAGAGCTGTGTGACACAGCTGCTGAAGGGCTTGTTTATTTTTTTCCAGCCATAGTTTCTCATCTATTCATCCTATAGACACTGGTGTGTGTATCTATACATATGTCTTTATAGATACCTTTAATTCTGTGAGTATATCTATTTAAATATACATAAATATTTACTCTTGAGTAGCAGCTCCCCACAATGCTGTAGCTGCTCTGGAGCCCTCTGGAACACACATGAAAAGGCAGATGGAGATAAGGCTGAATAGACCAAAGAAATGAGCAACGTCTCAAGAGGATAAAAATGCACAATTTAGCTTACTCTTTATTTACTTCAATGTTCTGGGTACCCAGGGAGAAAGGAACTTATTTTAGAAATTATTTGAAGGTGGCAAGAACAAAGGAATTGCTGGAAGAGTAGGGAATGTGGAGGAGGAGGATGCAACAAGCAGGGCAGGGCTGGGGCAGCCCAGGCTGCCTCAGGTGACTCTGCTACATGTTCTTCTTTCTTCTTACGTAAAAGGGATGTCCAGGAGGAATACCAAGGACCCTGAATGATTGCAATTAATCTTGAAAGTTGCCTAAGGCTCTTTAGTGTCATAGATTAAAAAAAAAAAAAAGGCCTTTGGTTGTAGAAATGATGTGCCTTGCCCTTCTGGTATTCAGAGATCAGGCAAGTTGTGAGTTACTTAAGGATGCCTGGCTGAAACAGGCACAACCCAAATTTAATTGCTTTCTTTAGACTGGGAAAATATTAATTGTTATTTCCAAATCTCACGCTGTTCTTACAACCACCCAGAGCACCAAATATACATTGGTGTTTAAAAGCTAAAAGTGACAGGGAGCTCATATGTATGGCTATTTCTCATGTCTTTTAAAGTATTGATAACCTTTATTATGGGAAAAAGGCTTAGGATTGACTTGCCAAGGAGTTATGCAAATGCAGCTTCAGGGTGGCAGCTGGGATTGGCATGAGGCTTTGCCACCTGCCAGGCACTGAGCTCAATCCCTGTAAATCAGCACTGCCTGTTCATTCACAAGCAAGAATAGGCATTGCTGTCCTGTTTCATTAGAGGAGACAGCTTTTATTCCTAGAGAACTGTAACTTCTCCAGGACCTTTGTGCACTGCACTGAGGTAGGGTGAGAAATCTCACCTGTCCAGGGCCTTACACGCGAATGTCCCTGGTACTTCTCTTGGACAGCACCCACTCTGCTCAGAAGAGTTAAGAGAAGTGCCCCAAATCCCACCACTCATGCTGAGTACCAGATAAAGCCTGTGAAATAGTTCCCTTTGCTCAGGCTGCCTCTCAGCTCTTTGTGTTCCTAGTTGTGGTTAGATCTTTGCTGCCCTGTAAAATGGGGCAGCTCTGACACACCCCTGAGTCCCTGCTCGTGTGTCCCTCTGTGCACATGGGTGAAGGTGTCCCCCCTGCTCAGGGTTCACATCATCATCCTTCACACCACCAGAGCTCCCACTCCGCTCCCTGACATTCTCCTTTCCTTCAGGAAAACTGAGTGCAGGCCGAGTTGGGTTTTTTATTTTGAGGCTGTGGCTTGGGACTTTTTCTTTTCTTTGTCATTTGCTTTCCCCCTGAGCACAGCAGCACTTTCCTCTCCCTGCCCTGCCTTGCCTCCAGCCCTGGCAGTGATGAGAAGGGCACCCACTGTGGGCACTGCTGTCTCCACACATGCCAGGGCTGTGGGCACACACTGTCCTCACTGCCCTGGTGCCCTTTGCTCTCCTCCCTGCCTAAATTCTTTCTCATCTTCTCTGTGCAACCATCCATCAGGTCAAGGGATAGACCTGTCTGTACCCACTTGTCACCTGGCACCATCAGCCTGTGAGGAGGGTGTTCTCAAGTGCCAGAGATCAGCTCTCCTGCACCAGCACCTTTGGAGGGGCTAAAGCTGCTCCCTGGACTCCTGAGGGTGGTTCCCACCTGTCCCGACCTCCTTGGCTTCTGCTGTCTCAGTTTGGCTGGAGGGGCACAACTCCAGGCTGGAATTGCAGCGGGGCTGGGGGAGCCTTTCACCCCTCACTTTTCTCCCTTCCCCAGCCCTGCTGTGTGAGCAGGCTGATAAACCAGACCTAATGAGCTACTTAAGCAGCAAGAATGCTAATGACCTTCCTTTAGCAAGTAGTTAGCAGAGCAGTGTTAATTATCCCTGGCACAGACTCTCAGGGCAGGGAGATCACCACTTCATTAGGGGCAGCCAAGGAAAACTGGAGTAAATGCGGCAATTAAGGTACTTTTTAATGAAAGTTATAACTGGAGGTGCAGATTTCACAGCACCTTGTGCCAGTTGAGACAGCCTTTCTGGTGACTTGGTTTGGAGGTGTTTACCCAACCAGGTAAATAGGTCTTTCTAGAAAGTAGTTCTTTATGTAAAGGCTTCCCTGCCTGAGGAAGCAGAATTCATGTATTGTGGTTTAAAATTTGTATTTTATGGTTTAAAATGCTATGGCTGCTTCAGAGTAGGACAGGCTTATTGTGGAAGAAGATTTTTTTTCCTGTTTAGTTTGCTAGATAAGAACAGACCACCCCCCCGGGCCTCAGCTCCACTGCTGTCTGACTTACATCAGGGCACTGGAATTGGGTGGGTCTCAGGGATGTGATGCTGCAGTCTGGGTGCTCTGCCCCTGTCTGACCTGGGCAGCCATTCCTCAGGTGTGGCCCATCAGGTGCTGCTGGTGGTTCCACAGCTCTGTATCTCCTGCCAAAGCTCGAGGTCAAAAAGGCAATCCTGTCCTGTAACAAAAGTGTGCAGAATATTCCCCTGGCATCACTCTCTGTTTCATGGACCGGACCATCAGCAGATACTCCATTGCTGTTGGGGGCTTAAAGATGGCATAGAGGGCTCTTGGTGCCTTTTGCAGCATGTTCCAATATTTATAGTGTACAGGCAGCACCTCCCATCATTGATGGAGCTGGTAGATAAAATGTGATGCACATTTGGGGGTTTATTGTTCTTTCTTTACCAAGTCCCAGCTGCTCGACAGGTGTCCTGTAGCCCTGATGGTGTCTCTCCTCCTGTAGAGATCTTCCCCCCTATTTGGGCTTGTGTACGACCCAAATTGTGGTGGGTGAAATGGGACTTGCCCTTGCAAGTCTGAGCACCTGCTGTTCATGTGTCAGGGAGACACTGAGGAAGAGAACCCTCAGCCCCTCACTCTTAGTACCTGTTTTCTTCAAGCAGTAACTTTAAGTTGAGGATTTCTCTGGTCCTGGCTGAGCTGAGTAATTAAAAGCCTTTTTCTTAGTGTACTGAAAGGCCAAATCTTTGACATGGCTGTCAGCTGCAAACTAAGGGGAGAATTAACCACCTGGAGGCCAACCCTCCTGGGATTTATCTCCTCACTGCAACGAGCTAACAAGCTTCCCACTTCTGGTGACTCAGCAACAACCACAATTTAAGGCTGCCCTAAAATCCCAAATCACTTCTCATGTATAAAATGCTCTTTGCCAAGAGTTCACAGCCTGCTCTGGTGTTTTTCCAGAGCTCTGTGCACCTCCCATGGCCCTGGTTAGAGGTGCAGCTTCTCAGGATTTTTGATGAGCATTTAATGTATGTGGAAGTCTCTCATTAGAGAGAGCCCAGGCATTGCCATGTGGGCATTGCCATGTGGGCATTGCTGGGGCAAACCCAGGCACCACACGCTGATGCAGGATATTGATATTGTCACCAGCCAAGTATGAAATCTGTTTGCAATCTCAAAAGGATTCAATTAGGATTAACAGAATTGTTTGTCTTTTTTTTTTGATTTGACATCCAAACATGCCAAGGTTAAAATTGAAATAACTTTTAGGCTATAATTGCTTTTACCTTTCTGTAGTTGTCTGAATGAATATCATTAAAAATCAGGTTTACTTCCTCTTATTATGAAGTATTCCTCATGCCATTTAGCACAGTATAAATGCTTGTGCTCCCCCACAGGCCCAGAAAATTGTTTACCTTATACAATCCCTTATTTTTCTTTCTCATCTTCATTTGCATTCATAGTAGATTTTTTTAAAAAATCAAAGAAACTTTTCACATGCCCCTCTGACTTGGGGGTGGGTGGAGCCCAAACTGTTGTGGTGACACTGTGGGGTTACAGGGAATACAGTGGAAGGGACAAAAAAAGAGCAGCCAGGGAGAACCTGGCCTGTGTCAAACTGGTAATCATGAAAATCAGGTATTTGTGCATGAAATAGCCTCTTATGGAGCAGGATTTGTGCCCAAGTGGCAGTGTCAGAAATGGAGACGAATCAGGCAGTTGCAGAGGAGCCGAGAGGTTGGCCCAGCAGTGAGAGAGGAGGGAATGGTGATTTCAGAGATGTCGTTACCACTGCACTAATTAACAGGTCAGTTAATTACCCTGCCCTGTTCAGGAGGGACAGGACACGGAGTCCAGACACCTTCCCTGGGCTCAGCCCACCTCAGCTCCTCCAGCCTCAGTGGCCTGTCCTTTGTTCCAAACACACCCCAAGCGCTTCCCAGGAAAGTAGTGAAGGTTCCCTTTGTTCCTTCCTTGCCTTCTGCCCTGGGATGGAGACACAGCCATGGATTTGGGGGTTGGCATCGTGCCCACTGCAGCTGTGCTGTTCCTCCTCTGGGAAGTGGGCACTTTCTCCAGCTGCACTCCATCCAGCTGGCTGGGCACGCTCCAGCCCTGTGTGCTGCAGGAATGCCACGAGCTGGAGTTTGTTTAGCAAAGTCATTCCCCCTGCTCTGAGATCTGCACAGCGAGGGAGGAGCTGGCAGCTTTCCTCCTCAGGTTGGTATCAAAGGCCTGTGATCAGACTGCAGAGCAGCAGCAGGACTTCCTCCCTGCTTTCCCACCCCCACACTTTGGGTAAATGTCTTTGCCACCTCCCAGCTGGCAGAACAAAGGGAGGAATCCCACACAGGACTCCAAGTGCAGCTCTGGCACCCACTGTGCACACAACCCCCACGATTTGTTACTCATGCTGGAGAGAACACACCAAAAATGATGCTTGGTTTGGGTGTTGCCAATTCACACTTGGCCAGCTCAGGAGGCTGTCCTTGTGAGGAGTCTGGAAAGCCCAAAATTGGCAATGCAGAGCAGACCATTTGGCAAACGGTGTGTCATTCTTGGAGCCCAAGTCTGTAATTGTGTCCTGTGTCCTCTCAAGGAGAGGTGCCAAAGTTCAGCCTTAGCAGGTGGTTTGTAACTGAGTGGAACAAAACAGAGACTGTTACAGCAAAAATGTGGATGTGGGCCCTGGTAAAGCTTTAGACATGGGTGAGGGGATTACTTGGGACCTACATGAGAAAGCCCAGCTGGCTGGTGGGAAGGATTATACCTTGGCTGGGAGGAAACAGGGCCCTTTCTAAACTGTGCTCTTACAGAATGGGTGGGGTTAAACAGGAGAAATGCAGCAGATTTAATATGAACGTGATTTGTTGGTATAAAAGGTCAACATAATGTGTTAGAAGGGAAAGTGTGGGATGAGCTGATTGGGAGTTTTATTTGTTGGAGATTTTAGGTTTTCAAGGCTGGTTTTAGCCTAGAATGTCGTGTCATCCATAAGAGAGCAATCAGGAGCACATGCCTGGCTTTCCATCCTCTGCTGCTGATTTATCATGTCAATTTGTCAAGTGATTTATTGTCTGGTCCTTTTGGAGAATAATTATATCCATTCCCAAAAATGAAAAGTGGTTTAGAATGTCTAGATTTCTTAGAATAGCCTCAATTCTGGCTATTGCAGCCTGACAGAGAGGCTGACTCGGTGCCAAATTCTGGTTCATAATGAAGAGTGAGGGAAATGTTGGGAATTAAGGTGTCTGGATACAAAAGGGAATTAATGACCAGCTGATGTCCCTGTCTCCTGGGTGCACAGCACATTCTGCTGCTTTGCTGTGGGTCCTTTCTTTTCACATTCAGGTCTTGTTGCTAATTTTTAATAAATCTCTCAGACTAATGGCCACTGTTACTTGGTTTCAGTCTAAGGACGTTTTAACATCATTTCTCACATGAGACTTGTTCTTAACACTCTTGTTTTCCCTTGTGAGTCTTACACTGTGAATAAAGTTCTCCTTGAGAGGGCAGGAACTCTTCCTTAACTATATCCCAGTGGTGTCACCTCCTTTCCATCCCTCCAAGTGGGAGCCAGGCTGAGCTGTAGGAGAGGTGTTAACCCAGAGTGTCCCTGCTCTAACACAGTGGCACTGTTTGAGTCCCATCATCCTTCTGGGACCTTCTGTTGTGCTTGGCCTCTGCTGAGGCCTCTCCCCACACACATTCACCTCCCAGATCTCTGCAGGGCTGTGAATTGGGTGATTTCTGCTGCATGTGACATTTCCTTGCTTGGCTGTCAAGATTTAAACCTTGAATGTCAGAACTTGCTCGTAGGTTGTGTTGGACTCCACCTTTTCCACCCCCAGTAAGTGGCAGTTTGGAAGTTGCTGCACAAGCTTTGCCTGTTTCTGGAGCTGATTTGCCTGTGTGCACAGCAGTAGGATTTGATGCTGCAAATTCCCTGCAGTCTTTTGGTATAAACTGATATTTCTGCCTCAACAAAAGGTCAGGGATAAAAACAGAGCTGGACATTTAAATACCCAATGCCTTGAGACCCACCCCGACTGCTGCCACCATCCTGTCGGATTTATGGGACTTAAGTTGTTTGCTGGACAGTAAATATTAAATTGTGATAGTTTTAGCTACAGATAGGCATTAAATTTTACTGAGTTTTAGCAAAAGCTTTTCATAATGAAGTACATAATGCCATTTCATGGCTCTCCTCCTTCATGTAGGTGCAAATCTGGGTTCATTTTCATGTAATTATGCTTTTTGGAAGTGCAGGTTGCCTTAGCCCATGGGTTTGGTGGTGTGAGTGCAGCCCCCCCTGTGTCTGAGCCGGGGCCAGAGCCACGTCTTGCACACAATTCTGGAGGTTGGAAGAGGGAATGAGCCCCACAGCTCAGACAAGGACAAAATCCCATGTTCAAGTTCTGTTTCTTCCAATCAGATGGGGTCTCTGGATTTTTGCTCTGTGGGAAACATTTCCCCCTTCCCACTCAGTACCCAGAAATGCAGTTTAATGCCTCCTTTTGCCAAAAGGTGGGTCAGGTGTGGGAGTAAGCAGGACTTGATAGGAATTGCAGAAGTCTGATGACTGTCCCTGTGCCAACGTGGCTGTGCTGGCACCCAGGGGCTCAGCCAAGGTCAGACACCCACGGGAACAGTCCCTGCTGCAGCCCAGGAGAACAGGAGAGGGCTGTGGGAAGAACAGCAGATCAGAAGAGTGACAGGGAGGGCAGGACCCCTGCCAAGCTGCTCCCAGCAGGAGCTGCCCAGGCTCCAGCGTGGAAGGCTGAAGTGTACAGGGGACACTGAGCTGTCACTGAACACTCTGTTCCACTTCCCACCCCGTGCATGTGGTTGGTGGGTGGTTGTTCAGCAAGTTGTGTCTCTTTTCCATCTGAGTGACTAATTGCTCTGCCCCTCTTGCAGATCTCAGACCTGATCCGACAAAGCACAAAGGAGTCTCCAGTGTGGGAGTTCCTCAGCCTGGGCTATGCCCTCATGCTCTGCCCCTTCGTCGTCGTCCTGGGAGGGATGTTCTTCCTGGCCACGGCCCTCTTCTTCCTGAGTGACCGAGCCAAAGCTGAGCAACAGTGAGTAACGTGGCCTTTGCACAGGGCAGGTGCCACAGCCTGTTTTCTCTCCCTGTGCTTGTTCTCTTTCCCTGGCCTTGGTCCTTCCAGGTAAAGGATGTGGGGTTGTGCTGAGAGCCTGGGCTCAGCAGAGTGCATGAGGCTGCACGAAGCACAGGGGCTTGGGTCGTGCTGGCTGGGCATCCTTTACACGCTTCTGCTCTGGTGGATCTCAGTTGTTGGCCGTGTGGCCTGGAGGGGAGCACAGTACTGGGGGCACAGGCCCCTTTCACCCTTGCCTGAGCATGTCCCAGCCCAGGCCATGTGTGGTGAGGGGCTGCTGTGCTGTGGAACTGTTGGACTGCGAGGTGAGGAGCAGGAGACACTCCACGGAGCTTGGTGGTCCACGTTGCACCCACATCTCACCCTGCTCAGCACCTCCAGTAGGCAGGAATGTGAGGTGAGGAGGAGGCCAGCTGTGTGTGGGGACTTGCCTGCTCGAGGGGTGCTGTGGCAAAGAGGCTTTCCCAGTCCCTCCCTGCAGCTTGTAAAAAAAAAGCTACTGTTTTTCAGTAAAGAAACCGATTCGGATCAACTCACGGTTGGCAACTACAGTAATTCGGAAGACGCTTCCACATGACATACAAACTTCTGGGGTTAGTCTCTTTCTCATAATTGTCAAAAAATAAGAGTTACTGTGTGTAATGTCATGCTGAATATGTGGGGAGGTGACTAGTCTGCTGTTGACTGGAAGTTGCCTTTGCCTTTCCCCCAGTGGAGAATGGGAGCCTTGGAGTACCTCAAGGAAAGGGCCCTGGAATGCCACTCTCTGTAGGCACAGCACCACTAGGGGAGGAAAATAAGGTGCCTGGAGGTTGACTTAAGTGCGTGAACAGTTTGGGTGATACTTTCTGGCTCACATTGTCATATCAGATGGATGCAAGAGATCTGGAAACAGTGTCACAGATGGTGCTGTGGCCCTGTAAGAGCAGTTCCACCTTCCTTTTGCTAGCATGTATAAACACCAGAGAAAGGAGAAGTTTTCTGCCTCCTGGTGCCTTTGAGCATATACATTCCCCTATAATGAGATGTTTAAACATTGTAGAAAAACAAGACCTCATCTTGTAAGGAGGTGAAGTCCTGCAGGGCTGAACCTCAGTGTGGCTTTGGGGATGTGACATGTGTGTGTCTGGTTTGGTATCTGCAGAGAAAGGCTTTAAATGGCAGGAAGGGAAATTGGAGATTAGATGTTAGGAAGGACTTCCTATGGGAAAAAAGAGGTAAATGCTACAGCAGGTTCTTTGGAGAAGGCATGAAAGCTGTCCCATGGTTCTGAAGGCCTTCCTGGCTTGGCCTGAGGCAGAAGGTGGGAACGCCCTCCATGTGCCTCCCAGCCCTGTGTCTGTGCCTGAGCACACGGGCTGCGTGAGCAAGTCCAGGTGTGGCACATGGCAGGATGAACATTAGTTCTGGGAGCTTTCCTAGGGAAGCTTCAGTGTTTGTCTTCACTGTGCTCAGAGTGCTCACTCCCCCTCTAACTGTGGGGGACACACACGTGTCCCTTTGCACCATGTGCTGCCAGCGTGACATGGCAACACCTCTGGTGCTGAAGGAAGGGCTCAGTGTTTCAGGTACTGATGAATTCCAGGTCACTCCTCCTTTATCAGCATGTCAAGCCCACTTGGACCTTTATGCTGGCCATGGCCCTGTGGTGTCCTGGTCTCAGTCTAGTGCAGCTCTCTGGGAAGAGCCTTTGGCTTGGTCAGGAGACTGGTCACTAATGGGGGGCCAGTGCTGGTGTGCCTTACACAATTGTTTTACCAAAGCCCCAGCTTTGCAGCAGTGTTACTGCGGGGAGGCAGATCTTATCCCACAGCTCTGCTTGCTCCTGCTCACAAGGGTTTGTGTCTCTGGTGCTGCCCACCCTGAGCAGCTTTGGTTGTGCTCCATTCACATCCAAAGCACTCCAACCTCCCAGCCAGCCCCTGCCCCACTCTTTGAAGAAACACATGCAAGTGTCAGACCTGGTTTTGTGGCTCTCTTTCTTTCAGCATCTTTCTCTTTCCCTGTTGGTCTGACTCACATTTGTTTATGAATTTTATATTATTCAGCCACAGATCTTATGTTTCAAACCGAGGAGAACAATCATCATAAATAATGGTTATCAAGCTAATTTCTCTCAAATGACTCCCAGTGCACTGTTTCTGGGATGTGCCCACTCCCATGGTAAAAATCCCCTGGCATCCTGCAGTGAGATTCCTGGAAAGGGCAGCTTCATTGCAGTTCCTGAGGAGTCAGGCAGTGTCTTCAGCAGAGCTGGAGGCTGGGCAGGGACTGGCCTGCAGTGGTGCTGAGCTGGGGCCTGGCTGCCATTGCTGGCAGGGTCAGTGTTCTCCTCAGCATTTCTGGGGCAGGATTCATTAGTTAGTGGCTCCACGCTTGCCTGGGAGGGGAGAGCCAACAGAGCAGTTTGCTGTCAGCCCTTAACGCTCCGTGCTGGATCTCAAATGCACCATCCAGCTCCCCCTCCCTGCCTGGCCATCTGCCCCTGGCAGTGGCAGCTTTCTGCCAGCCCACCTCCATCCCACCTATTACTTGCTGGGAACTGAGGAATTTCTATTTCAGGATGCCTTATTTTCCCTCTCCAGCCAGTCCTGCTGCTCAGACCCCGGGACTTGGAGAGGTGCTTTGCCAAAAGAAATCAATTAAGCTGCGGGACCGGCGAGCGCCGGAGATTAAACCATCCATCAGTGCCGGGGTCGGGGCACACCGGGCAGGGCACCGACCCCTCTGATGAGCTGACTGGGAGCAGGGAGGTGGAATGCTGCTCTCTGCAGCCTCTGCAAGCTGAGCTTCCCCTGCTTGAACTTCCACACTTGGGTGCAAACTGGTTCGGGGGTTTATTGCTGGGATTTGTGTGTGTGTTTGTTCCTTTGTGGAACCGTCTCCAGGCATTTGCTTAGAGATAATTTTTTTCTTCCAGGCAGGGCAGATAGCAGGAGAGCAACCTCTCTTTCCTGTAAAGCTTCCTCCTGCTTCCACCACACTTCCTTTCAAAAACAGAATTTCCAGGCTTTCACACTTCTTTTACGATTGGCACAATTCCTGGCATATTTTGGAGATTACATTTTTAGCACAGGAATTCCAGTCAACAAGGCTGCCCCTCTCACAAAAACACTCATGGAAAAAAACTCTTTCTGTAGCAATTCTTTTTTTTTTTAACACAATTCTTTTATAACTATTTTCCTGCTGCTTCAGAAGTCTGACAGCTTAAAGAGGCTTTTAGTAAATGCAGGACTAGCAGAGAACATGACAGAGTACATCACTGCTATAATCCAATCATTTGGGGGGCAATTTTTATAACACAAATTTAATCCCACCCTTTCAGAGTTATAAGAGAGAGAGAAAATGGTTAAGAATGGGCTCAGTAAGAGCTCTTGGGCACTAGGAATGATAAATACTTCAATTCTTTTTCAAACCACTCCAATACAATTCCTGCTGTGCTTTCCCTTGGCTTGTTCCTCTCCTGTTCTGTACCTGTTCTCTGCAGAGGAGGGTTAAAGCAGTTGTATTTTATTTCCAAACTTGTCTCCACTCTGTACTGGATTTCTCTCACCAGCTGAAGGAAAACTGGTGGGGCCCAAGGTAGATTTTAGGAAGCTGATTTGTACATGAACAGCTTTGCCATGGCAGGGCCTCAGAAATGGGTCAGAGATGTGGTGAGTGCACCCTCAGCCCCGAGTTCCATCCCAGGGACCTGTCACAGAGCAGCTTCCAGAGCTGGGAGCTCTCCAGCTGCTTCATGAGATGGAAGGAAAACCTCAGCACTGCTGAGAACTGTGCCTGTGGTCTGTGTGTGTCCTCTGCCTCACTGCCAGTGCAGATAACTGGGAGAAGCCCAAGCTTTCCCCTGGAGAGCTGCAGGAGAACTGCCTGCACTGGGACTTAGCAGGGACTTCATCACTAACAGGGAGCAACGTGCTCCTTTTACTGTGAAAGGAATTTTAAAAAGTCCCTTTCCCAGGCTGTGCCAACTTTTGGTGCCAGGGATACAAATCCCTGTAATTGGGGTGTCAGGAGCCTCTCCTGGGCAGGGAGTGTTCCCCAGGAGCTGTGCTGAGCAGGATCCTGTCCCCAGCCACAGCCATTCCTGGCTGCTCCTCAGGGGAGTCACCTGGATTCTTCCTGGGGAACACCTTGTGCAGGTGTAGCATTATCTCCTCCTCAGAGGACTGTTTTAGTTGTTGGTTTTTGTTTTGTTTTGGTTTGTTTTGTTTTTTTACTTAATCCCTGGGTTTACACCTGGAAACACGAGATTTTCCAGGTTTTTTTCCAGAGTTGTGAAAAGCTGGATGGATCTCCAAGTCTGCTAATTGCTCAGTCTGTCTCTGCATCCTGTATTGCAGGGGCTGGATGTTTGCTCTGAGGATACAGCACTGCAGAGCAGGCAGCAGGATGCAATGCAGTGTGTCCCTGCCAGGGCAGGAATAAAGAGCTGCCCCAATGGAGCTGCTCAGGACAGCAGAATTGTAGTCTGAAACCACCTTACACTCAGCCCTTGAGAGCCCTGCGAGCCCGAGTCGTTCACCCATTTGTTTACATGGCAAGAGTCGGGTTATTTAAGCAACTCCAGCAGGTTTTTCTTCTTTCCTAAAATCAAAATTGAGCATTTAATAAGAAAACAGTTTTACTCTTAACACCTCTGATCAGGTGAGGAAGCCCTTGGTGGGCAGCACTGCTGATGAAAGCTTCATTCTAAAAGTGGTGGGTACAAACACTAGAAAGAAAAGATTCTTTTCAGAGGAGAGAGCACGAGGCACAAAAAGAACCCTCCCTAGCCCAGACACCTCCTCTGCTGTCTTAAACATGGCACATCTGCAAATTGCATTACAGGAAAAATGAGAATAATCCATTTCCAGGCTCTTTCTTCTGCCTCACATCAGGCTTATTTTTAGCCTTTTGCAGAACTAGATACAAAATGATCTCCCAGTTCTCCTGTTGCAGCAATTTGAAAGTGTCTGACCTTATTTTTGCTTTGCAGATTCTATTATATGGGACAGGGAAGGACTCACGGGGTTGTCAACCCTCCTTTTCCCTGGTTGTTCTGTGGCAGCAGAGGCAGAAAGGACCTACCAGGTGACCTGTTGTTGCCAGCAAAGCCCAGAGCCCCCTCCATTAACAGTGTCACAGGCATTAAGGTGGCAGCTGGACTGGCACAGAGTGTGCTCCATCCTGGTGGTTTGCACTGCCAAAAATAATATTTCCTCTTTGCAATAGCTGGAGGTGTATCACAAAGGGGTTTTAAGAGGCTGGGCACTTTGGAGAGCTGTCTCAGTGCTGCACTGGAGCAGGGTTTGGATTTGAGGATTTCAGAGGCAGCAAGTGGATTTTAACAACTCCCACAAAGGGATATTTGAGCAGTTCACCCGCTGTTTGGGGGAGGAATATCATTGCTCTGTTTGTTTCTTAACTTCACAGAAGAACAATAATTAAACATTTCCTACAGTGCTAGAAACTCTCAGTGCTTTTTTAGCCCAGATAAGATGCCCTTGGCCTTTAAAGCCCTGTGAATTTACAGCCAAAAGCCTGGATTAGGATGCAGAGGATCTGTGATGGTGGAAGGAGGGAGGCAGAGTGTGTTTGGAGTATCCAAGAGTGGCCTGATAAAAGCACAGACTGCAGAGGGATCAAGATTAGACTGTTAGATGGTTTATGTGGAATCAGAGTGTCCAGAGTATGAAGGGAAGAGGTGGTGAAATGTGAGTAGTTTTATTATTGGTGGGGAAAGCTGCTTGTAGAGCTGTTGGTTGTTCTGCCATTTACTGGCTGTGTTTGTAGCTCTATAAAGAGAGTGAACAAATACAAGACTGGAGCAGCTTGGGAGTGGCTGAGCCTCAGTGCTGCTTTGCTGCTCCAGCTGGGAAATACAGTCACCCACAGAACAAACTCTGAGCTGTTCTGTCACTTCAGCCACCCTGAGGGTTTCCTGCAGGTCAGTGGGGAGAAGTCAAAGGTCACTTTGGTTGTTCACAGCCAGTTCAGCTCATTGTGGTCCTTGCAGGGAATGCTCCTGGTGTTTGCAATGTGCTCTTGGAGTTCACTGTTGGCAGAGGGAGCTTTGCTTAAGCACAGACAGAAGGGCAGAACCAGCTGGTGCTGGCACAGCTCAGGGCACCCACGAGCTGTGCAAAAGGCTTCAGGCAGAGCTCTGGGTTCCCCAAACCATCAATCCCCCTCCATGCTGAGCTTCCAAGGTTAATCCCCTGTGCCATGGAGAGAGCAAAACAATATTCCTGGGCTATCCCTGGCTACTTAAGTGCTGTCCCACAGCAAGAATGGAATTTTTCCGTGTGCCTGAAGTTCTGGGAAGGCAAAGCTCACTCCTGCAAGGGCTGCAGATCAGCAACTGCCTGGGACTCCTCCTGCTGCCTCTGCTGCTGCCTGTGCTGTGAGCTCCAGGCACTCAGACACTGTCCCTGGAATGCTCATCAGCTGCAAAATAGGACTGAAGGCCCACAGGGTACCAGGGGCACTGAAATCGTACCCACCAATGGGTTCAGCCTGTCCTCTGGCACTGCAGGGGAGGGTCCTTAGTGTGCAGGAGATTCTAAAGTCTCACTGAGACAGAATCTCTGCTGAGGCTGCCCTGGCCCAGAGACAAAGCCTGAGCAGATCCCACGCAGGTGACTGAGCTCTGAGCAGAGGGGGGTGGCACCTTTCCAAGGCAGGAACAACCTCTGACACAAGGAAATGGAAGAAATAATGAAAAATTCAGCCCTGCTCTGTGTTTCCTGGAGCCTGTCACAATCACAGAGCATTTTACAAAGGTATTGGCTTTTATCAGCCCCACTGACCCCTTCTTGTGGAGCAATCTGCAAGGCAGATTTTTGGCAGGCTGTGGCTGTGTTGGAGCAATTTACTTGTGTTGGTCCTTTCCCTGGGTCAGGGTTTAACCCCTCACAGCCCCTCACTCACCCCCAGCCAGAGCATCAGGGAGAAGGGTAAGAGCTGAAAAACCCATGGGCTGAGATACAGTTTAAAATAGGGAAATAAAAAGCTTTGCACAGAAGCAAAGCTAAACAAAACAAGGAATGAATTCACTGCTTCCCATGGGCAGGAAGGTGTTCTTCCCTCTCCAGGAGAGAAGGGCCCAGCACAGGTAATGGTGCCTTGGGAAGGCAAATGGCATCACTCCAAACATTCCCCCATTCCTGTTTCTTCCCCCCACTTTGTATTCTGAGCATGATGTCACAGGGTGTGGAATGTCCCTTTGGTCAGTTGGGGTCACCTGTCCTGCCTGTGCCCCCTCCCTGGTGTGGCACTACAAGGGGTAGGAAAGGCCTTGGTTCTGTGCAAGAAACATCTCTGTATTATCCACCCCACGTGCTCTGGCTTGGTCATTGCCAAAGCTGCTGCCAGCCCCACACCACATGGCAGGCAGGGCTTGCCCAGACTGCTACAGTGCAGTGAAACAGGTGGGTGGTTCCTTCAGGCCTCAAGGCCATGTTGGACAGGGCTTGGAGCCACCTGGGCTAATGGAAGGTGTCCTTGCCCATGGCTTTAAGGTCCCTTCCCACCCAAACCGTGCCATGGTTCTGTGATTCCCCCCACCTCATAGCTCAGAGGCTGATGAAAAGAGCTGCATCATGAGGCAGTTATTGTGGAGGATAAGAATTCTGTTTCTAATCAAGTGGCATCAGAAGTTCTACAGGATTTTCTCTTTCAAGATTTAATTAGATCATACCTGGTTTTATGGCATTTCCTCCCCTTTCAATCATGCCAAGAAAAGAGTGAGACCCTCCATTTCCTCTCCCTCCATTATTTCAGTGCACACAAGAATGTGATGTTATCCACATCTTCCACAGCACTAAAAGACCCTCACCTTAATTCTGAGCCCATCAATATCTGGCTGAATTCGGGGCCAAAGTTTGGAGACCCAGATCTTCAGAGTTCATTTCCATCCAGGTCCCTGATTCGTGCTGTTAACTGCTCGTTTTCACATCTGTTCTGCTGGAGCTGCCTGGGAAAATAGCAGGAAAGGTTATTGATTTTTCCTTTATGCCAGTTTTCTGCTCTGTCAAGACCTGCCAAAGAGGAAAAAGAGAAGCTGCCCCACGTTCCTTCCTCTGGAGGCAAATCAGCACCTCAGTTAAAGGAGCAGATGGGAAACACTCCCATTGAGGGGCTGAGCCGAACAGGGAAGATGAATTTGCTGCCCATGATTATCATCCTGCCTTTGCTAAAGCCACTGACGTGCAGGAGGGAGAGGGGATTGGAGCCAATTCATTTCCTGCTGCAGCTGGTGCAGCACCTGCCACCCCAGCACTGGCACCGCCCTCGGGGCTGGGGCAGCTCTGCCCGGGCTGCAGGGAGGGCTGTGCTCAAACCAGCCCTGGCTGAGCCCTGAGGAGCAGGGCTGGAGGGGCACAGAGCCCCAGGGGGTGGCACAGAGCCCCAGGGGGTGACACATAGCCCCACTGGGTGGCACAGGCAGCAGTGCCACGGTGGGCAGTGCTTTCCTGCTGCAAACTCCTCCTGAGCTGGATTCTCTGTTGAATTTTGTCGGTGTTCTCTGAGCATCCCTGGCAGGTTTCCCAGGGCAGTGCTCACCTTTGCATGGTACTCTCAGGCACGTGGTGTGACTCTGGGGATGGCCCTGTGCAGGCCTGAGAGTTGGACTCGGTGATCCTTTTGGTCCTTCCAACTTAGAACCTTCTGTGATTCTTTTCCTTCAGCACACTGAGCTCAGCTCCATCGCCAGCCTGTTCCCGGGAGGCTGCATGACCTGTCAGGATGCATCAGGAAGCTCATGGGCTGGTTTAGCTGTGCTGCCCTGGCCCTGGCCCCGGCCCCGTGCTGTTCTGTCACTGCTGCCCACCGTTCATGCCCCTCCCCTTCCAGCCTCTGTTCCCAGCTCAGCCTGCTGGGAGCTCCAATTCTTCTGTTCTTAGAAGGGAAGGGTTGATGTTCTGCAGCCACGTGTTAGGGAGGAGCTGGAGGCACCTGCAGCCTGCTCAGCATCCATGGGGAATTCTGCTGTGGAGCCAAAGCCACCTCCTTCCAGCTGCAGGTGGGAATGCTCAGCCACTACAGGACACCAATGGTTTACATTCTGCACTGCTGGATTGAAACCTGGGCATAAACGGTACCCTCTTGAGCTGGAGGCTCCACCCGCTGGGTTTGCTCCTTCTGAAGTGTCTGGGGAAAGGGTGGTGCAGGTTGGGAGCAGGGACTTGCACTCAGGAGTGCGGCGGCTGAGAGATCTCTGCAGGGATAACACAGGGAGGGGAGGGAGAGCCACAGACTGTGAGTTGTTTCAGGAGCAGAAATCTCTGCCTGGGCTCAGCCCCCACAGCGTGGCCCTGTTGGCACTGGGCAGGACTGGAGGGAACTCGGTGCATTAAGTGGAGTTTGATTCATTTCATGGGAAACGTGCCAAAATCCCAGTGAAATTCAACTCTAAATCCCTCCGTGTTGAGACAGAGCAGGAGGGTCTGTGCAGAGCAGGAGTGAGGTGTGGCAGTGTCTGGGGGTGGCTGGTTTGTGTTTTAGGGTGTTTCCTGCTCCTGTGTTACCTGTTTATTGCTGGCAGGTCACTGCAATGAGCTTTCCATCCCCCTGCAGCTGACTGTGTTTATGAGGGTGTTGGCAGTGATGGAAAATAGGAGTGGGATGGGCTGTTAAGCTCGGGTCCATTTCCCTCCTTTGGGTACTCAAATGTTTGTGTGTTTGGGCAATTGGCTTTAGAGGATTTATTCAGGGCAATTGATCTCTGCAGCAACCAGGTGGGGGATGAACAGAGCCTGGTCTGTGGCACAAACACTTCTGCCACTTCTCCCTGTCTGAACCACAGCTGGAACTGAGGTGGGTCTGGTGCAGAGAGGACTCTGCCTGTGCCTAAACTCACTTTTTTATACTCCTTAGTCATCTCTTTGCTCCTTCCAGCTGCAATTGCCCTTGTCCTCCGTGCCAGGGAGAGCACACTGACAGCATCCCTCCTGCCCTGGGATTTTAACTTTCCTGGGGGGGTTTTGTGCATGTGAGGATGAAGAAACCCCACCTGCAGCTGCCCCAGCCCTCCTGCTCCGTGCCTATTCTGTCAGTTGTCTGCAGGCATTACAGTGATAAAGCAGCACCAGTGCCCTGGTGTGCAGGGACCTTCCCGTGTCCATTTATCAGTGGGTGAAATTCCCTCTGGAAGTCAGGCAGGTGTGGAGCTGCAAATGATCCTCCTCAGCCTCTGCTCTCCCTGCACAGGCTCAGACAGCAACATTGGATGGGAATGATGCTGTCCCAGTAGCTGGAGTTGCAGAAACTGCACCTGGCTGGGCTGCTCCTCATCCCTGGGGCACGGGGGGAGGGTGGCATTGCCCCTCATGCTTTGATGCCAAGAAAACCCCCTTTAGCTGCATTTGAAAAGATTTGTTTTTCATAGATTAAAGCCATGAGTCTCATTGCCTTTCAAGGATGTCTGTCCATGTAAACAATTCATCCCATAAAATTTCAGGTTTCAGTGTGTTCACAAGGCCTTTTGGAGAGGTTTAACCTCCCAGAAACAACCGAGGAAGTTCAGACAGGGAGGAATCTGCTGGAGGCTGGTCCACCTGTATCCCTTCCTGAAGTGCTGCTTCTCACAGGGACTTGATGTTTGCACAGTACATCAGAAACACCGAATTCTCTCCAGTGCAATGAAGAAGGATCCTTAATCACAGGCAGGAGTTGCTGCTCAGTCCAGGGATCAGTGCCCCTTAGTCCCAGTGCTCCCCTCTGCTGAACAAGCTCCTGTCAAAAATTCAATACTCAAAAACTCCTGCTCAATAACTCAAAAAAATGAGCTGTTTTCAGGTTAGAAGGACCCCACTGAACCATTTTACTGTTGGTTGTAAAAGTTAAGTGATGTTAAGCACAGCAGGCTGTAAAAATCAGGGATATTATCAGCATATTATTTCCTATTATGCTTCTCAGTTACAAAAGCCAGGGCCTGTCTTGTTTAGACAGCACCAAAACAGGGCTCTGGGAGAGCTGCAGGACACTGAAATACAGGTGGTGTTTAGCTTGGGTGTGGAAGGTGCCACTAACCAGGCTGGCAGCATTCCCAAAGGCTCTCTGGAAGCACAGCCTTTCTCCTGGAGCCCTGGGCATGGTGGGGCTGCACACACTGGGGTGGGTCCTCCTTCCTGCCCTCCTGTCCCTGCCTGGGTTGGTGCCAGCCCTGGGGCTCAGAGCCCAGTCTGGGGGACACCCTCACAGCTTCCCCCCAGGCTGCTGGGGCAGATGGAGCTGCAGGTGAGAAGGGAGGTCTGGGGTTTCCTCCTGCTGGCCCAGGGTGGAGCAGAACATTCTTGCACTGTTTGTGGCATCAAGAACTCCTGTGCTGGCTGCACTACAGCCTGGAACCTCCAAGGGCTGTTGGCTGAAAGGGGCAGAGCATTCAGAGAATAATCCTGCCCAGATTCTGAAACAGAGCACAGCTGACCTGTAAGAGATCCTGGCCACTCATCTGTTATCTTAAATTCCCTGTCTTTGCCTCCTGCAGGTCTGTGCCCGGCCGAGGTGCTGTGAAATTAGATCCATTTTACATGGCATAAATATTTAACAGCTCTAGAGCATGTAGTTTAATATTAAACAGACAGGCTTATAAATACTTCAGAATTATAGATGCTGTCACACTACATGGAAATGGTTTGATAGGATCTAGGAGAAATATTTAGGTTTGACAGGAGAGGAAGTGATGGGGTTAGAGGGAATCAGCCACATTTTTAACTGCTGAAGGAGCCCATAAAAAAACACCAAGAAAAGTTCTACAGCTTCTGTTTTTGAAGGGCAATTTGGGTGAGTTTCCTCCCCCTCAGGAAACAACAGACTGGTTTCCACTCTGCTCTCTTCAAGGAATGAAAACATTCACAATCTTAAGAAAACACTGCAGAGAAAACAGAACAATTTGGGAGCCAGTGCTCAGTGAGCAGATCCATTCAGTGCAGGATTATCGTTATTAGAAAGGCAAGTGGGACTTAATCAGGGATTTGGATGCTCTTGAGCCTTGTTAATTTAAGCCCATGTACTACATTTTGCCACCTAAGAGAGTGTAAAATTTATTATTAGTGAGTCTGCTTTAAAAAAAAAAACCAACCCCCATCTGACCCACAGGCTGAGCCCCCCTGGGACTGTCTGCACTGTCTGCAGCTCCCAGGGGCTTCACAGGGAGTGGGGACTGCACTGACCAAAATTCGGGGACTGTTTCAGTTCTCCCTTCTGCCCACCAGCTTCCTGTGTGATCCTTGAGTCATTTCTCTCCCCAGCAGGTTCTCCAGTCATGTGGGGTCTAATTTCCCATGAAATCTTCCAAATGCATTTCAGGATTAGCCCCTCCAGGCCTCTGTTCCCATCTGTGAAACAGAGATAAAGCAGAACTTGAGAGAAATGTGTTAAAATAAAAGGGAGGTACATTTTATCCCATAGGAGGCTGAATTATAAGTAATCCAAGGAGCAAAGTTGTGTGTGTTTCTGGTTCACCTGGTTCACCCATCAGCAGTGCAGGTGGGTTCCCTGTGCTCGAGTCCTGGCAAAATAACTTCTGTGTATTCTGTAAGAGTGTGACAGGGTCCAAACCCTGCTAAGCAGCCCACACCTGGACCCAGGAGGCTGCTGTGTTACTGTGCACCTGTTTCTCTGCTGATTGCAGCTCTCACACCACACTTTTGTGTTCTTTCCCCAGGGTGAACCAACTTGTGATGCCACCAGCCTCTGTGAAGGTCTGAGACGGTGAGTGACCCACACCAGCCACAGGTTGCCCTGCACTCCAAAGTCCCTGTCCAGCCACTCCTTTCCTTATTATTGGAGAGAAGGGAACCTGTGCCAGCCCTGCCCTGCACCTTTGCCACCTTCATCCCACATCAGAGCAAACCAAGAATGGGGATACCAGGGGTCACCTGGAATATCCTTTGGGGTGTGGAGTTGCTTCCAGAACCTGGTGCTCCCTTCCTGGAGCAGGTGAGACCAGGTAGCCCCAGTCCCCCTGGGCAGCACAGGTGTGAGTGTCCCAACCAGGGCTTGCCCTGCTCTGGCTCCAGCACCTGCCAAACCACCTTCTTGGCATATTCCAAATTTTTCTGGCAGCACCTGCTCTTTCATGTTGTTGCTGGACTGTCCCCACTGCAACCCTCGCTCCAGGGTGACAGCACTGAGCCATCCCCTTCCCACTGCCCTCCCTTCTCCCTTGTGCCCATGTTGTCCTTATCACTCCCCCACAGCCACCGGCCTGAGGAGCCACCACGAGTGATAAACACTTTCCCAGCACAGCATTTTACCGGAGCCAAAATTAATTAAAACAAGTTTTTGAAGAGGAGATTTCTTCCCCATAAATTAAATGCATTGAAAGACTAATCAGAAAATCAGAACTCAATAAGACACTTAAGAATGGCCTTTTGAGGGAAAAGATTTAATACAATCTCTAGCACAGCAGATGTGTTATTTCCACAGAGGGGACTGGATTCTGGGATAGGGCTGCCTGGAGTTTGCAGGCTCTGGGCTGGATGTTTGCTCACACATTATTATTCATCAGTAGCTTTTAGATAACAGTTCATTTTGTTTTGTTTTGTTTTTTAAACCTCAACAAATCTGGGAGAAAATACAAGATGTTCTTGCTGAGACTTGCCTTATAAAGCAGTGACCACTTGGGTCCTGGACAGAGCAAGGTTTTTCACTGCACTTTCTTCTTTTTTGGTCTAGTTTTATCCAGGTTGAGATAAACCAGGCCAGTGTCACAGGGAATTGTTCTGTCACTGAGCAGTCACTGATTTTTTAAGGTCAGGGGCAATTTGCTGCAGCACATGGAGCACAGACCCTCTCCCAGGAAATCCTGCAGTGAGAACTGGTTATCCCTCCCCTCTTATCTTGGAAAGCTGCTGGATAGGCCCTGGTGTGCAGGAATGGCCCCTCAGCAGTGAGAGAAGTGCTGATGTGGCTCCTCAAAGCCAATGTGTGCCACCAGCAGTGCCTGCTCTGCCCTGTCAGCAGCAGCCTGAGCTGGGCTGGGCTGTGCTGCTGGGCCCTCCAAGGGACAGCAACTTAAGGCACGGGGCAATCCCTCTGTCCTTTAATAAACTGAGGGGTTTAAAAACAGTCTGTCAAAAAGGTCCCTGTGATCTGCTGAGCTGCTTCAGCCCCATCAGGAACAGCTGTACCCACACACCTGACAAACAGCCCCTGGTTGATGCCCTAACATGCTAGACAGGAGCTACACCTGGCACTGGTCACCTCCTGGAGCAGGCTGTGCCCAGGGCACAGGGCATTTCCCACTCCAGCACATCCCAAAGTGCTGCCTCCACACTGGGCAGGCTTTGCTGGGCCCCCCTTGCACAGAGCCCAGGACTGTCTGAGCTGGCCCTGCCCCAAAGCTGAGCTTACCCATCCAGCCTTGTGGCTCCCCATTAACCACCTCCTTCCCTTCCCTTCCCTTCCTTCCCTGTTTGCAGCTGCCAGTGAAGGGAAGGACACGAGGTCTCCTGCTCCCACCACACCCATCTCAAGCTTGAAGCCCTTCTGTACTGGATACCAGTGGATCCTTCAGCTCCACAGCACCCAGAGGGGCTCTCCAGCACCAAATCCATCCCCCCACTCCAGCCTGCAGGGTCAGGCACCAGGAGATGGGCAGGGCCGTTGGGAACACGGGAACTTCTGGACATTTGTTCCTCTGAGCATCAACAAGTGGCCCCAGACCCAGGAAGTGCTGCCCAAGTGAGTGACTGTAGATTGTGTAAATGGTTTTAGTTGTAGCCAATGAAGTCCACATGGTTTGTAGGACTGGTGTCCTGTGGAATGCTGCTGCTCTGGCAGCACTCCCACACCCACAGACTGCACTAGCTGGGCCCCACTCTGTGCATCACCTTTTTTTTGACACTGAAGGCTCAACTCAGATTATTATTTTTTATTTAAATATGTCGTAAGATGCTTTATCTCAGCTGAAGACATTAGATGATATATATATATATATATTTAGATAAACAGTTTTTATTTAAACATTTAAAATCTGGAGCTGCCTGTGCAACCACAGCAGACAAGAGTAACGTCCACAGCTCTCCCTGTCTCAGTGCCCTGGTGTCAGGCCCTGCAAGGGCACCACAGGAGTTCCAGTGGGTGACCTCCCTGGCACCTGAGGCTGAGCAGTGGCAGAGGAGAGAGTCTCACTGCACTGGGAATGCTGGTGGTTGTCACAGAAAGGCCCAGTAGGTTGGACAGAAATCCCTATGGGCTCTAGTTTTTCACATGCTCAATTCAGCCTTGCCCAGGAGGTTCACAGGCTTTCAAAATACCAAAATCCACCTGGCTGAATTGCTGCACCTTGGGCCTGGGAGTGCAATACTGCTGTGCCAGTGACCTCGTGCTTTGTTTACATGATGCCATATCACACGGACTGTCGATGCTAATTCTCCCTGTCAGTGTTCCAAAGCAGTGGCTGATACTCTGTTTCCTTGGAGCAGTTTGAGTTCCTGCACACCCAGTCCCAGAGTGCTGTCACTGGGGTGTCACCTGTACCTTCCCAAAGGTGCGTTTGAGCCCCTTCCAGACAAGGTCAGTGTCTGAACTGGGTCAGTCCCAAATACAGAAACATGTCATGGTGCCACCTCACTGGGGTTTGTTTCCTGCACTTGTCCTGCACAAGCCAAGCTGAGCTGTGTCAGGGGATGCTGCAGGTGGGGGGGGAGGCAGAAAAGCCCAGCCCTGCCCACCTCAGACAGGGCTCAGCCAGCTCTCTCTGCCCTGTTCATCCCTCAGCACCAGGTGAAGGGTCCCCACTCCTGCTCACGACTCACCAGTGGCTGCAGTTGGGCTCCAAACGGGACCAAATCAGCTCAGGAAGTGCCAAACCCAGACTGGATGCAGGTCAAGGCTGGAAGCTGTCCTGGCTGTGCCATAAGAGTGCTCAGAGACACAGCAAGGTCCTGTTAGTAAACCTGGGGTTATTTCCCATTCCCCTCCAAGATGTGCTGGGACCTACAGCACTGCAGGGGGGCTGGTTGTGTCCCTGCCCAGGCAGGACAAGGTTCCACAGGTGACTCCCATCACCCCAGGAGCCTTTGCCCCTCCTCAGACCCCACAGGACTCCTCTGCAAAGGC